>CM053787.1:939270618-939870618 GCA_028749045.1 Cupressus sempervirens
AGACATGCTCTCTAAGCTTCTAGGAGTGCTTCAATATAAAGAACTCTCAGGAAGCACCTAGAATGTCTCTAGAAACAACCAGAAGGTGTTGACAACTAAGCATGAGTCTTTTCCAACCTTCTAGATGAGTCACAAGGTTGTAGACACCATGTGCCTAATTTGTGTGCTAACTCCGGTGTTGTTGACAACACGTGCATAATTAGAGTGCAAACTCTTGTGTTGTCAACATGACAACTAACAAGAGCTCACATACTCCTATGTAAAAGAATATTAAAATAATGCACATTAATTTATTAAATTTCTTTATTTAATATTCATTTGACTCCTTTTTAAATTAATTTATTAATTTTAAATCTCCTGCACTCACTTTATTAAATCCACTTGTTTTATCTTAATATATTTATATTTTAGTCACATGCACACATCATACAATCTAGAATCTTTTAATAATTTTAATATCTTTTCCGCTTTTAAATTCATTTTTGAAACTTAATTGCTAAAATATTTATTAACTTAAATAAATATTATCACATTCCAACTTAAAAATTATAACTTTTATCTTCAAAGTTAATTATTTTATTTAATTAATTAAATAAAATAAATATTAAAAAACCATATTAATTTTTTATTAAATTAAACCATTAATTAAATCTTTTAATTAGGCTTAATTAATAGAAAATACACCAAAGACTCATAAAATAAAATACGAAAAACCCACTATAGCAAAACACATACAAAATCAAACCAAAAGGGTTAATATCACGAATTATGTCATCTGACACATTCAGATGGTACTCAACTCAGATACTTGTCCTAATTTCCAATTAGGACAAATGGCTTCAAGGGTTGGGATTTGGACTTGAGAATTTATCTCCCCTCTCTTACCATTGAGATAATGCAATAGGGTACGCTCATCCTGGCAATTTAGGGAAGTCGATACCTGGTACCTATAACCTACATAAAAAATATGCATGTACATACTATATATATATATATATATATATATATATATATATATATGCTAAGCTAAACAGACAATGGCATGAAGTGGTGCATCGTGTAGATCCCGACTAGCAGGTGACTACAACTCCCTTCCTTAATCACATCATAAATGCCATCCAAGAATAAGCACACACACCATACACATGCAAGTATGGGGTAAATATCCATAAGAAAGCACATGTGATAATAAACCATCTAACTAATCAATACCTGAAAATAATGTAATAATCATCATGCATACATGAAATGTAGAGTCTAAGTAATCTCATCACATATCAACTAAATTTGAAACAATATATGATAATCTCAAAACAATGCCACTATTAATCATCAACATAAAACTAGCCCTAAAAGAGTTCGACAATGATAGCAAAAATGCGACCTAGGGGCAGGCACTACATTCCATATTTATCAGTCATAGAGATAATGAGTAGTGATAGATGTACAATGGAGAAGATCACAAAAGTATGTAGAAGACATCCTTGAGATAAGATATTGGATAGTGAAAACCTAATAATGAGGACATTTCAGAATGAAATGAGATAGAGATTTAGAATGTCACCTGCAATTGTAGATAGATTTAAAGATGACATTTGTGTTATGGTTGATACAAATTTTACTTATATACAAGTAGTAGAACCTCGGGAAACATTTCTTGATCCCTTAGGTTATGAATTGCATGATGATCTTGCAATTGGATATATTGATTTGTTGTTGAAATTAGAGAAGGATAAAGTACAATACAAATTTGGAACATATGATGAGATTACCTAGTTAGCTCATTAGGCATCCTTGGAAAAGGCTTCTCACAAGAAGATAGAAACTATTATGAAGAAAGCTTTATTAGAGGTTGGTATAACTGAGAGTGAATTTGAGATAGTCAGGCAAACCATGAAATAAGGCATATTGAATATACAACCCTTGTCAGTATGTGTTGTAGAGACATCTTCAGAACAAAGCATTCCATATGCAGCAAAGTCAGATGTGAAACCAAGTGAGTCAAAGAGAAAATTTGAGAGATTAGTGGAAGTAGTGACCACAAAGACTAAAAGGGTCAAGCAACAAGCCACAAACCATGCAAAAGACAAAAGACATTGTTGACAATTGTTGATTCTAATGATGAAGAAGAAGAAGAAGAAGAAGTCAAACAAGTAGAGAAAGTAACAAAGCAATCAATAGGAAAAGCTTGGCAACCCTAGAAGCCAAAGATAGAAAAGATAAACTCAACTATTGCTATTAAGGGTAATTTTGTTCAGATGAACAAATTTTATTATTTGTATAACAACTTTGAAAAAGATTAGCTTTATATCTCTACTGCGAGATACATTATAGAAAATAATCTAAAATTGAAGGATATTGAGGGCATAGTAAACCAGGAAGTCTATGATAGACTTAATGAGAAGAAGGCACCAACAAGAGAAGAAGATTTAGAACTTCAGAAGCAAATGCCAAGAACCATTTGCAAGACTGATGAGGAAGAAGAGATCAAGAGATTATTTAATAATCTTGCACCTTATCTGAGAAATAAAGTGAAACCATTTTTGTTTATGGTAGGTGAGAAAGAAAAATTGAGAAGTGATATTGCAGTAGTAATAAGTCAGATGTTGACAAAATCTAAGGCAACATTTACACCAACACCCATAACCTCGGAAGTGTTAGTAAATGGTGACACTATGCAAATAGATCAAACCAATGTTACCATTAACATTGATGATACTAATCCATTTGAAGGTTCCAAACTTAATGAACATAATACTGAGGATATTGAAGACAAATTGAGGAAAATTGAAGAGGAGAAGAGATTACTTGAAGAAGAAAAGAAGAAAGTAGAAGAGGCCAAGCAAAAATTACTTGAGGATGAGAAGAAAAGAAAGGAAGAAGAGGAAAAAAAAGAACATTAGAAGAAGAAATAAGAAAGAAAATAGAGGAAGACAAGAAGAAGAAATTGGAAGAGGAAGAGAAGATAGAAAATGAAAGAAAGGAAAAAAGAAAAGAAATAAGAAGAAGAGAGAAGAGTAAAAGAGGCAGCCAAGAAGCAAAGGGAGGATAACACTAAACCTTCTAGTTCATATACTCCTCTTTCACTTGCTAGCCTAGCAATTGATGATGATGATCAAATTGACTTGATCACATCCTTATCAAAACTTATGCAGAAGAACATAACAGTAAAGAGCCTGCAAAAAACCTTAATGGAGGTTACTGAAAAACTACATAGTACTCTAGCAGTACAACACACAGAAGCAGATCCAGAACAAAGGGAATAGGTAGTACTAAAGTTATTTGATGAAGAATTTACCAATTTGTTAAATGTTGCAAAAGCAAAGGCACACATTTCTGTCATGAGCCCAAATTTAAGGATATATGAATATTTGAATAACATATTATACAATGATAATAATTAACAATAATAAATAATAAATAATAATATATTATTGATATAATAATAATAATATGTTACTAAGGTAATAAGGTAATATAAAAGGTCAAATCATTAGTAATAAATAAAATAATAATGTTATTATCATACACTACGATATTATATTATAATTATAATATGATAATAGTATTAAAATATAATAAATTAAAGATTAATAATATTAGTAAGTAATAAAGATTTGTGAATATCGCACACACACAGATATATATATGATTTAATAATAATAAAAACAATGTTATTAATGAATTGTGTGCACTATTATTAAATAAATATTGGACATATAAATATATACTAATTATATTATTGCACATTATGGATTGAACAAATATATGGTACAATATAATACAATATACATTATGATATTAAGCTTGATGGTATACATATATAAGTTATATTACCATTAATATTAATGAAACTACAATAACATATGATTATTCATAACAGTCATATTGTTTATCCATTCACAAATAGTGGTTAATGATATTGAAGTGGCACCTTCTCATTGTGGCTCTTTGGCACATATATTTACTAAGCTAATTGGCTATGCAAAATATAGATTTGGAGAATTGATTTTATGGAATCCACTTAGTAAAGAGAATAAACAGTGGCTAGCACAACTTATCTTAGTGCAAATATTATAATTGCAGATAAGAGACAACAACAGTCAAAGAGAATATGATGAAGTAGGGAGAAATGAAAGGAAAATATACAAATTATTCTATCTCTTTAGATTGGGACTTCATACCAGTGAACAAATTATAATTAGATTTGGCAAATGGAGTTGTCTTCTTTCTTAGTTTCAATGGTGTGAGTGTTAAATTTAGCATTTGTCAAAGACATCATCGAAAAAATATGGCAAAAAAAGAATATAATTAAAAGGAAAGTCGTAAAAATGATGGACCCCAAAAAGGGTTCATTACAATTTCACATGATGCTAACTTGTTTAGCACCATTTTCCAAAATATTAAGAATGATTTGATAAGTCTTGATAATTGTATCAGGGAACTTAGGAAGTGTCAATAGCATGGGAAGATACTACACATTAAGTGTACAATATCATATAAACTGACTAAAGACATTAATAGTCAGATTGGAGGAAAGATGAGTGAGCTAGAGGCCCTATCCATCTAGATAAAACATCCATCTTGTAAGATTGATGATTTTGAAGGACAAGTGGCTAGTATTCACAATGATATCAGGAAAATAGAACTTTGGAAGGAATAATTTTGAAGAGAATATCAGATTTTAGAGAGTCTATTGCTTTGAAAGTATCTTTTGTTGAGAAACAGTTGGAGGAATGTGTCAAGGCCAAGGATACTTATTCTAACTTTTTGAATTTAGACCTTAATGTAGTTGAGATTGCATCATATGCCTTATGTGCAATTCTCACCTCTACTGAATCCATCAAAGAGACATGGACTAAAGGTATGGACAACTTGAAATAAAATTTTGATGATTGCATGAAGATCCTATTAGCTTAAGATAGAAGGACAACATTTTTGACAACAAATGAATAGTTTTTGACATTTTGATCTTTGTCATTGATGTCAAAGGGGGATAGATACAATGGAAAATTGTAAATTAGGTAAAGACGAGAAAATAATATTGTAAATTATATTATAAGGGGAGCATATATAAATATGTATAAACTGTAATAGATGTAATGTGAATGTGTTGTTTATTTTAAGTTTTTGATATTTAGCTAACTCTCCCTATTTTTTTGCCATCAATGAAAAAGGGGGAGATTGTTGACAATTGGCTAATGGAGACATGTAATTGTTGTCATTTATGGCAACACATGATGTACATGCTCATAGGAAACCTTGGAAATAAAGATACTTAGCTTTTGGTACTCAGAAAATTGTCTAAGTATGAATTTGGTATACAATAGTATATTGTTTTGTTTATAACTTGTTGCTGATGTCATATTATGACTAGAAAAGTTATATGGAGATTGTATACATGTTGATGATGATGTGTATAACCTCAAAGTCAGTACAAACTATATGGAACAAAGATATTCATGTTTTAACAGTGCAATAGGACAATGAAATTGGAGGAAAGGATTATTTTGTTTACAAAATAATTACTTGTTTAATTAGGGCCAAAATCCTAGATGTTTACTCTAAGTTGAAAAAGTGTATTGTGTTCTTAATCGACCTAGACAAAATTTTTGTAAAGACATGGTATTTATGCAAAGAACGTCTTATGAATTTTCTATCTTGTAATTGTTATGTTGAGTAATTGGATGCAAACTTTTGTGAAAGCGATATATGCGAAGTTTTGTAAAAGCTATTTTGTGATCCAAGACCAACCTGAAGATTAGAGATTAGTAGAGGAAGAAGTTACAATACTTATTTTCCAAAAGTCTGATTACTTATTTGGGCAGTGAGCTCTTCTTGTAATTGGAAGTGCATGTTTGGGTAGTGGGCTCATCTTGCATCTATTGTACTACAACTCCTAAAAGGGTTGTAATCTCCTAACAAGGATTCAAAGTCTCCTAATAGGGACTCCTTATATTATATTTTCTCATTGACTCCTAATAGGGTCCATTCTCTAAAAAGGAACTTATATATCAGTATATTTTCTAGTGGGTATCATCCCCATCAGGGTTTTCTCTTGGCCAGGTTTTCCCTAGTTAACAAAATATGGTGTTATGAGTTACCTTTGTGCATGGTTACTGTTACTATTCAACATTACTTTATTACTTTGTTATGTATGGTTTAAAGTAATAAATAATAGCTAGTTGGCGACTAAAGTACTGATTCACCCACCCTTCAGTAATCCTTATTTCTAACATGCATGAACAAGACTATAATGTAGAGTGCAAGAAGCATGAGGTTTCATGTAGGGTTTCCCTTAAACATGTGGGTAGAGACTATTAATTCTTTTGTATATTTGATTAATAGAGGTCCCTCTACTCCTTTGGGTTGTGGTATTCTAGAGGAAGCATGGACTAGTAAGAAGGTTAGTTATTATTTTCTCAAAACCTTTAGTTGTGAAGCTTTTGCTAATATAGATTTTGAAAATAGAACCAAGATTGAAGCTAAGCCAAAGAAATGTGTATTTTTTTGGATATGGCATTGATGAATTTGGTTATAAGCTTTGGGATTTTGAAAATCATAGAACTGTAAGAAGTATGGATGTCATATTCAATGAGAAAGTGTTGTACAAAGATATGTTGCAACAACATGAGAAGAAAGAAGATGATTATGTAGTGTTGGATGATACTCCAAAAATTGAAGTTCTAGTAATTCCTTATGGTTTGCAACAACTGCAACAACAAATACAACACACCCCAGTGACTGTTAAATGCTCAACAAGGCTAAGTAGACCTCCAGAAAGATCTTCTCCTTCTTTGTACTCTATTTTACTTACTGATGCTGGTGAACCTAAATGTTATTATGAAGCTGTCTAGGTGGATACAAAGATTCAGTGGGAATCTACAATGAAAGAAGAAATGGACTCTTTGCTGAAAAATAAGACATGGGATTTATGCGAGTTTCCTGTAGGTAAAAGGGCTTTACAAAATAAATGGGTTTATAGGTTAAAAGAAGAGGATATAGGTAATAAAAGATTCAAAGCCAAGTTAGTTGTAAAAGGATTTTCACAAAGGGGCATTGATTTTGCTGAGATATTTTCTCTTATTGTTAAAATGACTTCTATTCACACTGTTTTAAGTATTGTGACTACTAAAGATTTGCATTTTGAGAAACTTGATGTTAAAACAACCTTTCTTCATGGAGATTTTAATGAAGATATATATGGCATAACCACATGGATTTCAGGTCAAAGATAAGGAGAACTTAATGTGCAGATTGAAGAAAAGTTTATATGGCTTGAAGCAAGCACCTTGGCAATGGTATCTAAAATTTGATAGGTTTATGCATGAGCATGGATACAATAAGTGTCATTTAGATCATTGTGTTTATTTTAAGAGGTTGGATGATGACATCTACATTATTTTGTTTTTATATGTTGATGATATGCTTGTAGCTGGGTCTAACATGGATCACATTAAGGGGTTAAAGGAACAGTTAGCACATTCATTTTCTATGAAGGATTTGGAGGAAACAAAACAAATCCTTGGTATGAATATTTATAGAGATAGGAAGAATAGGAAACTAACATTATCTCAGGCTGATTATATTGTGAAGGTGTTGCAACATTTCTCTATGGAGAATGCTAAAGCTATCAACACACCTTTACCTAGTCATTTGAAGTTGACTAAGGAGATGTGTCCAAAGACATAAGAAGAGGAGGACAAGATGTCCAAAGTACCTTATTATTTAGCTATAGGAAGCTTGATTTATGCTATGGTATGTACAAGGCTAGATATTGCATATGCAGTGGGAGTTGTTAGCAGGTATATGAGTCATCCAAGAATTGAGCATTGGAATGTAGTTAAATGGATTCTTAGATATCTGAGAGGAACATCCAGTAAGTGTCTACATTTTGTGGGCCCTACTACTAATTTATAGGGATATGTTGACTCATATTTGGTAGGGGATATTGATACCAGGTGGAGTACTATAGGTTATGTATTTATTGTTGGTGGGACAACCATGAGCTGTTGTTTCTAGGTTGTAGAAGGTTAATGCTTTATCCACTACAGAGGCATAGTATGTTACTTCTATAGAGGCACCCAAGGAGATGATATGGCTTCAGTTCTTCATGGAAGAGTTGGGACATCCATAGAGGGACAATTATTTTCTCATAGATAGCTAGAGTGCCATTCATCTTGCAGAGAATTCTACTCTGCATTCAAAGACAAACACATATAGTTGCCTTACCATTTCATTTGGCCAGTTTTTGATGATGGGCAGTTAAAGCTAGAGAATATACATACAGATGATAATCCAATAGATATGTTTACCAAGGGAGAAGCTGAACTCCTCTTCAACTTTGGTTGGTCTTCTTGACTAAATAGAATCAAAGAACAATAGAGTCTAGGGTGATTTGATACTCCAATGGGAGTTACATGTTTAGTAGTGCTATGATCAGTATCCAAGTGAGAGGTTATTGTTGTGGAGCTTGATTAATCTCCAAGTGAAAGATTTTTGTGTTATGGAGCCTAATTAGACTCGAAGGTTTATTTAGTGTGGTTTTCTCCCCATATTATTTCTATGGGGGTCTGGGGGTAGTGCCCCCAAGATAGGGTTAAGGGGCAGTGCTTGTGTGAGGTCTTGGGGAAATGCTCTAGGTGCACTCCCTATCAGGGTGGGGTCAATGGGCAATGCCCTCGCAGGGGTTTTCGTGGTCTTTGCTCCCAAAGCCAAAAATGAACTTATATTGTAAAAGGCATAAAAAGCTATTTTTCCTATTGGATGACTTATTATAGCCCTAATTTTTTAATTAGAAAGCTTGTGTAAAAAGGCTTAGGGTTAGGGATTTAATAATGTAATGGTGATATTGTAGCTTCTTGCAACAGTGTTGAGGTGTAAGAGATTGTGGATTATAATCACTCGATAATAATAATATTAGACTTTTTGTTGGTGGAAATAGCCTAGGGATTGGGTAAACCACATTAAATCTTGGTTTCTTGTGTTCTCTTATGTGTGATCTATTATTTTATTATATTGGTTATATTTGCATGTAACTATTATTTCTATCTAAGGTTAATCCTAACAATTTCTTGGTATAACTTTGAATTCCTCCAAACACACACCAAGTAGATTAGGGATTCTCTCTAAGGTCTTCCTAGGCTTCAATATTTTGTAGGTCTTGGCCTCTCAAAGTGTACATACATAGGACTTTCACCAAACCCCTATTTAAAGGGTTTTTAGGGCATGTGAACTAGTCTAGGTTCCTAGCTTCTTTTTTCTGCTCTATCCAACTCTTCTACTCTCTTCCTTGTAGTAATCTACCAAGGACACCTGCCCTTTCACACTCCTATCATTGATTGGTACAAGCCAATCAATCCTGCAAGCTTTCTTGCTGCTGTTCTGCACAAACTCCTAGCTAGAATACCTTAGGCCTCACCTAGGGATTGATGGAAAAATTAACTCCCCTATAAAATATGATTCTAAAAACCATGTTTATACTATATATAGAGTCTTCTAGTTGATTCCAAAAGGCCATGGAATTTTAGCCACTGTAACTCAAGTAGGATCCATATTTACACAACTGGCTCTGAACCAAGCAATGAAACAACAAAACACAAGAAATTTCCAAAATGATAACTAGTCTAAAAAAAAACCAAACCAATGCTACTATGGATAATTACACAACATAAACTAAGGTCTCAATGCATTACTTTAGTCCTTTCAATCCATGGATGCCTAGATGAAGGCTCTGTTATGCAAATATAGTCAATTCTTCCTCTTCTCAATCCTCAATCCGTATAATCTGTTAACAAACTGTTGGGTTAAGGTTTTTCCAACCTTAAATATACCAACCCCTTGTGTTTTGACCCTAAGGTCAAGGTTAGGACTCCTGTAAAGCCAATCCCTAGTTTTTAGGAAAAAGTTGCCATGACAACTTTGTAAAATTGCAAAGTTGTCATGAGCAATTTTGCAACTTTTTGCTCATTGAGAAATTTCTCTCCTAACTTGCATATCCCTTTTCAAAGTAAACTCCTTGGATCCCAAATCACTTGAAAACATCAAAAACACAAGTGCCACTCCATTTTGGTATTTTGGTCAACCTTTGACCCTTTTGTTGACTTCCCTAGGACTTTGACTCTAAAGCCTAATTGAGCATACAAACCAAAAACTCTAAGAATCCTTACATAAAAAACACACACTAAAATAACCCAAGAACTTTATTATTAGTCCTTATTACCTTGGTGGTTAGCTAGAATTATCTACAAGCCAAAACTGCACTAGAATCTAAGCAAAACTCTAGGGTGCTCTTGCACCATTTTCCTTCTTTGTCAACATGAATCTCCTAATCATGAGATACTCTCCCATCTCATATTCTATAATAATAACCACAAATATATCAATAGCCTTCTCCTCATGTGACCTAATATTATGTTTTCCCAAGATTTTTTTTAGATCCATCAAAATATTCAAAATTATTACATCATATACCTCTATATTTTGAAACAAGTACCTTTGAGTTTCTTTTTATCACTTACTCTCCTTGGTGTCCTTTGATCAAGCCCCTCTTCAATGGTTTGCTTCTCTTTTCTATTTCTACTTTTTGGCTTCTCCTTTCTTCTAGGATTACTTGGTTTCCTTGTTAACTTATCTTCTTCCTTCAATGAACACTAATAATCATCCTTCACTATACTAATCCTCAAGATACTCATCCCATCCCAAATATTAACTCTCAAGCCATTAATATATCTAGCCACCTTCTTCATTGATATCTCTTAGTATGTATATTTGATTGTTGTCTCGTAGAAATCCTTTACCTATTCCTTCACACCCATGCCCTTCTACTTCATGATCTAACTTATTAAATAATTCTCATTCATAATCATCAAGTATGAATTTATCCTTTAATCTAGAAACTACCACGGTCCATCTAGTGATCTTCATTTCATCGTTATCCTCCCTATACTTTTGAAACTCTTTCCACCATAAGGAAACATGACACTTCAATTTAGTTTTTTCTAATCTAACCCAATATAAATCTCTAATATATTCAAGCTCAACATAATATTCCAACTCACTAATCCAATCTATCAAATCCTAAGGATGCAATGAACCAGATAAATTAAAAACCTCCATTCTATGACTTTACCTTGTGTGGCAGATCTCCAATCTTTCCTCTTCTATAGGTATTTTAGTATCGATAATCTCATTATTGTTAGGATTAGTTTAAAAATAATAATCAATTTGCATGCAAATATAACCAATATTATAAAGGAATAAAGCACACATAAATGAACATAAGGCATAAAGATTTAACATGCTTCACCCAATCCGTGGGCTGCACCCATTAAATAATGAGTCCAATATTATTGTCCAATAACTTTAACCTATTACAATCTTAAATGTCCCTTATAACTCAATATTGATGTAAGAAGCTATATATTTACATTAGGAAAAACCCTAAAGCTAGGTCAATATTACATGACTAATGTTGGCTTAACAAATTAACCCTAAACATACTTGACAAGTCAACCTTGGGAAACAGTTGATGCATCAACTAAAAAATGGTTGATGAGTTAACCAAATTTTTTCTTATGAAAAGAGTATATTACTTTCCCGGTCAGTCATCACAAATAAAAAAACATCTTCAACAGATTCCTTGAATTCTTCCATTCACAATCTAGTCAAGATATTATGAATCTCATTCCTCATTTCATTTTAAAGTCCTCTGTATTTTTTTTAATCTGATAGGGTTTAATCTTCTTGGTAGCATCTTTCCTAACATCATGTCCAATCACCTCATATTTGACAATCTAAAATTACAAGGTGTTAGTTGCCTCTCACACAATGATCTAATTGATCATAGTTTCATCTTGCCTCCAACAGGAGAATCTAGCTAGCCTTGGGAAGCCTTCAATAACTCAATAAACTTTCTCAACCAATAGAAACTTCTCTCAGTCAAATTTATCAACCAATAGAAACTCCTTTTTGATCCCCTTGTGTAGGTGCTCTACAATTATGGGTCATATTTATACTCTTCCACCCTACAATATTCTCATCTATGCATTTTCAAGATCAAAATCTTAGATATGATAATAGAGGAGCATCAATATTTTTTTGATACCACCTAAGATAATCATGACCAAAATTTATCTAATGGAGGTGGTACAAACCATACAACATGAGTCACATAGTGGAAATAATCAACACTAGAAATAAATACAGATAAACAAAATTCTACAAAAAAATATTTGTATTTTAATAGAGTAAAAGATTGACATCAAATTAGATAACAACATGTTCTTAGGCTTACATTCTTATTATAAGAAAAAAAATTATACCACACACCTCAAGGAGGTGTAATTACAACTTATTCAGATAAATTTCTTTGAATATTTAAAGCCTTCATAACACATATGCCAACAAGATGTAATTACATTTTCCAAGAGAAAGAAAAATTAATACAAAAATATATGTCAAGACCCAAATCATAAGAATCCCCTTCCATAAAATATTAAACAAAGTGAGATCTAAGGAAGATGTTAACCAAAGACCAAAGTGTAAGGAAATTTGCAACCAAAAAAATTATTGTTTCCACATAACCCATAATAGATCTGAAACAAACAAGTACTTAAAATTCACATGCAAGAGAATAGAAAACATATGCAAAAACAAATGACTCAAGATATATTATGGGAAACCCTCATTGAGGGAAAAACCCAACCTCCCAAAAAGCATCCATGACCATGTATTATTTAGAAAAATACCATTGAAATATAACCATCAAAGCCTTCAAAGCCATAGCCACAACCAAGGAATCCATGTAAAAAAGCATGAATCTGCACATCCCATGCCATGCTTACAACCTTCACAAATGCTTCCTTAGCTAACCTGTCAAGCCTTTTCTTGCACAACTTTAATTCTTGCCTCTTGTCCTTCTTATAGAAAAACTACCATTGTAGTTTCTTATATAGAAGCAAGCTCCCACAAAGCTACTATGTGGTATTACATAAACCATGGTGTACCTAACCCATTGACCCCAAATTTAATATTAGACATTTAATACTTTTCTCCAATATTAAATAATTACATCAAATATTATCACAATTTTATAATACAACTCATTAAGTATATCTCATGGGAATCTCTCCATGTTGCATGCCCATATAGGTACTCCTAGGTGCAATAATACATAGTAGAATAAAATAAAATAATATAAATAATATTATACAATGTGTGAAACACACATAATCTCAACAATCTCCCACTTCTTGTATCCATTACATAGGGTCAACCCATAGCCACATAAGTGAACAAGGAAATAATCCCTCCTCGAACATCCACCATCATGGATCAAAGTAAACCATGTGCTCCAACTAGGTATCTGCAAAAAAAAAAAGTTTCCAGCAATTCAAACATGAATTATGTCACCTCCTTTTATGCCACTATCACCAGACATACATAGTAGCCATCCAAAGAGAAAAAACCCAACTTGTCACATAAGAATCATACAATCTTGTACCAAATATAATGCCAAGCACAAACACCTAATCTAATAACTTGCAAGAAAAACTTGCATAACAAGTCTACAACACTCTCCTAAGTTCTTCGCAAAAAAGAAGAAGTTTCCAGCAATTCAAACATGAATTATGTCACCTCCTATTATGCCACTGTCACCAGACATACATAGTAGCCATCCAAAGAGAAAAAACCCAACTTGTCACATAAGAATCATACAATCTTGTACCAAATATAATGCCAAGCACAAACACCTAATCTAATAACTTGCAAGAAAAACTTGCATAACAAGTCTCCAACACTCTCCTAAGTTCTCCACAATCAACAAAGGAAAGAGATAAAGGAACAACCATGCCATCTCTCACATCACATACATGAACAAAAGCTAGTGATCACCATCTCTAACCAATATTGAATCCAATGTAAGTGAAACTAAACATCTAGGAATATAACCAAGACCAAAGAGAAACTATGCAAATCATAACTTGTATCATGTCCTTCTACAAACACTTTTAGATATAAATTGTACCAAGTAAGATCTCCTCCATAAAACCCCAACCACGAAGCTACAAGAACACTCAAATCATACCATATAACTAATCAAGGATGTAAGCCTCTCATAAGAAGATCAAACTCATAAACCATTCCTAAACCAAGGAATAACCATTCCTAATCCAAGGAATATTCCCAAAATAAACCATCTCCCAAACTCAACCAACATAACAAATACATATGCAAATGAAGATAACCAATGCTAAACCATCTCTTAAATTAACCCTCTAATACTAACTCATGTACCATAGCTCAAGATCCATATCATTAAAAGATAAGCATAAATGTAATGCTTTTGAGAGAAACAATGGACTATACCTCTAAAGTAGTAAACCAATGAGTAGACCAATTGTGGGGAATGAGGATTTTCATCAAGATATCCAAGTCTCCAACCAAGACTTATATAAGAAAAATCTCCTCTCAAGTCATATAAGGTGAATACCTCTCAGACTTCCTAATGAAACCAAAGGACTATCATAACTGAGAGGGGATGGGTGAATAAGTTACCATAAAAATAAATCCTTGTCCCTTAGATGTCAATAAAAACTTTCACTTATCATGTAATACTGGATAGCTCGGTTAATAAAAAAATCTTAAGATTATTAAACTATTTTATCCTTTAGTAACTTAGTTGCAAAAACATAAAGCATAAGAAAATAACATGAATATAGATGACACCAATATTTAACATAGAAACTCAATTTGGGAAAAACCACTTTGCAACTAGTCACAATTGTAGTGCCTACCCTCGTTCACATCTTTTCTAGACTTATTGTTGCTATTATTATCAGATTATGATAGACTAGTTTTATGGTTGATGGATTAGAGGTATTGTTATGAGACTATCAGACATTATGTTATGGATTCAGTTGGTATATGATGAGATCATTTAGACTTTACATTTCATGTATGCATGATGATCATTACATTGCTTTCAGTTATTGTTGATGATTATTTAGATGGTCTATTATCTCATGTGTTTTATTATGGATACTTACCCCATACTTGCATGTGTATGGTGTGTGTGTTTTCTTATTGTATGGTGTTTCTTATATGGTTAAGGAAGGGAGTCGTAGTCACCTGCTTAGTTGGGATCTACATGATGCACCACTTCCTGCCATTGTCTGTTTAGCTTAGCATTATATATATTGTATGTACATGCATGGTTTTTTTGCAGGTTGCATGTACCGGGTATCGACTTCCCTGAATTGCCAGGATGAGCATACCCTATTATACTATCTCAATGATAAGAGAAGGGAGATAAATTCTCAAGTCCAAATCCCAAACTCTTAAGCCAATTGTCCTAGTGAGGTGGGACAAGTATCTGGATATTTTACCCACCGAATGTGTCGGATGACATAATTCATGATTTTTAACCCTTTAGATTGATTTTGTGCGAATTTGCTCTATGATGGGTTTTCATATTTTATCTTGGAGGTCTATGGTGAATTTTTTATTAATTAAGTCTTAATAAATAGATTTAATTAATAAAATAATTATTTGAGAAAATTAATATAAAATATCATGATCTTTGATATTTTGATTATAATTAATTAAATGAGAATTAATTGAGGGAAAAAGAATTAAATAAAAGAAAATTAGAAATTAAAATTAATAATAATAAAATAATAATAAAGTAATAAATAAATAATAATAATAAAAGTTATAAAAATTAAAATGAAAGTTATAAATATTTAAATAGAAATGATATAAAAAGTAAATTGGAGTTATAAGCTTGCATGGGAGTAAACGCACTTTTCTATTTCTCTTATGTCAACAACACGGGAGTTAGTGCATCAATTAAGCACATGGTGTCTACAACCCTATGGCTCATCTAGAAGGTTGGAAAAGACCCATGCTTAGTTGGTGACACCTTCTAGCTGTTTCTAGAGGCATTCTAGATGTTTCCTGAGAGTTCTTTATATTCAAGCATTCCTAGAAGCACAGACATAGCGTTTGGAGTGCAATTGGAGCATTGGAGGATTCGAGAACTCTGAAGAAGGGAGCTTGCTCTGGGGTTTTTTTGAGGAAGAGCGAAATTAGCATCAGAATTCGAGTAGATTCTTGTGATTTTATTTATGCTATTTCCGCATCTTGCATTCCCTGTCTTCTTCGTGTTTTCCATATGTCTTCTGAGGAATTTCCTATTTTTATTGTATGCATTCTCAATATGGGTAGTTTAATTTATTTGAAAATTTTATATGCATAGATCTGAAAAGAACACGGGGCTAGGGTTTAGATTCATTAGATTAATTATTGGAAGAAGTTTGAGATCAAAGACTTATAGGAAAATTCTGAGAACTGAAATTTATATATATTTATACTTCCAAATTTGAATACATAAATGCATATATATATATATATATATATATATATATATATATATATATATATATATATATATATATATATATAAATACAATTATATATATATATATATATATATATATGTCTATATGCTGTGATATTTGATTAAACTCTGTACACACACACACACACACACACACACACACACACACACACACATATATATACATATACTTATATATATATACTTATATATATATATATATATACATACATATGTATATATACATATATATATATTTCATTAAAAAGTCGAATGACACATATTTCGCAGCGAGCGAATGATGCATCATGATTGGAGGGATGCGTTTTAATAAAACACAATATAATTATAAATTTAAATGGGTGGGCGGATGTGTTTTCCCACCCCTGCCGGCGGCAATGCCAAAGCAGACTACGGTACCGTAAAGTACCTGCGATCTGTAGTGTGCCTGTGACCGCATTGTACCCTGCGATCCGCGGGTCATATATATATATATATATATATATATATATATATATATATATATATGTATCGGCGGTTATAAACTCGCCGTGTGTTGTCAAATATTTATTAATTCAATTTTTATATAATTCATTTATAAGTATATGTATTTATATTTATATATATATATGTATAAATATATATATATATATATATATATATATATATATATATATATATATATATAATATAAGTATATATATGTATATATATTATTAATAATAAATAATTGATATATTAATAGATGTTTGGAATTTAAAGAGTAATTTTGTAATAACAAGTTATTTTATTATGTTGAGCAACATAGGTTCAATATAATCTTTTAATTTGGAAAGATGAATATGAAAAGAATTTAAAATATTATTTTGGATATGATGGGGGTCATTATCATCAAAATATGAACATAAAAGACATTTAGAACATTTAGAAAATTGAGTCTAACAGTTTTTTTGGGGAGAAACTTTTATCTATCAATACAAAAACATGGGTTAGGTAAAACGTGAAATTTCTCCACTTGAAATTTAAATTAGAAAACGTAAACCAAGAATTTTGCATTTAAGTTCAAGTTTGTAAACTTAGCAAAACCAAAACATGTGTTTGCATTGTGTATTCTTTATGCTATTGTTTTGGGTTTTGGGTTGACTAGTGTTGACCAGTTATAGGACGTCTACCAGAGGCTTGGGAGTTATGTGATTGTGATGTTTTAATCTCGATCTTTATAAGCCCAACCATGGTTATGTGATGGAATGCTCTATGTATTGGTTGTAATTAGTGATTGTTATAGTTGAGATTCTTATGTATGAGACACTTGACTTAACCATTTTTGGTCATCGATCAGTTATCCTTGGTTATTTTCTAGTCACCATGATGGGACTGTAATGTGGATTTATTCTTGATGATGTCATGTTGTGACATGTTTGACTTAACCATTTTTGGAGTCTTCGATCAGTATGATGAGATATATTTTGGTTATTGAGAACCATTGGATACTTTGATTATCAGTGATACTTCAGTTGCCAATAGAGAGCTATTGTGTTCATAATTTTCTATGGATATTTGCTCATGGAGATTTGATGCTTTTATGCATATTTGATGATTTTATTATGGATTATCTTTTTTGATTTTGAGATTTATGATTCCATTAGCTTAGGGTAGGATATCTGCATGTAGTGTTGAGAAGTGGCTTGCAATGGGGGTCGGGGCCCTAAGAGGCTGCCAGGGTAACTCATTGTAAGTTAGATTAATAAATGATAACATTCACACCTAATACTAACTGAATGAAACTAAAAAGATAAGAGTTTTTGTTCTTTCTCATGCCTTGAGTGCTTGTACAGGCTAGGATGGGAGTAGTGAGAACGCATGGTTGCGACCTTGCATTCCGTAGTATGCCTCGTCAGTATGAGAGGATACTAGTGGCCGCATGAGATCAGTATGGACCCGTGGAGTTTAGCTAACTGTCGGGGTAACTTGTACGTGATAAATGCGATGACACTTTCCCGCTTGCATAGTAGGTTCCTACATGTCTTTGTGTGCCTCTGGGATTAGATGTCGGATTTTATGTTTGGAACCTTTGAGTTAGTATACTTTTAGGATTCCTAGACTTATAGAGATTTGTGCTATGTGTTTTGGATAGCCTGTTTGGGACTTGAGATTATCTCCTTAGCACGGTGGGAGTGGACCACTTAGGTACCACACAGTCGGGTGGTAGTGTTTTTCCACTCTTATCATTTGAGATTCATTGAGACATCGTGGCTGATGCGTCCTTCATGTTGGTGGATATGTATCCTTTCATTGATGATTAGCATATGTTAGATGATGTTATCTTATGCTTATATTTGCATGCTAGATCACTTTTGCATATGATATAGTATATGTTAGGAGTGACATTCCTACTATGTTAATACCAATGATCTCTTCGATGATTTGGAATGTTACGCACAGAGGGATGGCTAGGATCCACGATGGTCTAATGATGCTATTAACGATTGGGAGGAACCGTGCACTTAGTTTATTATGTTTGATGTGATTATCTTTACTTTGATGTATCATGGATTAGAATAGGATGATGTACCTTATTCTATATATGTATATTCTTTGAGCTTGTCATACCCTGTGACATGTACAGTGGATGATTGAACATTTGAAATGTAATGTATAAACATTGGACTTATCATTATTGTTTCATGTGGATGTTGTACTAGATGGATTCATGTATGCTAGTTGACTTGGATGTAATTCAATGTTAAGGGATCTTTAAAGAATGTAAATCTGTTATGTATGTTATGTTTACTTTCAGATGGACATTGCTATTGCTTCCGTTATTGTGCATAAGATATATGTGGTATTTACTTTCATGAAAAAAAAAAATGCTACCAAAATTAGTGAAATTCTAGGTTATTTCTTTGGATCCCTTGGCGGGGCATTACAACAATAATTTTTACTCTTCTAAAGTGAGCCCTATTAGGAGGCAAACCTGATAAAGGTTACAAAACTTAGTGTTAAGTATGGCCCTTTTAGAGGATTTAGATCACCCTGTTAGGAGTGACTTGATTAGAGGTCTTCAAACACTTCAATCTTAAAATGTCATATTGTTAGAGGATTTACAAAATGACTATTAAGTCAACTCTGTTAAGATATTTATTTACGGCTATAATGGTTAGAAAGCAACAACAATTTGACTTGATTTATGAAACAACTTTCTTTGTAGATTTAGATCTCTATTCTGGCTTGACCTCAGGATCCTTCTTTACTAGATGTTTCTTTGCAACTTATTTTCCACACTTTCTTGCTCTGCCTTCTCTTTTCTCACATTTCCATCTTATTTCTTATCTTTCTTGTTAATTCTTGTCCTCACATTTTGAACTTTCTTAAATATCATAAGCTAGGAAAATTTGTCTTGAATACCTTTTCAAAACATCAATAAAATTCCAAATAGTCAACCTCCATTATTAAAATATTTAAAAATTACATTTTGTTGTTACTCAGTCAACACTAGGACTGAACACTTGATTGACATTGTGACTTCTTCAATGCCTGAACACTTGGCCAATACTTCAAACCTTTGATGCCTGACCATTTAGTCATTACAACAAGCTTTTGATGCCTGACCACTCAATGAATACTACAAGAAAGAATCCATTTCATTAACTGACTTCTTGGTTAATACTTGAAAGTCTTCTTTAGATGACTTCTCAGTTAATACTGAGATACACAAGGTTAATCTACAAACTCTATATTGCTCTATTAATAATGATATTTGTGTAAACATCAATGACAATCTAAAATTGAAGAATTGTTTCCAACAAACTCCCTCTTTGTCTTTGATGACAACACAACATGTCAACATAAACTAAAAGAAGTATGAGCAATTAAATAATATCCTTAGTTTCACTATGGTTTTCATCCATGCTAACTCCCTCTAAGATTTTGCTTGGATTTGTCTCTGCTGCTTTCTTGTCAATTTTCTTCTATCATTTCTCCCCTCTTAGCTGTACATTCCATTATTTGAATATCAAGACTCTCCCTCTTTCTTATTAAGACTGAACTTCCCACAACCTTCCATGTTGACACTAAAATATTCCTCTTTGACATCAATTGTCAAAGGATAAACACTCTAAAATTACAATGTACCTTTTGTATTGGTTCATATGCAATATGCTCTATATTACACTACATCAACTTGATTGATCTTCAATGGATCTTGGTTGATGCCTCACTATCTTTTTCTTTAGTGAGCATCAAATAGGGGCCCCTAGTTTATCTCTTAGATACATAAACACATCCTTAGGTAAAGCCTTAGTAAATATATTTTCTATTTTCTCCTTGGTGTTTGTTGTCCAATTTTTAGTTCATTCCTTTTTCCTTTAGGTTTGAGTTAGTTCAAATATGTCAATATCTTGAGTTTGAGTCTAGAGTTCCCATAGGATGACCTCTCTTCTTATCATCCCTTTGAGCTAACCTAATGCGGGAAATCATGTGAGCAATGCACTAGTCAAAAAGCTAGATGATTAGGTTTTGGAGGGTTTGTTCATGCATCTCCTTGATGAGGAGAAGGTCTGTAAGTTTTAACGATTCATCATTTGAAGATTTAGAAGGATTTTGAAGACAAAGATTTATAGTAACCACATCTCAATGGAAGATATTACAAATGATCAGGTTTAAAATGAAAAGAAATCAATTTGTATTAGCAGCCTACGTGGATGAGCCAAAACGTAAATCAATAGAAAAATGCACACCATTGGTTAGTTGAAAAGTCAATTATTCTTAGAAAAGGACCCCTAGCCATTAGATGAAGAGCAGATCAACAATGTTCACAATCTCATGAGTGGTTAGTCATAACCTAAGGTTAACTTTGTGAAGTAGCAAAAAGTCATTGATCGCATGGTCATAGGGGGTTAAAGATGACCTAAGGTTAGTGTCACAACACAACAAAAAATGAAGATCACATGGCCACTGGAAGTTAAGGGTAACTTGAAGTTAAGGTTGTGACAATGCGAGAGATGACAATGTTTAAGGTAAACTATTGGAAATACAAATGAGAAATGTATACTTCTGAGAGGTGTGGTGGGGTGAATCAAAAGTACTAAACTCTAACCAATAAATCTTTCAATTTAAAAAAAATGCATGCATAAACATATTGAAATAACATGTAAAGTAAATGCATCCACATAAACACTTAACACCAGATATGATTACCCAGAAACCCTCTAATGAGAAGGTAAAATTGGGGTGGGGATGACACCCACAATTCTTCACTATTGTAGAAATAAAGTTCACCTATTAAGGTTACATGATTTGACCATTTTCATGATCTGCCCTATGAAAGGTCTACCCTGCTAAAGGCTTACAAAGGATTGTTAGATCCTACCCTATTAAAGGATTTTAACACCCTGTTAGAAGTGTGTCTGGTTTAAGGACTTTAGAACACTCACTTGGAATGTCACCCTGTTAAAGGATTTCTTGATGACTGTTAAATCAACCTTAATACAAAGGATTTCATCTTGCTGATATAGTTGTTAGAAAGTATAGTAGAATGTTTGATCTGATACACTTACAATATGATATTGCTGATTTTGTTTCCAATTCAGTTCATCTCAATCCTCTCTGTTCTGATATGAAATTGCTGTAACCTTGATCCTCTGTTCTATTAATTGATTTTACAATTTTGTCCTTCTTCTAAGTCACCTTGAAGGTATGGTGATAAATTCACCCCTTTCTCTACTATCATCACCTTCTTGCATGCATTCTCTAATGATTTCTCATTCATACATAAATTATGGGGCTTCATCGACCTTAAAAAGACTTTGGTGGCTTAGAGTTAGGTATGAATCTACAATTGAGATTCATCCAGTTCTCCCACTCAATTCCCTCTATTTTTCTGATTGGTTACATGTTGATCACATAGGGAATCAAATAGATTTGATCTTATCTTCAAATCTTCGAGATCTATCCTTATGTCAGCTCAAAAATAGTTTACATAGTTGTTTGTGCCATCACAAACAACTAGACCAATTCTGTGTTACTTAACTCTTGTTGATACTAATGCTCGACACATACTATAATTCTATTTGGCTTGGCACTTGAACTTTCTCGGCATCTATTGTTCACTCGGTTCTTGAAGCTTGCTTGACTCTATCTATTTTCTTGGCACTTACTATTACTTGACACATGAGTGACTCAACACTCATTGCAACTTGACATCTATACATATTATACTTGGCATATGTTACTAGCTCGACATGAACTTAGTAGATTTCTTAAATTTGTTGACACTCAATTGTCAAAACCAATTTTGAGATCAACAATCTCCCCGCTTGACATGAGTGACAAAAACACTTAACTATACATGATGAATCTAACTTCCTCAAGTATAATATACATTCCATTCAACATATATACAAAACTTCAAAACTTGTTCAAAATTTTGTAAAGAACTATATACCTCAAAATTTTTATAACTCCCCCTGAGTAAATGTGTCTTTGCTATATCCAAAATCTCTCTGAGTAGATTTGCCTCTGCTGTAACTCTTGTCTTCATACTGAATTCTGATACTTTTTATCTGATCTATTCTAATATGATGCCCTATTTTTTCTTTCTTGCTTGTCTCTCCCCCTTTCTTTTCTCTGTTTATTCCCCCTTTCACATGTCTCCCCCTTGCATAGCTATTTCTCCCCCTTTTTTGACATTGATGTCAAAGGGTTTATACACTAAGTGTGTATTTATCTAGCAAGTTCTTATTTACTTCCATTACAATTTTGAGAGCAGCATCCCAATTGTCTATTGTAACATCTATTGACTTGATTTAGATGACTGTCTCTATTGCAAGGTGAACTAAGCCATCTAATGTTGAAAGATTAGGATCTTTCTTGAGTACTATCTCAGCATAGGCTAGTTCTTTTTGTAGGATTTCCATGTGTGGGGTCAAGGAAGCTTGAATTTGAACTAACTTGGCTCTTGTACTAGCCTCTTATGTTGTTAATACAACTAGTTCCATTTGAGTTTGAAGCATGGAATGAAAATGCTTCTCACTTTAAGTTGGATTTTGTGGTAATTGAATACCAGATATCTTCAAGTTTCTCTCTAGACTCATGTCCTTTGGCTCATTTTTTGTATGAAGAGTGTGGGGTCACACAATTTAGTGTATAGTGAGAATATATTCTCAAGTACCTTCTTCACTTTTTTTATTTTTCTAGCCAATTCCACTTGTGATAGTGCTATTCCATTAGATATTTTTTCATTTACATTACCTTGAAACTTCTTTTCAGACCATTCCATGAGTTTTGCATTAGTCTCCTGGTCTTCATTTTTCACCTGTTCAATAATATCTAATAGTTGTTCCAATATTGGCTTGGTTTCATCAGGTGTTTGCAAGCCAAATGCATCTAAAAAGATGTCTTTTATCTCATGAAGTGCTTGCCTTTGTTTATACTCCTTTCTAAGTATCTCTTGGTTCTTTTCCCTTTCCAATGCCTCCTGCATCTCATTGACCTATTCAATGTTCATGGTTGCATAGTCATATTTTTGTATAAAAATTTCTTCATTTAATGTTGGGTCTCCATAGTGAAGTACCCTTGCAACTTTTGTGGAGCTCAAGCCTTGTGTTAAAATTTGAAGTGGCATTGCTTCAATGCTCAACTTTTGAAGGACTTTTGTAGGAGTGCCAGTAGTTGGTAAATTAACCAATGTTTGGA
Source organism: Cupressus sempervirens (assembly GCA_028749045.1). Classification (NCBI taxonomy): domain Eukaryota; kingdom Viridiplantae; phylum Streptophyta; class Pinopsida; order Cupressales; family Cupressaceae; genus Cupressus; species Cupressus sempervirens. The sequence goes on from CM053787.1 coordinate 939,294,713, forward strand.
TGGCTTCCTACTCCTTTTCCTTTGGAATGTCCTTTTCTTCTTGTGATCTTACTTAATCAATCACAATTATTGATGTCGCACCTTGTGCTTGTGTTGTAGGAATAGATACCTTTGTCTGTCTTGTTTGTTCCTTTGTTGACTCCTTGACAGTTTGAGTTTTTTGTTTAGTGATGACATCTTTAACTATGGTATCAACCTTAGCTGATGTATCTTTTGATTCTTTGTCTTGAGGTTGTCCATTGGTAGCTGTAGGGATGATAAAAGGCGGTTCTTGTGTTTTCATCTTATCCCTAGTTAAGTTAGCTACTGCGTTCTACAACTCATCTACATTGACCAATATTGGATTGTCACACAACTTTGCTTGTAATGTTGATTGGTTAGTGCTCTTCTTTAGATCCTTTGTAGTTAGTGGATTTATGTTCTAAACTGAGCTGTCAGGAACATCCTTTACTTTGATTGTCTCTGCAGGTGTATTGGTGTCATGTGGAGGGTTTAATGGTGGCAATTATGTGTTTGGCATACTTTGATCTGTTTGCTGCTCCTCAACAGTTGCCATTTCATGATTTTTCTATGTTCCCTCCTCCATTGTGTTATCTGCCTTTTGTTTTTCAAATTCTCCTTCTTTATTATTCTCTTCCTCTTATTTATTGTTTCTTCCCTCAAAGGGATCTTCTTCTCCTTCCTTAACAATGGTCAATCCATATATCAACTTCCACATTTGAGTGAACTTCTTGACAACATCTTCAATCTTATTTTGAAGAATGTTGAAGGCCCTGTACTTGTATGCGTGAATATGTGGCCTATGCTAACACACACACTTCAACACAGTCTTTGTATGCAGATTCATCTCGGAATGAACATGAGATTGTTCATCCAAAAATTAGCCAAAAAGACGACCTGTTGCCTTCTATCTAAAGGGAATTACTTGTTAGATATCCTCAAATTTGAGGTGCTAAGCAACCAAACCCTCTAAGAATGAAGGATTTGAAAGAAAATGCGACTAATCTATATGATTATGCAGATTAATCTAGAATGGAGTATGCATTTAATCTAAGAACAAGTAAAAGAAATTATACTAAATGTATGGATATTAAATCTATATGAGAATTAAACTAGAAAATGAATATGAAAGTGGGGAGCTCAAATGATTGCACAAATCAGTAGCAATTCGATGCAAATTCTCATTCAACCTCTCTTAAAATGAAGATATGAGGGTCTCTTAAATAGACTTTCCTGGAATCCATCAACGGTTGAGATCAATTTCAATCAATAGTCAGAATTAAAGGTGAAGTTCAGTCATAAAGGGAGATTCCCAAATTAAAGGGGGTTAACAGATTTAATTTGAGTAGAATAAGGAGTTAACTGATTTAATTTGAGTAGAAAAAGGAGTTAACTGATTTAACTCATTTTTGATCAATAGTGAACTAGAAATTTCCCTTTTTTGAACTAAAGAGAGATTTTGGTGAGATATTTAATTTAATAAAATGAGATATGCTCTCATAATTACCTTTTCTATTTAATTAAATAATCCTTTAATTAATTAGAGACACTTTTCTTATTTAATTAAATAACTTCATTTAATTAATTAGGAATGGCTTCCCATTTAATTAAATAACTTTGTTTAATTAATTAGAAGTAAGTACTCCATTTAATTAAATAATTTCATTTAATTAATTAGAAATACCTTTTCCATTTAATTAAATAATTACATTTAATTAATCAAGATAGGTGTATTTATTAAATTAAATAAATTTAATTCCATAGTACATTAGCCTTAGGATATAATTTAATTTAATTAAAGTATAAATACTTAATAATTAAATTATAATTAAATCAAGTAGGTTTAATGCGACTAATATGAGTACGTACTATAGGAATTAAATAAGAAATATGATTAATGTAGATTGGGGTTTTCTGCATCTGACAATTAAGTCAAGTAGTGAATAGCAGAATGAGAATTGCCTATTAGAATAGGACTTAGAAATTATCAGAAATAGACTAGAATTGGTATAATGGCAATGAGCCAATTTTGGGGTATTACAGTACTTGGGTGCAAACTTGCTTCCATGTTTCTTGTTTTCTTTTGTTATTTATCCTTTTGACAAGTCTGGCATCACTTGTGCCAATGTAGACTCCCTTATTTCCTTCTCTATGTTTAGGCAATAATGCCATTTATTCTCAACAATTGAATATCAATCTTTAAGCATAGTAGTATCAAATTCAAGTGGTGTATTCTTTAAGTTTTCCATCATGGCATATACTGATTCCTCCACCTTATTTTGTTCTTCTCTACTTAATTTATTGAATTCAATACTTTTTAAACCAGTTAAATCTGCATTATCCCTAATACTATCACAAATGTTTTCAAGATTAGACTTGGGTGCATGAATTATCACTCTAAATTGGCTTTTGTCTTCTGACTCAGTCCGCTTTTCATTAGATTCTTGTTGTGCAACATATTTCCTCTTTATTTTATTTTGTATTGGACCTGGTTGCTTAGTAGCCTTCTTCTTCTCTTTTGTTGTCTCTTTAGCCTTTTGAGTGGTGGCCCTTGTAGTTGCTCTTGTGGCTAGAGCAGTAGCTTGGTAGGGCTTGGTTTAGCAATTTTCTTTGCTTTGGGCTGAGCTGCAGGTTGTGTCTTAGCCTTTCTCTTCTTTGGCTCTGGTTCTACTAATGCTTCCTCAGCTTGTTCCTCCTCATCCCCTTCTTCTTCATCTTCTCCCATACCTTGTGTTAGGGCAAGAGGTTCTTGTCCCTGTTCATGTTCTTCTTCTTCTTCATCATCATCTCCTTCAACTCCCTCACCAAATTTGGCTTTTAGCTTTTTCACCAATTTCTCTTTCTTCTTTAGAGTTGAGGCAATTTTCAACTCCATTTCAACTTTGGATTTCACAACATCATAGTTTCCAAAGATCTTTGTTGACTTATCAATGTCCTCTACAAGTAATGCAGTGATGGCTGCTGATGCTTCATCTATATTAATCTCATACCCCAAAGGTCTTAGCCATCTTACTCTGGGTATTGCAACCTGAATAAATGTGTAATCAATGCCTACTAAGAAACATATGTCATTGTAATACTTCTCCACTAGAGAAACTGGGATTCTCAGTCTCTGTTTCATGGTTTTTTTGAAATCCTCAAAATAACTAGTCATTACAAACTCAAAATTGTCTCACATTTGCTCTATATACTCATTAATTTGCACTACCATAGATCTATTAGTCTTCCATCCTACCTTACCAAAAGAAGGAAACTCATTTTGAATATAGAAAAATGTAAATATCAAAATTGAACCAAATTTACATTGAGCACCTTTTGATCTCCTTATTGCTCCTAAATTGTGATTGTCTTGCTGCAATTGTAGCTTTGCTAGATCATAAGTGTGATCTTTCTTTACAATATTGTACCCTACATCAAATGAAATGCATGACAAATTGTTTAGTTGGCTTGACTGATAGAATTTTTAAGATATGACCCTCACTACAAATTTTGGAAGTGAATCTTTGATGGTATCAATAGTCATTTCCCTCTTATTCCACTTTGCCCTAGTATTTTTCTCAATTGCTTCTTAGGGTTTTGGGCCATTCTAGGGTTGGAAATCCTGTATCCCTATGCACAATCCTTTTTGAAAATTTGAAGGGTCCTCCTTCTAACCATAGGCATCCATCATGGATTCTACTCAAAATAATTCTTATCCATTCAGTCTTCAAGATAATGGGGAAATCTAGGGCACGGGTTAAGCTCTTCCTCTCAATGGTTTGAAATTCTTCCTTCAGCAGTCCATTCTCACATAGTTTTTCATATGCTTTTCGAATTTCCATGTTTCCTATCCATTCAACCTTACTATTATAGCATTTCCTTACACCTTGAACCATTACGACCTTGGGTGGAATGATTGACAATGCCCCTGCTAGATCATTCTTATATGTAACTTCAGGAATAAGCCTAAAATCTGGTTGCTTAACCTCATTACTAAACAACTAAACTTCAATAGGTTCCTTATCCTTAGGATCTCTAGAGCTAGAGACCATTTTGCAAAACTAAGGTTTTAATAGATATTAAACTATATAACTGCGTAACTCGACACGTGAAGAATACCTTTAAATCAATGAAATGATGCTTGACCTCTATTGGAATCTATGCAAAAGCTTCAATCTCTACTTTCCAATCACTTCTTTGCTCTACTCGATCTTGCTCTGTGTTCGTAATGAGAAAAAATGGGTGAAAATTGGCCTTATACCTTTTTAGAATGTTGCATTTAATGCATGGTGCATGTACAACTATAAAATCAGCTTCTATACAATTTTTGCTTCACTCGACATCCATTGATTTCCCATTACTTGGTAGCCACTAAAATTACCCTTACTCAGCTTCTATAGGAATTACCTTCACTCGACAGATACTATTGACTCTGCTTCAACTAACTTTACCTGACAACTCAGCACACACTGAAATTTACTTGACAATTGAAGATAACTTTTCACACTTGACAGTAAGATGAAAACTTAAAGATTTTACCTTGGTTTTTCCTTGTTGACTTGCTTTTTTATTCATGCTAATTTTTCCTTTTCAACACTAACTTTATCTTGGAACTGATGTATATTGAGGCATTTAAATACCAGTCCCACATGCCTACTTTTGCTTAGTTTGATGAAATGTGATCACTTAACCCTTCAGGTGAAGTGATCCCTTCATTTGATGTGCTGCATCCATCTTTCTTCTTCCATGTCTTGTTCATCTCTCCTCTAATGTGCTCAATATCTACCTTTCCTTTTCCCTTGTTTGGCTCTGAGTTAGGTGCCTTTGTCCTTGTTGGGTAGTGCTTGCTAATATGACCAATTTCTAAACAACTAAAACATGTAGTTTGAGTTAACCATCTATTGTAGTGATCTCTGAAATGTGTTCTTATGCAATTCTCAGGGATGTGTCCATACTCTTGACAATAATGAAAGCTATGTCTTTTATTGTAATCCCAATTATAGGAATTTTCATGGCTTATTGCCTTGTTTGCTAACCATGTGGACTTGGATCTGCATTCAAAGGCTTTATGTCCAAACTTTTGACAATTGTAACAACGTCCTTCAAATCTTGGTGCATGCATGGTCCTTGTTTTGCATTCATGTGCTTGATGACCTTGTTTGTTGCACTTGTAATGATGTGTCATGTTCTTTGGCTTGGCATTCTGGCTACCATTCTTACTCCTACAAACATTATCTGTGTGTCCTTTCTTTCCACAATAATGACAAGTAGGTTTAGAATTCTTACCTTTATTTCTTCTTTCCTCAGTAGCTTTGGATGATTCTCCTTCTTCAGTGATTGTGTAGCCTAATCCTGATGTAACTTTACTAGATCTAGTGGATTTCAGTAATTGCTCAAATTACTTGATGGATTCATTTGGCTTGTTGAAGATTTCAACAAACTCCTTCTCTCTTTTTAGGCCATTCTATAATTTCTCATTCTGCAACTTCAATGTAGTTATCTCAATGCCCTTAACATTCAACTCATGATGGGCATTCATCATTTGGCTTAGGGTGTCCAACTACATGTTTGAGATCCTAGACAACTTTGCTGATTTTTCTTCCAATCTATTTGACAAAATTATTTTGTCTTCTTCAATCGTGGCCTTTTCTTCTATAGCTTTCTTCTTTTGTTCAGTCACTTCACATAACAATATTGCTTGGGATTCTTGCTCCAACTTGAGATTTCTGATTTCCTCACCCCGTGCTCTATTCTTGTCTATGAGATCTGCAATTACTGCATCAAATTCACAAGAATTACCATTTGAAAATAATTTTTTGGTATCAATCTCTTTGTATTGTGTGCCATTTTTTGCTATGGCAATCTCTTTCCTTCTCTTTAGTGAACTTCTCAAGGCATCTTTGGCTTCATTCAGTTGTTGCAATAAGAGATGTATCTCAATCTCCTGATTCTCAATAGTCTTTCCCAACATGTAAACTTCCATCTCAAGATATTTTCTCCAAGCTACAAGGCTTCTTCGGATGAGAACTTAGCTCTGATACCAATTGTTGGAAATACAAATGGGAAATGTATACTTCTAAGGGGGGGGGGGGGGGGGTGTGAATCATAAGTACTAAACTCTAACCAATAAATCTTTCAATTTTAAAACAATTCATGTATAAACACATTGAAATAACATGTAAAGTAAATGCATCCACATAAACACTTAACACTAGATATGATTACCTAGGAAACCATCCAATGAGAAGGTAAAACTGGGGTGGGGATGACACCCACAATTCTTCACTACTACAGCAATAAAGTTCACCTATTAAAGTTACATGATTTGACCATTCTCATGATTTGCCGTGTGAAAGGCCTACCCTATTAAAGGCTACAAATGATTGTTAGATCCTACCCTATTAAATTTTTTTAACACTATGTTAGAAGTGTGCTTGGTTAAAGGACTTTAGAACATTCACTTGGAATGTCACCCTGTTAAAGGATTTCTCGATGACTGTTAAATCAACCTTAATACAAAGGATTTCATCCTGCTAATATAGTTGTTAGAAAGTACAGTGGAATGTTTGATCTGATACACTTACAATTTGATATTGCTGATTTTAGATCTCAATTTAATTCATCTCAATCCTCTTTGATCTAATATGAAATTGCTGTAACCTTGATCCTCTATTCTGCTAATTGATTCTACAATTTTGTCCTTCTTCTAAGTCACCTTGAATGTATGCTAATCAATTCACCCCTTTCACTACTATCATCACCTTCATGCATGCATTCTCTAATGTTTTATCATTCATACAAAAATTATGGTGCTTTGTCTCCCTTAAAAAGACTTTGGTGGCTTAGAGTTAGGTATGAATCTATGATTGAGATTCATCCACTTCTCCCACTCAATTCCCTCCATTTTTCTGATTGGTTGCATGTTGATCGCATAGGGAATCAAATAGATTCAATCTAATCTTCAAAGCTTCGAGATCTATCCTTATGTTGGCTCAAAAATGGTTTACATAGTTGCTTGTGCCATTACAAACAACTATGCCAATTCTGTGTTACTTGACACTTGTTGATACTGATGCTCGACACATACTATAATTCTATCTGGCTCAACATTTGAACTTTCTTGTCATCTATTGTTCACTCGACACTTGAAACTTGCTTGAATTTGTCTATTTGCTTGGCACTTACTATTACTTAGCACATGAGTGACTCGACACTCATTACAACTCAACATCTATACATATTATACTTGACATATGTTAATAGCTAGCCATGAACTTAGTAGATTTCTTAAGTGTGTTGACACTCAATTGTAAAAACCAATTTTGAGATCAACATAAATAGTTTTCATAAGGTTTCTGACTAAGGAGCATTCAACAAATTTTATGTTGCGACCTGACGAAAGTGATAATAATCAACCTCAAATGGTAATTGCAAGGTCATAGGAAGTTGAAGGTAACCTGGGGTTAATGTCATGATAAAGAAAATGTATGTGTTCACATGGTTGCAAAGGGTTAATCATAAGCTAGAGTTAAGGTAGCGACAAAGAGAAAATCGATTGATCACATTGCCGCATCAAAAGAAGACATCATATGAATAATAGTTGTGAAGTTGCGATGCAGTTAATTGTTTGAGCCATTACTATTTCGCAGTTAAAATAAATGTTAAATCTTGAAAACTACAATGAAAATGTAACTTGAAAGAGCATATATCATTCATCCATTAGATTTTAAAGGATCAATGATTCTCACTTTCCCACTTTTCAAAGATGCATGAAGGATAACCAATGTGGGAAAGCAAGTGCTAGACACGTGTTGTTAGAGGGACCCACATAAGAAATCATAAAAGGAAAATAAGGAGGTCTATTATGTTTTAATCATGATAATTGATTCAAGATTGATTATAAGAACTAAAATCTACAATGACCATTGAAATACAAATTATATGAATGTGGTGCCAACAACAGAATATGAAGAAAACAAAGACTTTCACAGGTTTCTTGAAATAGTATGAAGATAAAAAGTCACCATGTGTTTTTAGAAGTGTCATGGATTTAGGATCATCAATGGAAAAAATGCCATGTGTCCATATCATGCTACAGATTAGATATTTTCATGTTTTATTCTTATTTTCTTTTTATTAAGTGACTGTTGCTTTGCTAGAATTGAAGGATGATAGAAAACTATAAATATAATTTCTTTTGATAATACAAAGGTCTAAAAAATTGATGGTGAATTGGCTCTGTAATTCCATTTACCTAATTTTATTTTCATGTTTTGTGGCCCATAGGATTTTCCCTTCTTATAAAGAGAGAACCTAAAGGTAACAAAATCTTTAAATGTTGGACTTCTAATGTCCTAAGAGTAAGAAAGACTATAAATCACTAAAAATCAAGAAACCCTAAGGAATGCCTTTTTGCAAATGATGAGGATGAACTAAATGCTAAGGTCAAATAAATCTTGAGTGGAAGTGATGATGAAATAGGATTTGTTGCTATTAAGGAAGAAATTCCTTAAAAAGAGGAAGTTAGAGAAGAAAAGGCATTAGTATCAAAAGTTTAAAAGAAGAAATCTGATTGGATTATTGATAGTGGTTGTTCTCATCTGGAAATAATGCAACATTTCATATAAAAGGAAAATGATCTATTAAACTTGATGGAAAAACTAAGATTGGTGATGTTTACTTTTTTGATGGTTTGAAACATATTACTTTGAGTTATGGACAACTAGTGGACAAGGGATATCAGTTGCAGTTTATAGAGAAGACTTGCATTATCAAAGACTAAGATGACACATTGATTGGTATTGGTACAAGGACAAGAGGTAACGTATTTTAGTTGAATCCCATTGAGATGACATGTTTAGTTGCCTAGATGGATGGATATTGCATAAGATATTTTTTCATATCAACTTTGATAACATTGTGAAGGTTAGTACTACATTTGTAGTTAGAGATTTTCCTAAAATTGTGAAACCTACTAGAATGGTATGTAAGGAATGTGTGATGGAAAAATATAAGAAAAAATCATTTACAAGCAATAAATTTACTACATTTGCAAAGTTGGAGATTGTGAACATAGATTTGAGTGGTCCTACTAAGACAAAAACATGCTATGGTGAAAGGTATTTTATGATTCTTGTTGATTATTTCAATAGAATGATGTGGGTAACATATCTTAGAGATAAATTTGATGCTTTTGAGAAATTCAAGATATTTAAGAGAAGAGTTGAAAATGAATCTGGTTTGAAGCTTAAGTGTTTGAGATCTGATAGAGCTAAAGAGTACTTCAAATGAGATTAACAATTTTTGTTTCTTGGAGGTTGATAACTCCAAAAAACTTGCAAGAGCAAGAACAAGATGGAACCCCCCCAAGGAGAGTTGGGTTAAACTTAACTTTGATGTTTCAACGAGAAGGGAAGGTTCTATGGGAGGGGGTAATGGTCAGAGATTGCAACGGTAGAATGTTATTGGCCTATGTTGGTAATCTAGGGAAAGTCTCGAATAATGTTGTGGAGGCCATGACCCTCCTCTAGGGCTTGAAAATGGTTATAGGGGTGGGATGGGAGAATTTGGAGATAGAAGGAAACTCAAAGATTGTGGTTGAATAGTGAAAGGCAACATGAAAGAAGGTTGGGCAATCAAAAAGGTGATAGAAGAAATTTGGCATTTATTAACTATTTTGAAAAGGCATAATTTGTAGCATATCTATCAAGAGGACAACGTGGTGGTTGATGCGATGGTGACACTGGGTCTGAGAATGCATGGACTACATTTCTAGCAAGAAATTAGAGTGTTACCAAATTTGGTAGGACTTATAGTGAATAAAGATAATATCCCATGATAGGATTTACTTGGAAAGATTTGATGTCTTTTAATGAAAACTCAGTGTTGAGTTGACTGATGGGGTCAGATCATTATGGATAGATGGAAAGGAAGGATGGAAAAGGTAATTTCAATAATAAATTCACATGGTTCGAAAGGGAAACCAAATTGAAGCACGATTTGAGTGAATTTTTTATAATTTTCTTTATCATTACTTTGCTCAAGACGTCGAGTAATAATTCAAATTTAAAATAGCTTCAGCATCTTGGAAATGATGAAAAAGAGTGGTATTAGGATAAAGGCAATTGGCACATAATAAAAAATCATAGAAGTGACACAAGTATTCATGACAAAAAAGGCCTTTATGAGTACTTAGTGTAACTTATTTTTCACATAAGTGTGACTATTTTAATTTTTTTTCCTTTGGACCAGAGGTTTGAAAGGTGCAAGATTTGTAGAGAAGATTTCTATTATGGGGGAAGATATGTTGTGTATTGAGCCTTCAATGATTGAGGACAACACTCTTAAACCCCTAACCTGGTATATGCTTAAGGAAGGGGGATTGATTTTGTTCATGAAAGCACTGAATGGGTTTGATGAGAGTTGTTCCCAACAATTTGTGAATTCCTATGATGAATGAAAGGTGACGGTTAATGGCATTATTTTTCAGGTGTTTGAGGAAATTATTTCTTTAGTGATGGGTCTTGTAATGAAAGGGAGAAAATGGAAAAAGGTGACTAGGGTTGCAAATGAAGCTAGCCTAAATTCCTTCTTCCGGGAAGGTGAAGAACCTATTCATCATCATGACAAGTTTTTGTGTGAAAAGCTCCCTGATCCATGGAATGAAAAGTGTTTTTTGTTGATGAAATATTTGACTCTGGAAGGGAGGTATGGTATCTACTACTACTATCATTTTCCTCTCTTACATCACTTTTGCCATTGTGATTATATTTCTATTACCTTCTTCCTATTACATGAACTAGTTGATATTGTTTCTGATGTTAAGGAGAAGATGAGAAAGGGGTTAATTATACTATTCTCCACTAGGGGTTGATGTTTCATCTTTACCAATTCCATCTAGCCTTGTTACCCCCTAGGATTGTGGAGGTAGATATCCCAGCTTTGCATAACCCTCACCCCCACCATATCCCTCTAAGAATTATCGGCCCTAGAGCTCCTACCCCACAACCTTCACCTAGTGGGTCCCCTCAAGAGAGGAAGATTCCCCATGATATTAAAGAAAAATCAGAGAAAGGGAAAGACAAGGAGCCAAAGGACTTGAAGGATGAGGTTAGAGGTGGGAGACAAAGGTTTGAAAATTGTAAAATCCAATGCAAAAAGGAAGATGAGGTCAAATTCCTCTCAAGAGGAAGGGTTATATTTTGATGAGATGGCCCAACCCAAACACAGAGTAAAATAGAAGACTTTGAACTATGGTTTGGGGAATCAAGAGGAGAAGGAGATGGAAATTTTAGACTCTTCTATATATGGATTGGTAGAGGTTAAAGGTAGCAAAGAGAAGATCCATGTCTCTACTTCTATTTCCATGATAGAGTGGACCTCACGCAAGACCAGTTCCCTGAAACTATGGAAAGAACCCCTTCCCCCATGACAGTGTAATCTCTAGCTAGGGTTATACCCAAAGATAATTTTATTGCTAACCCCCCATTTTTGTAGGATAATGACATGTACATGGTGGAGGGTAATCTAGGTGGTAAGTTGGAAGGTTTCAGGGAGACTCATAAGTTGGAGGTTAAAGATCTGAGAGAGAGGATGTAGGCTCTGGAGGAAAGGGTCATACTTTTGGCTAAATTCACCATTGAGGTGACACATGTGGTGACCACTACTGTACACCTGCTGAAGGATGACCAAGAGGAGGAATTGACCCACAGGGCTCCAGAATGTTGTTTGACTTCCTTGCTAAAGATTGGGCTAACATCCTCCTCAAAGGGAAGGATGAGAAAAAACCCAAATAGGGCTTGCTTCTTTCTATTTTTGTTAATGGTTTGTTGGTTGCTAGACTTAATAATTTTTAAGGTTTTTATGCCCTTTTTAAAAAACTCTGTTAATTATGCTACTATTCGAGGCATTCTTAATAGGATGCCTGTAGACTCTATTATTATGCTCCTTCATAGGATGTTTTTGTTTTCATAAGTAGTTGGAGGGGGTAATTCTATTTTGTTGGTAATCTATTGGTTGTAGGCCAATTTTTCTTTGTATGACCAGCCCCCTTGTTTTGGCTACTTTTTATTTCAAATTTTTTTTTTTCAAGAAAATGGTATTAAAAAACAAACTTCAGCCCCTAAGATAGTTGAACAAAATAGGATAGCAGAAAGTGGGAACAAAACATCGATAGAGGCAATAAGAGAAATGATGCTTGAGAAAAAAATATTTAAGATCTTTAGGAGAGTAGTATATACAATAGTGTACACTATGAATAGAGTACAAATAAAACAAAACACTAGTAAGACATCTTATGAACTTTGGTTTGGACATACACCTTTTATTAAATATTTTTAAATCTTTGGGAGTAAATGTTACATTAAGAGAGATGATGACATTGGAAAGTTTGATTCAAGGAGTGATGAAGGTATATTTCTTGGATATTCATTAAAAAGTAAGGCATGTAGATGTTTTAATCATAGAACTAAGACTATTGTTGATAGCACAAATGTGAGAGTTGATGAGAAGTTTAGAAATCAGAAAAGGATACTTGATTATAATTCAGAAGAAGAGAATAATCCAAGGCCTAATAGAGAAAATGTTGATCAAGAGTTATTTTATGAGATTGACACTAATTTGTAGAATGATATTTAGAGATAAGAACAAAGAGAAGAACCAAGATTTGAATGTAGAGCTGAAGTTGGAGTCAAAGTGGTGACATCTAACAAAAAATTGATAAAGAATCACTCCACTAATCAGATTATTGGTAGTAAAGATACAGGAGTTATGACAAGAAACAAGGTACAAGAAGAACCATGTTTGATTTCTCAAGTTGAAACTAAAAATGACAATGAAGCTAGTAAAGATAATTTTTGAATTAAAGCTAGGAAAGGACTAGAGAAGATTGAAAATAACAATACATGGAAATTTCTTCCTAGACCTAAGGATAATTTTTTTATTGGAACTAAGTGGGTATTCAAAAACAAGATGAATGAACAAGGTGAGGTTGTGAGAAGAAAAACAAGATTGGTATGTAATGGATATTCACAACAAGAAGGAATTGTTGTTGATGAAACATTTGCACTTGTTGCTAGAATAGAGACAATGGGAATGTTTTTGGTATATGCAACAAACCATAATTTCAAAGTGTATCTGAATGGATGTCAAATCAACTTTTATAAATGGTGAACTAGAAGGTTAAGTATACATTGAGTAGCCTGATGGTTTTTCCTTGACAGATAAAATAGATATGGTTTGCAAATTGAAGAAACCATTGCCTAGATTAAAACAAGCACCTAGAGCCTAGTATGCGAGATTGGATAAATATCTGACAAGTGTGGGATTTACAAAATGTAATGCTGATAGAAATTAGTGTTTGAAGAAGATTGACAATGACTTATTGATTGTTGAGGTATTTGTGGATGATATAATCTTTGGAAGAGATGATGAAGCAAGTGAAGTATTTGTAGCAGAGATGAAGAAAGAATTTTAGATGAGTATGATTGGTGAGATGAAGTATTTGATGGGATTGCAAATTATCTAGAACAAAGATGGTATCTTCATATCACAAGCTAAGTATCTTAAAGACTTGTTGAAAAGATTTGGTTTGGAAAGTCATAAATCTATTGAAACACCTATGGTAGCTGGTCACAAATTGTCTAGAAAAGATGAAACCCCTACCATTGAGTAGAGAAAATGTAGATCTATGATTGGTGGATTGCAATATTGGACTCACACTAGACCTGATATATTTGATGCAGTTGGAATTGTGGAAATATTTCAAGCTGATCCTACAGAGTCACATTATACAACAATAAATATAATTTTCAAATATTTGAATGGTATACCTAATTTTAGATTATGGTATGGCAGATCAAATAATTATACTTTATTTGTATATATTGATGCAAATTAGGCAGGAAGTGTAGATGATAGAAAGAGCACTAGTGGTGGAGGGTTTTTCTTGGGAGAAAGATTGGTTTGTAATGCCATGCCCGAAGATACTTGGAACACATAGATAAAACATGTACCGAATTTTTTTTTATTAAGATAAGTATGATAACTTCCACATAAAGTAACCAAGTGCAAGAATGAAACATCAAAACAAGGTAATAAGAATAGGGAACATGAATAAACTTTATCTTTCATTGAGTTTTATTGCCCATTTATTTATTTGGTTATCACTTGATTAAAACCTCCTCACATTACCTTGTCGGACCACTCCAGGACCTGGGGTATACAAGAGAAGCCACTCCACATGTCTTCTCTACATAACCATTCTCATCACATTATGAATGCCCGTAGGCAATGCAAGTTCCCAACCCAACCCTCAAATGAAAAATTTCTCAACCAACCTATATCTGGGAGTTCGGGTCTCACATGATCCCATCATACATGATGAGACTAGAATATGGTCTATTTTATCATTTCATTTTTAGTTGAATTTGCAAACTTTCTAAAGACTTTGATGTTTAAGAACATGATGTTTATGATAATTTCAGACAGATGTGTGCATAATTACTTTCTAGGACTAAAATTAATATGCTATGAAATGATATGTCATTTGTTTACAAAATAGTGAGAATGATGTTTTTTCTTCCTTAGCTAGGTTGGGTAGTTCTCCTGCAACAATGTGACATAGGGTAAACTAATTTAGATGACATATTTTGAATTAGTCTTGATGTATGTTATTACTTTGGAGGCACTAATATTTTGTAGACTTAAAGGCGAAGTCAACTCAGGAAAGCGGGAGTCAAAGTGGTTGCTCGCGTTAATTGATAGCCTTAAGCAAAAGAAATCGAGGGGTCATGAGCTCCTAAATTCCTGTTCCATTTAGAGCCAGAGTTAATTCATTTTTTGTAATATTCAATGTCGTCATTTGTTTCGATAGTTGTTGGAGTCTAAAATCTAGGAATTATGTTCCTAGTTTGTGCTTAAATAACTAGAAGTCTGTGTTCCAAGAGAGCTTTTGTTAATTAGTTGGTTTTAATAGAAAGAAGAAGTTTCTGAGTTTTTGAGTACTGAATATAATCTTGTTCTTTATTAGTATGTACATTTACTGTTGTTATGAATAAGAAGATCATTTCAGGTTTCAATCTTTGAGTCGTTCTACTTCACTTCTCTATGGGGGCCCACACAAAGAGTGAACTAATTAGTTAGTATAGGATTTACCTTCAGTTCGTAGAACTAGAGTAGACTTTGTTGTTCCTACAGCCATTTATAGTAGAATTAGTGGGCTATTCCTACAGCATAGGTAGTTGAAGTAGTTCTCAGCTATATTTTCATGCTTTATTGAAATAGATTTGATTCTCAGCTTTAGCGTAGATTTCCTGTAGCATAAGCATTTGAATTTCCATAGAGTAATTCTTAAGTTGAGAGAAGTTTGAAGCATATACTTTGCAGACACCATTTCTAGTTTACGTCCCTAGTTGATAAATTAAATGAATCCAAATGAGTTGGGTTAGAAACACTCGGGATGTCTGATCTTGGATTAAGTAGTCCATTGCTATAGGATTTTGATCCCTTTCTTTGGCCAAGCATTTTTGGCGTCGTTGTCGAGGATGGTGTTAATTCAAACCAATCTTTGTAGTTGCATTTTTATTCCTTGTAGAATAGAGTTTAGTGTTAAAGAAGCATGTAATACATAGAAGAAGAGACCACCTTGGAAGATTCCCTCCTCATGATAATTAGGAAAAACCATCCAATGATTTTCATTTTGAACTAGATGAACCCCAAAGAGAGAATGACGAAGATGAGCCTTTTGAAAATTTATTTGTTGATATTCAAGCTGAAATACCTCCTTCATCTTCAAAAGAATCACTCCACTTGAATGAAATTTTTGTTGAGCTTGCATATCAAGATAATCCACTAGCCATTGTTATATGTGAAGCACCACCTCTTCCTCCAAGAATGGATATGCCTACCTTTCCTTTTCTTATTCCACCTCAACAAGGGAATAAAAACTTGAAGAACATACCTATTGTTGCTCTTCCAAAATTCTATGGCCTTATTATAGAAGACCCTGAAACCTTTCTCTTTGAGTTTGACATTCTCTGTAGGAGCTAGACTACACAACTAATGCCCATAAGTTGAAGTTGTTTCCCTCTACTTTGAAGGAGGTTGCTCTAAGATGGTTCATGCGGTTGGCTACAAATGTTGTAGCAAACTAGACTGAAATGAGTAATTTGTTTCTTCAAAAATATAAAGAATATTGCAGAGGTCAAGATATGAAGGGGGATGGCATTTTTAAAATGTCAGAAGGAGGGTGAAACCTTGGAAGACTATGTTTCCAGATTCTTGTTCAATGCATAGCGGAATACACAACATAACCTAAATGAAGAATCTAAGAAGCATCATTTTCTAAGAGGTGTGCAAGAAGAAAGCATGGAAGCCTTGGACCTAATGGCTGGAGGAGATGTTACACAAAGGACTTGGAATGAAATCAAGGAGATATGTTAGAACTATTCAAGAGCTACTATGAAGAAAGGTAGAGGACTAAGGAGCCTACCACATAAGACCAATGGTGAGTCAAGAGTATCTAAGATGGAGTTATCTAACCTACTATTTGACTTCAAGCAAGACATCATTAATGATGTTGCTACTCAGTTGGATACCATGCAAGCTTGAAGGAAAAAGGATGAAATTGATGTTATGATGACTGAATTCTACTCTCATTGCAAAGAGAGGAAGAAGAACTGCACATGCAAGACCATTGTAGTCGTGAATGCACATCCAATGCCCACTGAGTTCAAAGCAATTAACAAGGATATAGGAGAAGTGATTTATGCTTCTCAAAGTTGACCATAGGTTCAGAGATAAGGTATGCCTCAAGACCCTCTGAATAATTTTGGTTATAATAATAATCAGTGGCAAGGCAATATTCCCCCAAATTTTGCCCCTCAAGGATAGAATTGGAACAATAATTGGCCCAACTAGTAGCCACAATATAACCAAGCCTACCAATAACCGCCTCAATATCCCCAAAAAAATAATCAATGGCCTCAACAAAATAATTAGTATCCTTAATGGGGCCCTAACCAACAACCTTTATATCAGGGGAATTGGCAACAACCACCTTAGTAGCAAGCCCTGATGCCTCTGCCTCATACAACCAATGCTAGCCCACAAATGCAACCACAACTTCCTGCTCAACCAACACCAAATCCCAACAATAAGTAGTAGGCTTATTCTTTTTAGATAAATGATATTCATCTAAGGTTCAGAACCAAGTTGCATGTACCTAAAGGACCTATAATAACTAAGGTCACTGATACACTTTCCAACAAGTCAACCAACTGATGCTCTAATTCCCCCATCTGTACAAGCATCTACTCCTTCATATCCACAAAGGTTAGTTCTTGCAACTCCATCCAAACCAAATCCTATAGCAATTGATCTCCTCGACCAACTTAAGCAAATGACTATCCAGATTTCCTTATTGGATGCGTTTAAGGAGATTCCCCTTTACAATAAAACTTTAAAGGAAGCATGTGTCAACTAGTCTAGTAGAAAGAAAAAGGATCCCCCTACTATCCATGTGTTGGGACAACTTTCTAATTCAATGTTAAGTAAAGCATTGACACCTAAGTATTCTGACCTAGGAAGTTCTGTGGTTACCATACATGTAAATGGCATCCAAATTCAAAATGTTTTGATTGATTTGGGAGCATCAATTAATGCAATGAATAGAGAAGTCTTTTTAAGGCTTAGCATTATTGGATTAAGGGACACTTCTACAATACTTCAGTTATCAAACAACTCAACTGTCAAGCCTGATGGTATGATATAAGATATCATTGTAACCTTGGATTCCCTAGATTTTCCTTTAGACTTTGTTGTGATGTCACCTAGAGACACCCTTGGAGGATATCCATTACTCTTAGGAAGACCTTGGTTGGTCACTACAGATGCATGCATTGCATGTCCATCAGGGAAAATGACAATATTAGATGGTGCCAAGACTAAAAAGTTAACTCTGTACTCTCCTGCACAACCACAACTAGATCTTGACCAAGTTTCTTAGCCAGACCTTGGTGATGATCCTTCAAAAGTTAATTATGTTCAATAGCTCATGATGCTTGAGAGAAACCCATTTGTTGTATCCTAGGAAGAAGATAATATACTGGCAACAATCCTTTCTAATTAGTATGATTATGAGGAGTCCACTTCTGAAAATCTTACCAAATCCTTACAAATTGTATTGCCTAAACATAATGCACCTCAATCTCCTGTAGCACCTAATTACCTTCATACATTATTATCCCATGAAATTAAATCTCCATCCATAGAAAAGGTTTTAATGATGGACACGGTAAAGAAAGTTGAGATTGTTGCAGGAAAAGAGTTGAATATCAATAATGACCTTACTGCATCTCAGATGACAAGTCTCATTAAACTATTGCAAGATAGTGAACACGCCTTCGCATGAGACTATACTGACATGAAGGGTTTAGATCCTTGTCTTTGTACACATAGGATATTTATCAACTCAGAATGTAAGCCAATGAGACAACCCCAGAGAAGAGTAAACCCAACATTAAAAGATATAGTCAAAGTAGAGTTACAAAAAATTCTTAGTGTTGGATATCTATCATATTTCTGATAGCTAGTGGGTGTCACCTCTAGTTATTATTCCAAAGAAGGGAGGAAAGTGGAGAGTATGTGTAGACTACAGGGAGCTTAATATAGCCATTAAAAAGGATCACTTTCCTCTACCATTTATTGATCAAGTACTAGATAACTTAGCAGGAAAGAGATATTTTTCATTTTTAGATGGTTTCAGTGGATATAATCAAATCCAGATCTCTCCAGAAGATCAAGATAAGAAAACATTCACCTATCCATGGGGAATGTTTTCTTACTTTGTCTTACCATTTGGATTATGTAATGCACTTGCAACTTTTCAACGAGCGGTACTTAGCATATTTTTTGACATAGTTGCTAATTATGTTGAGATCTATATGGATGATTTCACTACTTATGGTGACACATTTGAACAAGCTCATGCCAACTTGGAGAATGTACTAAAAAGGGATCAAGAATACAACCTTTCTCTTAATAGTGAGAAGTGTTATTTCATGGTGGAAGAAGGAGTTGTTCTTGGCCACTATCTTTCCTCTTTTGGAATTCAAGTGGACCCTACAAAGATTGTTGTAATTACTAATCTACCAATGCCAACCAAGAAAATAGATGTTAGAAGCTTTCTTGGACATGCCAATTACTACAGGAGGTTCATCAAAGACTTTAGTAAGCTTGTTGCCCCCTTGTACAACTTAATCAAGAAGATAGTTGAATTTGAGTGGACAAAAGATTGTGAAGCGACATTCCAAAAATTGAAGGATATTTTGACTACAACACCTATTCTAAGAGGACCTGATTGGAAGCTACCTTTCCACATTCATACTGATGAATCTGATACTGCTTTAGGAGCAGTTCTAGGACAAAAAGAAGGTACTGTTGAGCATGTCATTTACTATATTAGTAAGAATTTGCAGGGTGTTGAGCTAAATTATACTGTCACTAAAAAAGAATTGCTTATTGTTGTGTATGCACTTAATAAATTTTGGCATTATATCACAATCTATGAGGTTTTTTCCTACATTGATCACTCTGCTATAAAATATTTTATGAACAAACCTGCTATTTCTGGTAGATTAGCACGTTGGCTATTCCTCATGTAGGAGTTTAATGTGACAATAATAGATAAACTAGGCTGAGCCAATGTAGTAGCAAATTTTCTGTCATGAACTCAAGTACCTGATGATCTTGTAGCCATAGATGATAGCTTTCTTGATGAGCATCTATTTTCAATAAAAATTTATAACCCATGGTTCACAGATATAGAAAATTACCTTGCTACAGGAAGAACACCACCACACTTTTCACCCAAGCAGCACCGTCTCTTGGTGGAAAAGAGTTTCAATTTCTCATGGATAGTTGGGTTGATGTTCTACACTAGACCAAATCAACTAACTCGTTGGTGTGTGAGGGAAGATGAAACCTATGAAATCCTGTGGGCATGTCATGATGAACCATGTGGGGGTCATTTTGCAACAAAGAGAACAACATACAAGATTTTGACAACTACATACTACTGGCCTACTCTCCAAAAAGATGTAGCAAAGTATACAAGGTGATGTGATCGATGCCAACGCATGGGAAGGCCCACTAAATATGATGAAATGCCCCTACAGTCACAGGTGGTAGTCATGCTTTTCGACAAGTGGGGTATTGACTTTTTCGATCCAATAGAACCCTCTTCTCATGGAAAATCATACATCTTAGTATGTACTGATTATGCAACTAAATGGGTTGAAGCACAAGCTATGAAACATGCTAGAGATCACAAGGTAGCATATTTTCTATATGAATACATATTTACTAGATTTGGAGTACCTAGAGAAATTGTTATAGATCAAGGAGCTCAATTCACATCTAACTTGATTGCAGAACTCATGAAGAAGTACATGATCCATCATGGCACATCTTCCCCAATACCGTCCTCAAGCTAATGGTCAGATAGAAATCACAAATAGAGAGATAGAAGCAATCCTCATCAAAACAGTTGCTATTCACAAATGAGACTGGGTTACTTGGCTTCCTAGAGCAATTTGGGCTTATAGGACTACATGGAAGAGCACCACTGGATTTACCCCATTTGAATTACTTTATGGAAAATCTGCTTCCATGTCTATAGAATTTGGACACAAGACTCTAAAAATTTCTTTGGAGTTGGATGTTGATCTTTCAAAGGCTCAGGAAGATAGGTTACTATAGTTGAATGGCCTTGACGAATATCACAAATCTACCCTGCATAATATTGAGATAATCCAATAGCAACAAAAGAAATGGCATGATAAGTTCATCCACGACAAGAAGTTCTCTATTGGAGACTGGTCATGCTATATGATTCTTGTTATCAACAAACTCTAGGAAAATTCCAAACGCGTTGGCTTGGACCCTATGAAATTATTTTTGTGTTTGAGAATGGTACAATGCAACTCTCTACCATTGATCCTGTTTTCTTTGAACTACTTGTTAATGGGCACCGCTTAAAACTCTACCATAAGCCATCTAGTTGTGAAGAGTTTCTACAATAATTCCAACCATCTATTGATCCTACAATTCTTGCAACAACTGCAGATGAGTCTCCTGCTCATTTGTCATCCTCTCTCTAAGTGCATTTCACTCATCATAATAAACTATTTTCCTAGTGAAAGTATTTTCTTTGTAATAATTCCACCTCACTCCACTCTTTCTTGTCTTCCACCTCACCTCATCCTTAATCAACTTCTACATGACAATATTGTGTGGCAACACAAATTACAAGGTCTGTACACATACTCAAGTTAAATCATTTTCTTAATGTGTTGTTCTATTTTTAGTTACCTTTGTCACTAGCAATTGTAGAAGCTATTGCCTAATTTAGTTTGGCGGGGGGGGGGGGGGGAACTATATTTCATTCATTTTTTTCCTTGTTTTGTTATCATTAAATGTTCATACTATGCTTTAAATGTTGTCACATGATAAAAAGAATGATGTGATGTGACAGTTACCTTTATGTCACACACTTTTTGCAAATTGGTAAGTATGAGTTCTAGATGAGGTACTTAATGCAAATTAAGTGATCTTAAATGCTAAAATGTTAGTTCCTTAAAAAGTACTATCACTTGTCTTCTCATTTTGTTCCAAGCTTTTCCAATTTTGAAATTACTCCTATAATCACTTTGGAAGAACAATGGGGGGTGATTTGAAAAGAAGAGAACCAGCTGACCATGCAACATTGTTGGGAGACCTAGTTTGCTTACCTATATTTCAACCCAAGGGGTGGACAAATTACATGTTCAAACTGTCTGCATAGGACGAGGAGCTTACCTTGGAATTTTTGCAGATGATGAGGGATGATTTTTCCATAGTCAAAGGAATAAGGGTTTTGTTTTCACCCAAAATTGTAGCTGAGATAATGGAATTGCCTCTAGTAGGAGAGGAGTTTTCAAACACATTGGACCCAGTTTTGACCAAAGCCCAATTTACAATGCACACAAACCCATGACTTCAGATAGATCGAAAACAAGGTACAATCTGCACATCTTTATCGAAACCATTTAACCAATGTGCAGTCTATAATGTGAGATATTTTACTTATGAAGGGAGACATTCATATTTGCATGTCATGCATTTCAATTTTTTTAGCTACTTAAGACATGATGACTGCCCTTTAAATGTTCCTCATTTTATGTATCACATTTTGTTAAAAAGAGCTACTATAGTGCAAAAAGGAACCTCGAAAGATGTTTCACACCATTGTTTTATTAAGCTCATCATAAAAAATACCCTCAAGGAACAACTTGGAATATCTTGGGATGATTTTATTTCAAACAATGCACAAAACCCTGTTAGGTAGCCTGTAGAGAAAATTGAGGAGGAAAAAGAACCTTAGGAAAATCCTGTAAACCCAGCATCAGGTTCTTCCTCGTCTAGACCTAGGAGGTCATAGAGAGCCCCAATTTCTACTCCTGTAGCCTCTACCTCTAGGTTGGGTCCAACATTTGATAAGGGTAAAAGGAAAACTAAATTTTTCCCAACTGTTGGCTCTCTTGCAATTTCTAAGGTTTATAAGAAGAAGAAGGGAAATGTACAGGAACATCTCCAAAACTTCCTATAGCTTCAAAGGTAGCAAAAGTACCCCTTAGGTGTAGAGCTCGAAGGAGCCAACCATCTATAAAACTCAATGAGGGTGTGTCTTTTCAATCCCCTGTGTTTGAAAATGTAACTATTGAAAAAGAGCAATCCTCTTCTAACGAGGATAAGATCATCATTGAAGATGGTTAAAATGAAGAAAGTGCAGAATGTATGCCTGCAGTAGCAGGAACATCCTCTGTCTAGCCACCCATCATTTCCATAGATTCAAACAATGACGATAGTGTATCTGTCAGAGCTTTAGACTCTCCTACTATTCTTTAGAGGGGACAATTTCATGAAAAATATATTGGAATAAATTTGGATGCAGTTAACACTGTTGCTAAACAAATTCTTTCGCAAGGACTTGATACTTTAGCATCCGCAACCAAGGAAGTTGTTCCTCTTGGTCCTTCACCTATGTCACATGTTACTTACTATCTTGAATCCACTATTTCGTTGTTATTTAATCAGTTAATTTAGGAGAGGGAAGAATGGAAAATAGAGAGAGAGAGAGAGAGAGAGAGAGAGAGAGAGAGAGAGAGAGAGAGAGAGAGAGAGAGAGAGAGAGAGAGAGAGAGAGAGAGAGAGAGCCTCAACAAAACCATCTTCAATCAAACTCAAGATTTGATTGAAAAGGATGCGGAGATTGAACAATTAAGTGGTAGACTTACAAAAGTCACTGCCATGACTCTTGAATTGATGTCTTGTCACTCTCCTTCTCCTGTTTATGCTTTCTTTTTGAAAGAACAATTTGTCAATTATCAGATGACTTGTGTAATGCAGGGTAAAAGTTTAACATTGAATACTCCTCAGGAATTCTTCCAAGCTTTTCATACTACCTCTGTAGCCATCAAAAATTTACTCTGTGAACTCTTTACATAATTTAGTAGTCCCTAATAACATAGATTAGAATCCTCTACCTTGTGTGGGTGATATTCAACTCAAAGTATTGATGTCTTGGATCCAAAATGAAGTTAGCAGAGAAAACCAGGCCCACTAGTACAGAGAATTAGAGTATGAGATTCCACTTTTTCTCAGGCCTGAAGCCAAGGATGTCAGAACACTATACTATGATTGGTTGAAAGTTGCTCAATCAAAATCTGAAAATTGTATTATTCCTCCTTTGAGGGAGGCAACCTATCAAGAATATACATCTATTGCAGAAACAAATCTTCCTGCAACAAAGTAGCGAAATCAATGGTGTTGGATAGGATTGAGTGAAGACTTGCAGAAGAAGGAACCTCATTCTCCATTGAATCTTATCATGGCTACTCAGCGAGCACCATGGTACATTAAGCTAGGGGAAGAAAAAAGAAGAAGTGATTGGATCCCTTTAACTTTTCAGCCTCCACTGCTATTGTCCCCATTGCTTGCTAATAAGCAAGATTTAGAGAAATTTGATATGACAGAAGAGCTCCGCAGATGGGAAGGGTACAAGAAGAGTAAAGGTTTTTATTAGAACTTCGCTACAGGAGGTAAAGAACAGATTGTTCCCTCAGATTTCAAGATGACTACGAGGGTGAAAGTTTTCACGTTTTCTTGAGGACAAGTCAAAGTTTCAGTTGGGGGGAATGATGAGACCAAAATATGGTCTATTTTATCATTTCATTTTCAGTTGAATTTGCAAACTTTCTAAAGACTTTGATGTTTAAGAACATGATGTTTATGATAATTTTAGACAGAATTCTACATAATTACTTTCCAGGACTAAAATGAATATGCTATGAAATGATGTGTCATTTGATTACAAAATAGTGAAAATGATGTTTTTTCTTCCTTAGCTAGGTTGGGTAGTTCTCCTGCAACAATGTGACATAGGGTAAACTAATATAGATGACATATTTTGAATTAGTCTTGATGTATGTTATTGCTTTGGAGGCACTAATATTTTGCAGACATAAAGGTGAAGTCAACTCAAGAAAGTAGGAGTCAAAGTAGTTGCTCACGTTAATTGATAGCCTTAAGTGGAGGAAATCAAGGGGTTGTGAGCTCCTAAATTTCTGTTCCATTTAGTGCCAGAGTTAATTCATCTGTTGTAATATTTAATACCGTCATTTGTTTCGGTAGTTGATGGAGTCTAAAATCTAGGAATTATGTTCCTAGTTTGTGCTTAAATAACTAGAAGTCTGTGTTCCAAGAGAGCTTTTGTTAATTAGCTATTTTTAATAGAAAGAAGAAGTTTCTAAGTTTTTGAGTACTGAATATAATCTTGTTGTTTATCAGTATGTATGTTTACTGTTGTTATGAATAAGAAGATCATTTCAGGTTTCCATCTCTGAGTCATTCTACTTCACTTCTCTGTGGGGGCCCACATAGAGAGTGAACTAATTAGTTAGTATAGGATTTACCTTTGGTTCGTAGAACTAGAGTAGACTCAGTTGTTCCTACAGCCATTGATAGCAGAATTAGTGGGTTGTTCTTGAAGCATAGGTAGTTGAAGTAGTTCTCAGCTGTATTTTCATGCTTTGTTGAAATAGATTTGATTCTTAGCTTTAGCGTAGATTTCCTGTAGCATAAGCATTTGAATTTTTGTAGGGTAATTCTTGAGAGAAGTTTGAAGCATATACTTTGCAGACATCATTTCAAGTTTACGTCCCTAGTTGATAAATTAAATGAGTCCAAATGAGTTGGGTTAGAAACACTTGGGATGTCCAATTGTGGATTAAGCAGTCCATTGTTGTAGGATTTTGATCCCTTTCTTTGGCCAAGCAATACACACACGCACGTACTCATGTGTGGGCACAACCAACTTCATGAATATAATCAATAGAACCAATGCAAGGGTTGGATATGAGAAATTCAACAAAAGAAACAAGTATAAAAATCTCACTCAATTAGTCTATATCAGAGAGTGTGGATTCTACACAAATCCCAATAGCACAACAAATCACCAAGCATCATGAACTCACTCAATTGACCTAAATCTAGGAAGTGTAGATTCTACATGAATCCTAGTGTCCATGAAGTGGAAACACATCAAGACAAGAAACATGGAATACAATCAATTTCTATAATCCAAGGAGACAATACCAAAATCCTAACGAAATAAGGGTGGCACACAAAACAAGACAATGCCAAAACACCCACAATTAAAACATGTTGGAATTCAACAAAAACAAAAACCCATTGACAAAATAGGCCCAAACTAAGGAATATCAAATAAAATTTGACTTCCAAATAACCTCGTAAAAATTGACGGCATAACAAGGCCTAAACTTGCATTTCTAATTTACTACGAAATAGAAATAGTCACCCTTGTCCAACCAGCTGATAGAAATGCATAAACAAAAAAGATGAACCCTAGTTCACCACTCCCTAACATTTAGAAACAAGAATCAAAAGCTAAAATGGAGTAAAACCATTAAAACCAAGAAGCCCTACCTTGCAGCCAAAAGAGGAAAACAAGAATTACCACCGTAAAACAATGGGGATGCCAAATTAGATGAAATCATTGACATAGTGGAGCAACCCTAATAAAAATCGAGTGAGACCAATCTCATGATGAACTACCGAGCCAAACTCTCACAATGAGCAAAACTCTGAATTCTCACAAGAGGGTTTTGGGGAATTTCCTCCAAAACGATGAAATAGAGAAGTGAGAAGTGAGAATAAACTCACTTTTAAGCCAATATATGCACTTTTGCAAAGTGAAATATAAATTAGATTGTTTAAATTAAATAATCTAACTGGCTCCCTTAACCCAAATTAAAATAGGCCATTCCAATTAAATTGGAATTCAACTACGACAAATTAGCCAACAATAAAATAAAGACTAAATCAAATAATTAAAATCCCTCTAAGCCATTCAATTTTTTTTTTTCAATTAAATAAATTTCACGACCACTGTGGATTCCTAAATGCATAGACACACTCATGAGTCTAGGCACATATGCATAATGAATCTAGATTTACCAATTACTAGATGATTAAAATAATAATAAAGATACATCGCCCAGACAAGGATGATATTGGTCATGAAATGTTTGATCACTAACTCCATGTGACACTGCCGGGGATATAAGTCCTGAACAATAAACAAACACAATCAAGTGTAGATACACAATAATAATAGCCGAAGCAACATTCTAATAAAATCTTACTCCTACTCCTACCTGTAGGATAGGTGCATCTTGATGTTGAAACTGGCATGAAGGTTTGAATGAATCATTCTAATAGAATCTTACTCTTACTCCTACTCCAACCTGTAGGATAGGTGAGTCCGGGGATATAAGTCCTGAACAATAAACAAACACAATCAAGTGTAGATACACAATAATAATAGCCGAAGCAACATCCTAATAAAATCTTACTCCTACTCCTACCTGTAGGATAGGTGCATCTTGATGTTGAAATTGGCATGAAGGTTTGAATGAATCATTCTAATAGAATCTTACTCTTACTCCTACTCCAACCTGTAGGATAGGTGCATCCCTTCCTATTATGGAAAGCAAGTATGTGAAGCACGTGGTGCAAGATTTTGTTACCTATAATGACAACCATAGGGTGTTGGTGATGATGGTCCTATTATGTGCAACCTTTTTACCTTCCCTTGCCACCCTCCATAGTATAGGCCAAAATACTCATTAATACCCTCTACTTTATAATATTTTATATCAATAAAAATAATAATTAAGAATTTAAAAAGTGGGAATATTATTAGAAGAGAAAAATACTTAAATTTTTCTCATACTGCATTTTTAAGTTTCTACAAATCGATATGAATTTATTCTAAAATTCAAACTTTTATTTAAAATTCAAGCTTTAAATTTATTTTTAAATAATACATTTAGTTGAGAAGGGTAAATTTTCAATTCAATACGGGAAGAGATAGTAGAGATAATGACCCCAGACCCATATAAAAGGGTGTTCAACTAAGTTTGTTTGGGTGGGTATATCACACAATATTTTAAATCATCACTTAGCAACTACTGCTTTTTATATTTTATTTAAAAAGTCATTTTCGTTAAATTTCGACGTACAATCAAGAAACTTTAGAGATGGGAATAATTTGGCAGGTTTGTACGTACGTAGGATTTAACCTGGTCATCGTGTGACCCCAGACTTCAAGAAAATTAACATTCGGTGACGTTCCACGATTAACCATTGATTAAATATGAATAAATAAGAGATCAGGAAGGTCGACGTTGTACGTAGGATTTTAAAACCAATAAATTCATCGGATCTCGTATCGGTGCGTATTTGCTGATGTAAGTATATGGGCAGGCTCTCTGCAAAGTTCAGAAACCCTAAAAACAGATATTTTCAAGACCTGGATCACACAAATTGTATGAAAAATTCATTCAAAGAACGATCCATGTCTAGCAGTCGTGTGCTTACCGTGTTAACACAGATCATGGTGATGGCTGTGGTGATAGCTATTATATTGTTGTTCATGGGCATAGGTGTTCTCATTTTGATTCATCTCTGCATAGTCGGAAGGGCTTTCAGAAGAAGTTTTAGGTCAAACAGAGGTGGGGTTTCTTCAGTTTCTCCGACTAATTCTTCTGCCGTTAGACTTGGTGGCGTCATGAGCCGAAATAGTAATGGCGGCATGTCTGAGAAGGATGTGCAGAAGCTTCCTTCTTACAAACATGGAGAACGTGAGCTTGTTGCAATGGAAGAAAATGATAAAATTAACGGTAGTGGTAATGTTTATGATCGTACAGAGTGTGCTGTTTGCCTTGATGGGTATGAGAGGGGTGATACGTGCAGGGTGTTGCCGATGTGTAGTCACAGTTTTCATGCTAGGTGTGTGGATTCATGGCTCTACAAGAACCCCATGTGTCCAATTTGTAGGACTAGCGCTGAGAACCAGGATTGTGGGGAAGGGGGAAAGGAGGGCTTGAAATTGGGCAGAAGTGGGGATTGTGAGGCAAGAAGGTTAGGTGGGGATTTCGCTGTTGGGATAGGAGGAGAAAGTGGGTCTGGTTTTCATCAAGTTTCTGAAACATCCAATTCAACTTTAGCAAGATCTGTTCCCTCTAGTCCCTCTGGTGATGAAATAAGGTATGTGAATATCTAGGTTCTGAGCTGAAGTTGTGGTATGTTCATTGATTCTGACGTCGGGGATTGAAAGACAGGAAAAATGAAATCCTTTCGGTGCTCCACTTAATGTATGCATGTGAATATATGTATTTATGTATAGAGAACGAATCAAAATCTTCAAATTGAGGTGAATGTATTTTTGAGTTCGAGGTTCAAATCACAATTCATGACTAGATCAGACCTGCAATGTTGGTATTGTTGATCCAAAGCAGGAGAAACTTGAAATCTATTGGTGCCCTGCTTCATTTATGCATTCCCAATAGATCACGGCTTTGTGATTTTGGCCATAAAATGAACTAAATGTCACGTCTCATCGACATTAGCTGTATTTTGTCAAATGCTAATATTAGAATATTAAGGACCTGGTCTCATTCTTTTGCCAAACTGCAGTAAAATAATGAGCTGGGGCAGAGGATTGTATCCTTGGTGCAATCAGTTGAGTGCAGTTTATTTGTTTTACCTTAGCTGAGATGAGGACGCTTGTAAAACCAAAAAAAATGCAAGGGAAATATGATTTGTGATATTCAGAAGTGTGGAATCAAAAGGCTTTTGGGAACAGCTGCCCTAAGGGTAGAAAAGACATCTACTCCTGGATTTTTTTCAAAGCAATATTATCAGGATGAGATGGATGGAAGAGCAGAGAGCAACAACTCATTCATCATTGTATAGATAAAGACCCAATATTATTTTCAAAATTGGGATTATAGACTTCAGGTAGTATGGTGTTTTTGACACACATGCACCCAGGGCTCAAATATCAACACAAGCTTATCCTTCAGGGCACCCCAGGCATAACAAGAACCCAATAATTACAGACCAAGAGCTGATTGTGTAGATAGACACCCTATATAAATATCATATAAGTATTGTCAATTTCAGGTAATTATGGGGTTTTTGATGCACACCCAGTGTTCAAATATGAATAAAATCCTTTTCAGGGAACCCCAGGCATAACAAGAAATCTATAATATTACCTCTATGTAACAAGGGAATTTGCCCAAGAAAGGGTAAGAGTTGTAAGTTACGATTTATCATAACATTGATTTGGTGTTTCTGTACCCCTTAAAGCAGAACATTCGCCATGGAAGAGGAACTGTTTTTTTATTCTATATCCAAAACCACAAATTTATTGGTAGCAAAATTCGGTTACAATGACAAAGATACCAAAGCTACAGAAGATTCAAGCCTAACACTAAAACCTACTATCTACTTAAATGCAAGGGCTAGGAAATTCAGGTACACAACATGCTTGTGGAAAGTGGTGAACAGAGGGTAAAGCTTCTAAAGCAAGAGTTTTTCTTATTTATCGGTACAGAGTATGTTGTATGCTCTTTCCCGGAAAGGGGACAGTATGCCATTTTCTGTTCTTAAATAAGAGGATAGGGTGTAAGTTTTTAAGTCATGGTCAAGTAGACATCAATTAGGTCTATTAGACACCATCTTGAAGCCCACAATTGTTGAAGTTTGTACTTCTGAGTCTGACCGTTTATGGTGTAAGTTAGCCTGGACTTGCAATCTTAAGTTCTTAACAGTTGATTGTGTGCATGGCAATAGGGATGTGTATCTGAAGAAGGAACTTCAATTTTCCTTTTTTTATCAGCTAGCTGAATAATAAATGTGTTGTATAAATAGTAGCATATCCTTCATGTAGAGGATGTCATAGATTCACATAAAACTGTTTTGAAATGAAAGGGGATAGTATAGATTCACTCCAAGCCCTTTGGAACGAACCTTATGTCAAATGAGCACGGTCGTACGAGCTGATGCAGCTTGTAGATATGAGTGAGTTGCCTGGAGTGCTTCTTATTATTTTACGATTAAGATAATTGGTGGTCATCTCCTTGAGGGCAACCCAAGGATTCAAAAGTGTAACAAATTGTTCTCCCTCTTTCTCAAACACTATATTTCTAATTGATGGCTTATTTAATACCTGGATATGCAGCTCAATTAGAGGGAGAACTCATTAAAAGGCTATTGCTTCTAAATTTTCCTTGCGGGCAATTGACACTAGGCAATCATAAGTGAGGAAATCTATTCTTAGGGTGTATTCTATGAGGCCTGTCAACATTTTGAAATTGCTTCTAGTATCAATTAATATTTGCTTGAGAATGGGGAACCACAAGTTTGGATTTGAATATACCTTCACGTGGGCTATTCGTTGGTTGCATATCATACAAGTTTATTTGAAGAATGCTTTACATTGTTGAGAGTTGTTGATGTATGCTTCTTTTTTTCTCTTTTTCTTTGACATATCAACAAAATGAGTAACAATATAGAGGAATCTATCCTGTAAAAAGAATGCAAATTTTATCCAAGGCTCAGTTTATTGTGGTTTCAAATAAAGTGGCTAGGGAACTGATGAACTTTATAATTAGATTTTATTTCTTGTGGCACAATCTTGATCTTTCAATTTTATGCCAAGGTGTAGTCTTCTAATTTCAGTAAAACATACATTTATTATTTATGTTAAGAAGCTACTTCAAATTTTAACCATCCTAATGTGTCCTGCCCAATTTCTGATTTTCAGAAAGAAGATAAATGGTGTGAGGTTCAATAGAAACGAGGCTTTCTTTTACTAAGAAGTACTGCACTTTTGTACCTTTATCATACAACTTTAAGCATACAAATCGGCAAACATACCCACTGGCATTCACCAATTGCATTCCTGATACAAGCCTTATTGGTGCAAAACTAGCTGTTGAGAATGCACATGAACTAATAGGCGTTTCATAAGATCTTTTCTATAGTATTATACATCACAGCCTTAATCAATATCATATAGGCAATAAATAGTTGCACTTTCCCTAAACGAAAACTTAGCCAATAGCATTATTAAATAATCGATGGACTTTAACAGTATACAAAATATTCTGTGACGGGGGCAGATTCCTGATTCTCGGGTGGAGAGGGCTTCCTCTTGGCTGAAGTTTTTCTAATCAGGAAATTTATTGAAATTTGTTTACAGCTGCTATCTTCCCATCATTCCCATGTAGTGAAGGAATCCCTGTTAAAGTGAAATGCTCATTTGCGTAGCTTGAATGTGAGTTGATGGTGGTTTTCATTTGTTGATGCTACACATATGCTCATGAAAGGAAATCATATAATTCGGGATCACAGTAGTACACACCTCAATCTCTTATTCAAGCATCATAGTACGAGGCATGCTGCTGGTGACTGAAGAGTTGCCAAGATAATGCTAGTTTTTTCAGATTGGAATGTCTACCCTCTTTCTACTTTCCTACCGCGTATCTGTGTGTGTGTCTTTCCTGTGCTATTAGAGATTCTGGTACAAAATTAAGTCAAAAAGAGCAGCGAGACCTTGAATGATTTCTCCATTTCAAGAACTCATAAAAATCGCAACTTTCTTTCAGAGCTCTTCATTGTTTTCCTCAACCCTTCAATTTGATCCCTGGAATTCCCACACAATGTACCTAGCATCAAAGTCACACCTTCGGTTGCTTGCCTTCCCGTTTTGAAATAAATATCCTCCTCTCCTCCTCGC
Organism: Cupressus sempervirens; assembly: GCA_028749045.1. Taxonomy (NCBI): domain Eukaryota; kingdom Viridiplantae; phylum Streptophyta; class Pinopsida; order Cupressales; family Cupressaceae; genus Cupressus; species Cupressus sempervirens. The sequence goes on from CM053787.1 coordinate 939,326,901, forward strand.
AAAATCATCATTTCTCCTACCTCCAAGCATGTTTGGAAGACACACTTCTGAATACACTAGTACACAGTTGATTCCAGTTTTCAATCTTTTGAATGTGGAAAACTTAATTGCTTGTTTTCCCAAAATTTGGCTGTCTTATAGAATTAATGTTTCAGTTTTGATAATTTGTTTGATTTCCACTCTCATATGAACTCTAAAGTTAAATTATTTGACACAAACATTGTATGTTTAGATTCTATATTTTATATAAGCATGTTTTATTCATGTTTTATATGAATATTGAACATTTTCCTATGTTCTAATTGATGTCGCCTGCCGGCCCTTGCACCAAGAAAAACAAATCCGTCCCAGTAACTTATTTCCCATCCCCTGTTCCCTTGTCCTGGATACCTGGAGTAATATAGAACTCGTGAGTATCATAGAACTTAAGCTAACTGATGTGGTACAATAACAATCCTTCGAATACTATGAACTATGAAATACTTATGCCATCGAACTCTCATAAATGAGGTATGGGTTTCTTTTCCTCATAACTCCTTGTCCCTCCCCCGCCTTTCATAATCGGGATGAAGTCTAGGGGTATGGCATGAAGTATGGCTTTCCTTACTCTATTTTTCGTCACTCTTCAAAGGCACCTTCTTTGAAAGCTTGCAAATAGGGTATGGGCACCTTTTCGACTAGAAACACCCCCCAACCCAAGGTATCATAAGTAGGGTAGGTTATTTTGGCCCTAACAACCCCCTAGGGTTCCGTATAACCCTCCAAAAAGCCACTTCTAACTCACCTACGGGTTCAAGAGGTTTGACTCAACTCATGGGTCAATCAATCATGGGGTTGATATAGGTGATACCCAAGGTTACCAATATAGGTTAGGTCTTATTTTTATAAACATTATTTGGACATGTCATTTATACTTCACTTACATGTGTCAATTGACACTACAACAATTCCACATCACAATGCCAAATGACATGTCCATTTGGGATGGAAACCAAATATTAAACATTGAAATCCATTAATAACAATCATACTTCAATCCACGTTTACAAATTAAACACAATACGATGAGGTTTACGTCTCTTCATTAGGCAAATCCTTGGTACCACAGATTCACATTAACTCAAACTTATTCTCCAATTTGGTTCCATGGTTAATCCCCTACACATTGGATCAAAGAATCAATAGTCCAAGAAAAGCCATAAACAAATTCAACGTGAATATCTAATACTATCAACAAGAATAATCATGCTCATAATATCCATCAATTAGTAAGATTGTGATTTACAATTTCATCTCATACAAGCAAACATACATTCACAATTCATGGGAGAAAACAAAACATCATGCTATCTCTATATATCATTCAACCATAATTCACTTGTGTAACATAATTACATCATGAAACTAATAAGCAAATTTTCCTCAACATAATACTCATCTAAATATATTAAGCATTTAGAGTACATGAAAGGTATTTGTTGACACAAAAGCTTGCACCCTTGCCTGAGGGAATGCATCTCAGGTAACCTTGTGTAACATGGAAACAACCTCCAAGTGTGGGACTTGCACTCTGAGGTCAAATCTTCGGAGAAGGTCGGCTTCTTTACTATCAAGGTGCACCTAAACTACTGCTGGGGAGGAGAAGGGAGAAGGAACTAAAACTAAATTGTTGAAAGGGAAAGGGGTTGATGCACCAAGATAGAAATATTAGTTACAACTCTGCCTGTAATTGCACTACACATCAATGAAAGCATCAGAATACACTAATCTTGGCTTTATTCTATCTTCAAGAAACAATATGCAGGTTTGGAATTGATTGAAGTGTTGAAAGGAAAGGAATTTCACTATACAACAACTACTAACATACTTAACACAACATATGAATCAAGAAAATGGAAAAGAAACATTCACTACAAGGGAAATACATTCACTAGTAAACAGAATGGCAAGAAAAGGTAAGGAATAGAGATTTCATTAATGAGAGACAAAAGTTGCAGAGCATAATGCTGCTGCAAAAATACAAAACGGAGAAGAACCTTTAAACAATATTTACAACCTACTTTTATAGATCAGGCATAACTCAGATTTGACTATGAAGTTTGAACCTCAACCAAACATGGAGTCAAGTTGCAGAGAGCATTAAATGAATATCAGAGTAAAATCTGATCTTGAAATCAACTTGCTATAGTGAAGTGCAAAGAAAGGCCAAATAAAGAATTTGGCAGCTAAAAGATCATCATTATGGAAAAAACCATTAAATAGACATGGAAGAGAATCATCATTGGCATTACAAGGCCTAAAGAGCTACTTTTGCATTAAATGAATAGTCTTGGTGATGTGCCATTACCGTAACAAATCCATTATTGCTGCTATCAAAAAATGCGGGATGAGATAACACGCAAGTTAACACGTCGTGAAAATACAGAGTTGACCTGTGTGGAATAAATTTGATTTGCCCAGAAAATGCATGAACCATTGATGTAGATCTTCATTCAAATGTGGACAGCCAAGATGTTGCGAAAATCTCCTCAACAAGTGAATAAAACCCAACCCTAGATGCATATTTTCCTTTGTAACCACGGACGACTGACATGCACTCAAAATACCCACGAGATGCTTCACAATCTAACGTCCATCATATCTTCGCAAGAGACCCAAGAAAGGATGTGAAAATACGACCATCGCTAGATCAAAAGCAATCTAACATAATAAGGATCCGCCACGTGCATGGAATTATTGATCGACAGATTTCTCAAATGCATGGTTAAAGAGACATGCAGAATGTTAACCCAGCGCGAAAACATGTGTTAACCTGCAACTCGGTACATGAAGGAAAATGAGCCCAATTCGGCACATGAACAAGCTGAACTAGCTCAACATATGAAGGAATTAAACTAGCTCGGCATATGAAGGACTCGAGTTAACATGAGATGTTAACCTGACTGAAAAGCGTGTTAACCCACATCAGAATCCAGCCCATTGAAGATCTCTCAGATCGGTTATCAATGATGGGCTGAATGGGGGCCAAAAATGGTCAACAATATCCTAATACAATCATTTAAATTATAATTAACATTACAACCTAGTTTATCAATTCCTACCATAATACAACAATTAATATAATTCAACACGCTATCCTTATAGAACTACTCGTACAATATTTTACGTTTAATACCTAGCCTTAAGCTTCATAAGAGGACTTATAATGTTAATACAAGTTCCATCCTTAATTTTAAACAATCTTCTTGAGGGTAATTTACTGTGATATAATACAATACTAATCATTCAAATCAACTATCATAAACTAAGCATGCGATAGCACTATGACATTGACATCAACATTGTGTAAAAAACCAACATAATATATAATATCAAGTTATTGTCAATGAAAATCAACTTTCATAATGTATCGACATAAGATATCTAATCTAAAGTTCTTTATGAAGGAATTCAAAACTATAATGACTTGGGATCACTTTACACACATTGACCTAGAAAGGGATATAAAATACCAACATTAATAATCAAAACCTTATTAGCTATTATTTCAAAATCCATTATCCTCGAAATACGACACAAAAAGAAGAAGTGAGTATCATTCCTATAAAATCTAGCAAGGAACATGTCACCTTTATAACACATCATCTCACTCTTCTAACCATTCTAATCTCTTATAAGAAGGCATATTCAAAACACTAAGATTTGTTTTTGTGTTCGAGAGGAGAGACTTTACATCCTCCCCACTCCTTGTTCTTGACTTCCTCCGGGAAGTCTCCCCAAGTAGTGAACATACTTATCATCTAATGACCCCAACTAATGAACATACTTCTCATCTAATGACTTACCTAGAACCAATGAAAGGCTTAGTCTTTCTAAAGGAAAAAATATGTAGTAGGCATCAGATATGCTTCCATGTGTGTACCAATTAGTTTGATGGAATATGGATCCCAAGCCATAGTTTCTAGTAAAGATATATTATCTTAAGTTAGATCATTTCACAAAATTTATACGTTAGGTACCTTATAATAAAGCTTATATCTTAATAATTTCAAAGTACCCAAAGTTCGTGATTTAGTCACGTGCAAGTGTATTTAATGCCAAGAATTCCCTTAGGGATAGTATATACTTATATTGTAACCCTTGTTGTAGAGAAAAAAGTTTGTAAGAGATGTTGTAAGTCCATTTCAAGAGATGTATTGGATTTGTTGTAACTTCTTTAAAGTGGAAATATGAATAATTGTCTTCTTTATTAAACATGTTATCATGCATTTATTTTAATGATTAAGAATATGCTTTATTTAATTATCTTAAATTTGACAAAGTTGTTATCTACTTTAAAAAATAAAATTACATTCTATAAAATGCTAGTTTATTTTATTTTAATTGAAAATCTAGTTAAGTGTATATGTGTGTATATACATGTAGATGTGTGTATAGATACATGTATATGTGCATATGTATGTATGTATGGACACACACACACACACACATATAGATACACATAAATGTATATATGTGTGTGTTTGTCCATATATATATATATATATATATATATATATATATATATATATATATATATATATATATATATATATATATATATATATATATATATATGATGCAGAGATCGATGAGATAACTAGGGCCAAAGGCACACCCAACTATTCAAACCGTCTGCAAGAGTAAACACAACGAAAAATAAACACCAAAACAACAAACTCAGGAGGTGGAGGAACAAATGCCTTCATATATTCATTCAGATAATCAAATACATGCCCAGTTGTAAGGCCTTCTGGGTTTTGGCCACATTACAATTCAATTTCAAACTTCAATGATCAAACTTTGCATCTCAGCTTGCTTCTACTCCTACTATGCTTCCATCTCTAGAATTTTCTCTCCCAATTCCTTCTTAAGATTCTACCAAAGGTTTCTTTAAATATATGCACAACTGCAAGTCAACTTGTTGCAATTACAACCAAAATAAACTCTCATTTTAAATGCTAGAATAAGCCACAAGTCGGCTCTCAACAAATACCTATCACTAAATTAAATGCAAAGGTTGGCTTTAACTGGAAATCACACACAAGCAACTCGGCAAACAATCCCACAAATGTTGCAACTTGACGAACTCAGCAATACTCAACAACCAAACAAGCTTAGTAGCCAAAGGAACTTGGCAACACTCGACAAATCGGCAACTCTCGAAAACCAAGGGAACTCAACAACCACAGGATAACTCAGCAACAATTGTGAACTCGACAAACATAGAAAACTCGGCAATGCAAGGCATTGCAACTTGGCAGGAACTAAGAAGAAGGAAAACATGCAGGATAGCATTGCAACCCATGATGCTTTTGCATTAGACAATTTGAGTTGAAATAAATGATTCTCCTGAATCATTGAGCTGTTACAACCTGAGTTGAATCCAACTCAAATTGGGAAATCCATGTAGCATCTTCCATTTGTTTGTTCGTCCATTTTACCCAATACTCATAGTAATCTTTTCCTCTTGTACTCTTACCAACCTTCTGATCCAGAATTTGTTCAACCTCTTCAATCTACTTCTTAGGATAATTACTTGATACAACAACTTCATCATCCGACTCATGATAATTGTACAAATCAACAACAATAACTATAGGAAATATATCCATGTCATCAAGTAACTCAACTTCATAGGCATTACCATTGTCAAACTTCTTCAAGATTTTATAAGGTCAAAACTTTTTCATTTTTAACTTATTGTATGTTCCAACATGAAATCTTTCTTTCTTCAAATGAACCATTACCACATCACCAACTTCAAAAACATGATGTCTTCTAGACTTATTAGCATTCTCCTTGTACTTCTAATTACTTTGTTCCAACTTCAGTTTCACTTCCTTATGCAAAGACTCCATGATATCAGCATACTCTTCTCCTACATCACTTCTCTTTTCTTCACCAGCAATATCCCTTAGATCTGATACTCCTCTAGGCTGCATTCCAATAACAATCTCAAAAGGTATCTTCCCTAGACTCCTATTTATAGAATTATTATATGCAAAGTCAGCTTGTGCTAATACCATCTCCCAATTATGTGCTGCACTCTCAATTAAGCATCTCAAAATTACCCAGGCTTCTATTCATAGCCTTTGTCTATCCATTTATTTGTGGATGGAAAGTAAAACTATACTTCAACTCAGTACTCATCTTCTTCCACAAAGTCTTCCAAAAGTAACCAACAAACTTACCATCTCTGTCAAAAATAATTTTTTTTGTTAATCCATGCAATTTAACAATCTCATTAAAGAAAATCTCAGCATCTGGTGTCTTCTTACATGGTATAAAATGAGCCATCTTAGAAAATATATCCACAACAACAAATATAGAATCATACCCCTTTACTGTTTTAGCCAATCCTAGAACAAAATCCATAATAATGTCACTTCAAGGTTTCTCATGAATAGTAATAGGTGTATACAAACTAATATTCTGACTTACTCCTTTCACAACTTGACAAACTCCACAACTCTTTACAAACTTTTGAACAACCTTATACATTTGAGGCCAATAATACTTTTCTTTCAAAAAACTTAGTGTCTTGTCAATTCCAAAATGTCTAGCCAATCCACCACTATGTTTTTCCTTAATCAAATTCAATCTCATAGAACTCTTAGGAATACACAACTGAATACCCTTAAACAAAATACCTTCTTGAATAAAATATTCATCAAATTTACTTGGTTGTTTTGTCAAACTAGGTGCTCCGCACTCTCTCCACATCTCAAAAAAATCAGGATCAGTATCATACAACTATTTCATTTCATCAAAACCAAGAACTTCAACCTTCATCTTAGTCAGCAAAGAACGTCTTCTACTCAATGCATTAACAACTTGGTTAGTGACTCCATTCTTATGCGTAATAAAAAATGTAAAACTTTGCAAATACTCAATCCACTTCATATGTCTTTGATTCAACTTATGTTGACTTCCCAAGTATTGTAAAGCTTTATGATCAATATACAAAACAAACTCTTTAGGAATCAAATAATGTCTCCACTTCTTCAATTCTTAAAAAATAACATAAAACTTTTGATCATACACAAAATACTTTCTTTTAGCATCATTCAACTTCTCACTAAAGAAAGCAATGGGTTTACCTTCTTGACTCAATATAGCTCCTATTGCACTACCACTTGAATCACATTCAACTTGAAATACCTTATTAAAATCACACAATACTAAGACAGGTAACTCAACAACCTTTTGTTTCAAAGTCTCAAAACTGTTGTCAGCTCCATGTGTCCACTTGAATTCATTTTTATCTCCTCTCATTGTCTCAATCATAGCATTACAGACATAACTTAAATTCTTTATAAATTTCTCGTAAAAACTAGCCAAACCATAAAATGATCTTACCTCACCCACATTCTCAGGTGTAGGACACTCCAAAATTGTTTTAACCTTCTTAGTATCCATCTTCAAACCATCAGCTGGAATCACAAATCTCAAATACATAATCTTCTCTTGCATTAAAAAAACACTTCTTCAAATTAATCATCAACTTTTCCTCTTTCAATCTCCGCAATACTTGTTTAACATGTTCAAAATCTCCTTCCTTAGGTTTACTGAATATCAGAATATCATCTAAATAAACAATCACAAACTCACCCAAGAATCTCTTGAGAATTTCATTCATCAACCTCATGAAAGTACTAGGTGCATTAGTCAAACCAAAAGGCATTACCAACCATTCATAAAAACCATCTTTTGTTTTGAAAGTAGTCTTCCATTCATCACCTTCTTTGATTCTGATATGATGATAGCCACTCTTCAAGTCAATCTTGGTAAAATAATTTGCTCCACTCAAACAATCCATTATGTCATCCATCCTCGGCATAGGAAACTTATATTTCATTGTGATTTTGTTAATAGGTCCGGAATTAGTACACATTCTCCATTCTTCATTCTTCTTAGGTGCTAATACAATAGGTATAGCACATGGACTCAAACTTTCTCTGATCAAACCTTTCTCCAACAACTAATGCACTTGTCTATTAAGTTCTTCATTTTCAGTAGGTGTCAATCTATATGGTGCTTTCTTCAACAAACTAGCTCTAGGAATCAGATCCATACAATGACTTATACTTCTTACTGGAGGTAAACCATTATGTATATCCTCTACAATTATATCTTTATACTCATTCAACAACTTAGAAATTTTCACTGGCACTCGGTCAATACTACCAATTTCTAGTGTCACTCAGTTACCACTAGCTTCTATGACTCGGTCACTACTGACTGGTACTTGGTTAGCACTATTTTCTGATACCCGGTTGCTATTGGCACAACTTAGTCTCCTAGGGATTATAGCAAAACGGATTTGAATCTTCTTCATTTCCTTTTCAAATTGCTTTCCATTAATCATGCAAATTCTCTCAGTAGTACACTTAACCTCATTTAGCCTTTCAATCAAAGGAAGCAACATTTTCTTTTTTCCATTCACCCAAAGAGTATATTGATTCAATCTTCCATCATATATAGCATATCTATCATATTGTCAAGATCTACCCAATAGAATATAACAACAATCCATAGGCATAATATCACATAGAACTTCATCAAAATAATATCCAATCTTGAGCTTCACAATACATTGCTCACTTACTAATATCTTATGGTCATCTTTGATGCATGAAACATGATAAGGTTTAGGATGCTCCAACCTCTACAACTACAACTTTGTAACCAATTCTTCTGATGCCAAATTTGTAGAACTTCCATTGTCAATGATCACCTTGCAACATTTTCTAGCCATCTTACATTTGGGCTTAAAAAGACTTCTTCTTAGGACAGGTTTCTCATCACTTCCCTTTATTACATAAGGTTCTTCTCACCATCAGATTTTCTCTAGCCTTAGGCCCACTCGGTGAACCCTCGGTGTCTCCTTGAACCACACCATTTCTATTACCTTGCCTACTATCAGAGGATCTACATTCAAAATATCTATTTTCTTCTTTACCACATCTAAAACAATTACCACAAAAACCACCTCTAGAATAAGAATTATCTCTTCCTAGGTACGAACCAATACCTCTTCGGTAGGAATCACCACCTTTCCACTTAGTCTTGCCTTTATCATCATTCTTCCATTTAATTTTGCCCTTATCTTGCATAGAACTATCAGATCTGCCACCTTCTCCATAAGATCTACCTCTACCTTTCTGGAATCTACCACCTCTACCTCTTTGCCTTTGTTCATACTTCTTTGTCAAGATCTCCTAAGCTTTCAAGGAATATTGGTATGTTTCTTTCACACTTTCCAATTTCACAAAACTTATCTCATCTTGAATCCTAGATCTCAATCCATTTTTGTACCTTGCAATTTTTTCAACATCATCATCCACATGTCTAGATCAGATGTCCAATCTATAGAATTCCTAGTATACTCCTTCACAGTCACGTCACTTTGTCTCAAATTTTGCACCTTTCTCAACAAGCTAACTTGGTAATCAGTAGGAATGAACATGTTCTTTACCTTGTTCACCATTTTCAACCAAGTCCTGATATTGTCCTTTCCTCTCCTTTGTCTATCAATTTGCAAATGCTCCCACCAAAGTGAGGCATGTCCTTTCAATCTTGAAATTTTAATTTTCACCATCCTATTATTAGGAGTTTTCGTACTTAAAGAAATTCTCAATTTCAGAGATCCAATCCAGCACAACATTGGTATCCAATTTTCCATCATAAGGAACAACTTCAACATCAAGCTTTAAATTTTCCCTAGACAATACTCTCAACAACCTTACCTCACCTTGATCTTCGTCAAGTTCTGGATTAGGGTTAGGTGTTGTTGCTTCATCATCACTCACATCATCAAGATGCACTCCTCTTCTATGGGCTGTCTCAACAACATCTAATCTAGCTGCAATCTGTCTCAATGTATCCAACATGACATTGTCAGCATTTCCTCTACCTCGAACCATCTTTATAATCAAGTTCCTGCAAGATCGTAACCCTCTGCAAGTTATAAGTCAAATCCGTAAATCTGCAACCCTACAACCCAAATCAACTTAGGGTTCTACATAATCCAATCTCCACAAGGATGAACCTCAAGCTCTTATACCACCTGATGTAGAGAGGGATGAGATAACCAGGGCCAAAGGAACACCCAAGTATCCAAACCGCTTGCAAGAGTAAACATAATGGAAAACAAACACCAAAATAATAAACTCAGGAGATAGAAGAGCATATGCCTTCATATATTCATTCAGATAATTAGATACATGCCTAACTATAAGGTCATCTGGGTTTCGACCACATTACAATTCAATTTCAAACTTCAATGATAAAACTTTGAATCTCAACTTACTTCTACTCCTACTATGCTTCTACATCTAGAATTCTCTCTCACAATTCCTCCTTAAGATTCTACCAAAGATCTCTTTAAATACATGCACAGCAACAAGTCGGCATGTTGTAATTACAACCAAAATAAACTCTCATATTAAATGCTAGAATAAGCCACAAGCCGGCTCTCAACAAATACCTATCACTAAATTAAAAACAAAGGTCGACTTCAACTAGAAGCCACAAATAGACAACTCGACAATTGAAGAATCCTACAAATGCTGCAACTTGGCGAACTCAGCAATACTCGGCAACCGAACAAGCTTGGTAGCCAAAGGAACTTGGCAACCCAGGGAACTCGATAACCATAGGATAACTCGGTAGCAATTGTGAACTCGACAAATATAGAAAACTCGGCAATGCAAGGCATTGCAACTCGGCAGGAACTAAGAAGAAGGAAAACATGCAGGATAACAATGCAACCCAAGATGCTTGGGTTTCAAAAAGATTTTTTTTCCTGCTTTTGGGTTGGCTATTTTGTTCTTTGAAACGGTAAAATTTAAAATTAAATTTAATCTAGGTCCATTTCTAGGGGTTAAAGTTAATTGATATTTAATTCTCCAATGTCGGTCTTCTCTGGAAGTTTGTGCCCTAGATCTCTATATAAGGAAGCCTTCTTCCCTCATTTTGACATCCACAAGCTATTTGATTATTATGCGAGCATCCACCTACATGAAGTGAAGATCTACTATACATTAAGCGTTCAAGCATTCAATTCATCAAGGAGATCCATTAGTAGCCATTGAAGGATTCAAGCTCTATGGAGCCCTCTTGTTGAAGATTCATCCATTTCCATTCAAGCCTCTTCCTAATCCAAGATACATTCAAGATTGGTGTTGAAGATCTAATGCAATTGATTTGAGACATCCTACATATATTTGGAGAATCCATACTTGTGGATTTAAGGATTCAAATTCTCCTCAAGGATTTCCACATAAGCAAAGTGAATAGTTCCATTTACTTTGTTTATGCATACATTATTTCAATTATATTTCAAGGTTAATTCCAAGTAAGGTTTTGACTAAGGAAAACCCCCCATCCAACAAACAACCATTTTTCTTGCAGGTATAGGTGTGGAACAATGAATATCAATGCATATTTGAGTACCCTTTTCGTTGAACTTTCAGAATCCACAAACAAAATTTCAATCGGAGTAGTGCAGGTCAAGGTCAACTTTGTCATCCTAGGTCAAGGTCGACCTACACTCAGAAACAAAAAAGATTTATGGGTTTTGTAGATCTCGCAGTTTCAATTATGGAGCATGAAAATCAATAGTTTTTGAGACTATTTGATAGGGTTTTTAGCATGTTCTTTTCTAGAGGTAAGTACCTTTATTTCTTCATTTCAATATTAGACATCTAGATTTACTATCCATATCATAAGAATATATATGTATGTGTAAAATGTGGGTTTAGGGTCTCTTTCATGTACATTATTTTAAACCCTATTCATCAACCATATTTTTACCCCATACATTTTGGTGAACCCAACATGCTTACCCTCACTCTTTTGTGGAATTAGATTCTATACAGTATTTTGGTTGTTAGATTTCTCTTTATATTATCCTGTGTGTTCATCTTCACTATTCAGTTTGGTGAGTGCGATAGAAAACTCTTTCTTTTTGGTGTCAGATTTGCATCTTGTGTTAGATCTTGCATGTTAATTAGATTTCTTTATTTATATGTTTCAAAAATATTGTAAAATTTCTTTAAAAATACAAAAGCATTTACATTTTCATGCTTTTCGTATTTCAATATGTATGATTCTTGTTTGGAATACTTTGATGAAATTTTTATTGTAAAAGGGGATAGATTCCCTAATGAGGTACATGGTAGAGAGGATGAAAATGGTTCAGATAAGATCTCCATTCATCATATTCTTATTTCACTCTCCTCCACAACTTCTCCAATTGACTTTTACCTTAGCGTGTGTGCATAGTTGCCTTCATTTTCCACTATTTGCAATAATGATAAACCTAAAATGATATTTCCTAGTGTGTGTGATGTTGCTTTGTCCTCTTTTGAATTACCTTGTAAGGATATATTAGAGCAAGAACATGACTTTAATCTATCTCTCCCTCATATTTCTCTTTATGGACATGAGTTGAGGATTGATGTTAATTTTTTCTCCTAATATGTCCTTTATATGAGCCTACTTTAGAATATAATTTACCTTCTTCCCCCTTTCAAGATCAAGCTTTAGTGAATTATGGCGCTCCTACAGTGTGCTTTATTGATAGGGATGATAATCCTCCTATTTGGGACGAACCTTTGTATTTGGATGTTGATTACTCTGTTCCTCATGAAACCATGTGAATGAATCTACTTTTTGGGATGAACCCTTGGATAACGATATTGATTTATTCCCTCCTCATGAAGAAGCTTTGATACAAGAGGGTAATTTATTAAGGGATGACATATTCATACATGATCATAACTCTTTTTCTAAAACATGCTCTCCTTATATAGGCATTTTAGTGAAAGAAGACGACATTATAAATGCTTTACCTTCATTTGAGATTCCTTCTAATGATGAGGTATTAGTGGAGAATGATATGACTTTCCTTAATGCTCTCCCTTTTAGTGATGATCTTATGGAGAATCAAGATTCTACCTCATCTCCTCTTAGGATGTTTTCTTTGCTTCCTTCATCTAAATTTTTTGGTAGTATTTAGACAACTAACATGGTTTATTCAGAACCTTTATTGAGTATCAAAGGTTGTCCTCGCATTACTATCAAAGGAAAACCTATGTAATCTTTAGATTCTTTCCATGACCAAGATTCTATAGCTCACACATATTGTACAAGGAGTAACCTTCAACCTAATCCATTGTTTTCTACTTCATTGCTACCTTCTCAGCCCATTCTTTCTCCTCCAGCCCATCTTCCTAGCAAGGAGTATGATTTGATACACCAATTACAAAATACCCCTGCTAGGATTTCTTATGGGAGCTTCGTCAAACTTCACCTACCTACTATGAAGCCTTGGAAAAATCTCTAGCAACTTTTCCCACTTCACCTCCTAATCAAGAGAACATCAATCACTTCTTACAATGTATGCATACTACCCCGAGTGTTCCTGACATTTCTTTTACTCAAAAGGATTTACCTTCTAAAGAAGTTCAAACCAATATGATTCTCTTATGGTGGTTGTTACTATCAATAAAAGTATCATTCAAAGGACCTTGATTGATAATGGATATGGGCTTAATGTTTGTAGCATGGACATGCTCAAAGCAATTCAAGTCAATCTTTCAACTATTCAACTTGATAATGTTCCTATACGTGGCTTTGCTAACATTTCTAAGAGCACTATGGGAATCATTACCTTACCTATCAAAGTAGGTCTAGTCATCCTGAATATACCTATTCATGTTATGCCTAGATCTCTCAATTATAACCTTCTTTTGGGTAGACCTTGGTTGCATGAGATGCATGCTATCCCTTCCACCCTTCACCGTAAAATCAAGTTTATACATAACAACAAGATGTACACACTTCATGCAGATGATGCACCAAATCCTTGTCTAAATATCCACACTACTCCTATTTCTAATAGTAATCCTTCTTCCTCTAATGCTCTTCTTGGTGATGATTGGGGAACCTTGGATTTTAATCCTACCTTTATTGGAGAGTACAAGGTTTATGATCTTGATTTTATGAAGCCACAAAGATATTTTGAACGAGTTTTTACTTCTAAAGCTCTTTGTAACAACTTTGTCTCTACTTCTATCTACAATGAAACTATAAAACCTACTAATGATGAAATAGTGACTATTGAAATTCCATTGATTCCTTCTGATATGGTTTCTCATTATGGTCCTGGTTATCATTTCCTAGTTAAACAAGGATTCAATAGTGAAGCATGTAGTAAGCATAAACAATGAATTCAAATGCACTTATAGAATGGGGGGCATGAGCATTCTTGCAGAATAGGATTTAATCCTCAACAAAAAATCAATGTTAATTAACATCTTAAATAAAACTTCAAAACATGATGAAACTATAAATGATTTTGACCAAGAAGTTCTTTTGCCTAAACTCCTTCATTCTAAGATGATTACTAAACCTAAATGCAAAAATAAATGTAGTCCACACTTAAAAACTCTTTCTTTTTGTTTATATCATAGATTTCATGATCACTCTACTAATGAATGTCAAGCTTTACATTATAAGATTAGGCAGCTCATTGATGGTAAGGTTATTTATATATCATGTGGCAATGAGTTGTATTTCAATCTTGCTTTCTCTAAATAACATTTATGTTACTATTATGGAACTCTGCATTATGTAAACAATGTTAGCCTAATCTTTGGGGGCTTTTTGTCTTGTATAGTGTTGCGAGCAATATAATAGGTCCCCTTCCATCTTTGTTCCTATGCTTGGGAGGCAAGGATGCCATCTCTTTCCTTTCTGTCTTTCTGGGATCCACTTTTCCTTGGTTAAGTAGTATTTATCTATTATGTGATATCCAATTATACATGAAAATTTTGGTTTGCATTGAGGATCTATGTCCTTAATCATAACTTATTTTGTTTTTTGAGATTGGGTTTCCATGGTTGATAAATCTCTCACCTTAGAAGCTGAATTGTGTGCTATCCCTCACAAGGGTTAATTTTTCTCTTCTTGCATGACATCTCTTTGCATTTGTCCCTTCCATGGCCTCATCGGATCTATGAACTTCTTGGCTTGGACTGCGTATTGTCTATGGATATTGTCTTGATGTTGAAGAAGGCTTTATCCTTGTTCTTTTCTTTCCTTAACATGTCGAAATAGTATGTATTTTTGCCATCTTCTGGAGGGGGATAAATATACAGCCTCCCTCATTCTATATTATGTATTTTTTTTCTAACCTTTTATTTTGCAACATACTAAATCTCCGAAGGTAACACACATAAGTTGCTAAATCCTAAAGAGACACACATTTTGAATTTCAAAAATGTTAAATCCTCAAAAGGTAATGCACATAAGTTGCTAAATCCTAAAGATATACGCATTTTACAAATGTATTCTATGGTGATATGAGAATATGGATCCATGGATACTTCATAAAAGTCATCAAAAGATGCACTACATACATGCGCAAAGCTGCTAGAAGGCACACAACTTTATGGGGTGACTATCAAGTTCTTTCTTGGTGGGCCATCCTATCCTTTTTGTGGTTCATAGTGAGATACACACATCTTACTAGGAGAGCTAGCCAGTCCTCTCTCCCTTTTCTCTTTTTTTTAGAGAGATGTCTCTTTTATTGTAATCTGGGAGTTAACAAAGACTTGAGTCCCTGTGGGCTTAAGGATCTCTTTGTCCCTTTGATTTTAATAAGATTATCTTTTTATTATGATCTACTTTACCAAGAATTTGCATTGAGTCAATACTCTTGCTAAAGTGGGGGCTTAATGTATCATCTTAAAATGGAAGCACTTTCATGTTAAGAGAATTTAACCTCTGAGTAAGTGGTCCGGGATCATCTCAAGCACCTTGAATGGGTCTTTGACTTGAATATGACTTTTTCCCCTATTTTGTTCTCCTTTCCACTTTCTTTATGCACTTTTCTGACATTCTAGATTGAAAACCTAATATTCTTGACCTTAGGGTCAAGGTTGACCTCGATCCCAACCTAGATCTAGGATGACCTCAACCCTAAACTAGGTCAATGTCGACCTCGACCCTGACCCAAGGTCCAAATTTCAAGGTTCCATGATTTCTGGATGTCGGGTTTCAAAAAGAATTGTTTTCCCACTTCTAGGTTGGTTGTTTTGGTCTTTGAAATGGTAAAATCTTAAATTACATTTAATCTAGGTCCATTTCTAGGGGTTAAGATTAATTGGGATTTAATGCTCCCATGTTGGCCTTCTCTAGAAGTTTGTGCCCTACATCTCTATATAAGGAAGCCCTCTTCCCTCATTTTGACATCCACAAGCTATCTAATTATTATTTGAGCATCCACCTACATGAAGTGAAGATCTACTATCCATCAAACATTCAAGCATTCAATTCATCAAGGAGATCCATTAGTAGCCATTGAAGGATTCAAGCTCTATGGAGCTCTCTTGATTCATCCATTTCCATTCAAGCCTCTTTTTAATCCAAGATCCATTCAAGATTGGCTTTAAAGATCTAATGCAATTGATTTGAGACATCCTACATACATCTTACATATAGTTGGATCATTTGTACTTTTGGATTCAAGGATTCAAATCCTTCACAAGGATTCCACATAAGCAAGGTGAAATAGTTTCATTTACTTTGTTTATCCATATACTATTTCAATTATATTTCAAGGTTAATTCCAAACTGGGGTTTGACTAAGATAAACACCCCATCCAACAAACAAAATCATTTTTCTTGCAAGTATAGGTGTGGAACAATGAATACCAGTGTAGATTTGAGTACCCTTTCTGGCGAACTTACAGAATTCACAAACATAATTTTCATCGGAGTAGTGTAGGTCAAGGTTGACTTTTGGGTCAAGGTCAACTTTGTCATCCTGGGTCAAGGTTGAACTACACTTAGAAAAGAAAAAGATTTCTGGGTTTTGTAGATCTCATAGTTTTGGGTTAGGAATGCGAAAATTAATAGTTTTAAAGACTATTTCACAGGGTTTTCAGTAGGTTCTTTTCTAGAGGAAGTACCTTTATTTCTTCATTTCAATATTAATCATCAAGATTTACTTTCCATATAATAAGAATCTATATGTATGTGTAAAATGTGGGTTTAGGGTCTCTTTCATGTGCATTATTTTAAACCCTATTCATCAACCATATTTTTACCCCATACAATAATGTAAGAATTTGCCTTAGGGCAAAATAACACAAGATCAAGAAGCTCAAACACTAGAGCAATATGGACAAATAATGGATGATTAGAATAACAGTAATGAGAATATCATCTGTGTACATACACATTAGAAGTGTCTATATATAAAGGCATCTAGAATGACTAGGAGTTAGCAAGGTGATAAGCCTCACAACTACACACATGTCCACCAAGAGTGGATTATCCTCCATTGAGCAAAGAAGTTAGTGCAATGATGAGAGGATAAGCTTACATAGGTGTATCTCATAAAGAGATGTTGTAGACACCATGTGCTTAATTGAAGTGCAAAAAATTGTGTTGTCTACATGACAACTCAGATGAATATGCAAACTCCTATGTTGTCAACAAGAGAACTCATATAACTATGCATACTCCTAGGTGTCTATATGATAAATAATAAAATAATGCATTTTACCTAAGTAACTTAAGTAAAGTGTAATAATAATTAATTATTTACACTAACACCCCCACTTAAGTGCAACTTATGAGAATGCACTTAAGCTCACAAAAGCTATGATGAAAATGCATGATGGGTCCTAGCTACTAGGCCATGATAGGTACCCATGTACAAATGCAATGCTCTACATATAATGCGATGCAATGCAATGCAATCTCTCTAAAAATGGAGAAAGAGGGAAAATCTCATAGGAAAAACCCTCCCCCAAAAAGAGAGATAAGTACAATAAAGAAGTATGAGAAGGACAAACCCCATAAGAGGAAAAGGTCCCCCCCACAAGAGAGAAGAAGTAGAAGAAGAAAGGAAACAAGGTAGTCCCCCCTCGCAATACAGAATGCCCATCAATGATAGCTGCTCCAAGATGAATGTAGAAGTTGATCCATGACTGTTGAATAATATTCCTCCCCTTAGGAAGAAACAATGTCATAGGTACATATGAGATGCTTCCCCAATGTGTAGAAAGAATCCTGAAGATGAATAGTGTCTTTGAAGATTGCTCAACTGTTCTTGTCTCGATACTGATGGTCACCCCTTCCAACACTGTTGAAAAGACCAATTTTGGATCTAGCAAGGATTGATGTAGAACATATCCCAAAGAACCATCTATCTCCTCAAATGATAAAGAGACCTCCTGCAACTATTGTACATAAGGATCCACAATCATATCAACCTTGAAAGACTAATCATGTAGAGAATGGACAGGAGGATTAGAGTGTTCCCTCGCAACAATTGAAGAAGGATCATCTTCATCAAAGAGAAGATGTATATCATCAATAATGTCTACCAAATTTGCAATGTAGGACTCTACAAACAAACCTGAAATATCTGTCAAGTAGTCATCCCCTGATGCTCGAACTGGGTGACAAGGTGTACCCAACTGTATGAATTACATGGATCTATCACTGTAGCAATGTATGCATATGGAATTTGTTGATGTTGTGACCATGTCCTCCTAGCATCTGAAGGATTCCCCACCAATGAACCTGCTGAATCAAGTGTTTGTTGTGCCCAACAAGGTCTAGTGGAAGAAGAAGAAGGAATATCCTCAACTATTTGTGGACCCTGCAAAGGTGGTGTCTTGCGAGTCAAAGTTGAAGGAATATCATATTCCAAGTCACTATCATCACTTTCCATGAAGGAGGAAGGTGTTGGAATAATCAAATGGGAAGAATACTTTTGGGGAGGGAGGGGGGGGGGAGGTGAATCAGAAGTATCACACTTTAACCTTAAAAAATTTTAACTGAAAATAAATTGCATGCATGTAAACATATCAAATAAACATGAAGTAAACACATGTATCAATAACACATAACACCAGAATTTGGTAACCCAGAAACCCTCCAATATGAGAAGGTAAAACTGGGGTGGGGATGATACCCACAAAATCATTACAGCAATAATGTTTGATCACTTCTGGTGGTCTGCCCTATTAAAGGCTTTACACTGTATCAATAGTGACCTATTTAAAGGATTTACAAACACTTTACATGAAGTACCATCCTATTAAAGGATTTTATCACCTCTTCAAAGGATCTACAACCTAGCTGTTAAGCTAGCCTATCAACATAGGATTTTCCTTCTAATACAATAGTTAAAGAGTATTAGACTAATAAACTTGATGGCTTACAATCCTTGATTGCTAAATTTAGGCACTTGATCTGCTCTCTTTGATCTCGATCCTTTGAGATCTGATATCTGTTCGTAACCTTTGCTCTATTCTGATCATCTGAATACTTCAATGCTGCTCTTTTCCTCTAAGTCTTTTCACTCTTCCCATTGAATTTTTTCTATAGTTTACCCTTACACTACTCTCTTCCACACATACAATGGGTTTTCATCCTCCTTTTAAAGATTTTGAAGACTTAGGGTTAGGTATGGATATATGATCCATATTGAATCTTTATTTCTCGCTCATTCCTTGCACTTTTCTTAATGGTTGCATGCCTTTTCCACTTTCCTTATTGGTTGCATGCTGATTGCATAGGAAATATAAAAGATTCATTCTTATCTTTATTATCCTTTGAGATTCTTCTATGTTGGCTCAAAAAATGGTTTACATCTGAGTTTGTGAAGGCACAAACTAATATGTTGATTCAATGTTACTCAGCACATATTGGATTATTGGTGCTTGACACATACATGATTTTGGTTTTCTCGGCACTTATTGTATTCTGGCTTGCTCAGCATCAATTGTGACTCAAAACCTACATATCGCTTGGTGCATATGGTTCACTCAGCACCTGAAGTCACTCGACACTTGTATCATGCTTGGCACTTGATCTTCACTTGGCACCTATTGGAATTTTGGCTCGGCACATATAGTGTACTCGACTTCTATATGAAAATTGGTTAAGTGTGTTGACACTCAATTGTCAAAACCATTCTAAGAACAAAATTCTCCCCCTTTGACATGAGTGCCAAAAACACTTAACTAAACATTATGCTTGATCTTATAAGTACATTATTCAATCTTTCCGGCATATGTACAAAATTTCAAAAACTTGTTCAAAGTTTTGTAAGGAACAATATACCTCAAAATTCTTATAACTTCCCCTAAGCTAATGTGCCATTTCTATTCCTGTAATCAAAATTCTATTATGAATTTGTCTCATGCTGATGTATCTGATACTCTTTGCCTTTGCCCTATTTTCATTTCCTATGCCTGCTTGCTGACTTGTTCTTTATCTGTTCTATACTTGCAAATTTTTATTCATATCTCCCCCTTTTATACAAATCCCCTTTATTTCATAGCTCCCCCTTTATTCTTCAAAAGAATGTAATTACTTAGTATTCTTTCCCCTTGGTTATTAATCTCCCCCTTTATTTCATATCTCCCCCTTTTTGATGCTGATGTCAAAGGGTACTAAGGATTAAGTCCATATTTCACCAAAAATGTACTATTCACCTCCATAATCCTCTTAAGAGTTGCATCCCAATTTTCCAAAGCAATCTCCAATGACTTGTGCTAGATGGTAGTCTCTGCAACAAGATGTACAAGTCCATCTGAAGTAGAAAGATTAGGATCTTTCTTTAGCACATTCTTAGCATAGGCTTGTTCTTTATGGAGTACTTCCAAGTGCGGGGTTATGGAAGACTGCATTTGCATCAATCTGGCCTTAATGTTGGCCTCTTCAACTGTCAACATAGCTAGTTCCTTATGTGTGTGAAGCATTTGAGAAAAATGCGTCTCACTCTGAGTTGGGTCTTTTGGTAGCTACATGCTAGAAATCTTTAGATTTCTCTCGAGGCTCAGTATTCTTTGGCTTGCCTCTTGTGTGAAATAGGAAAAATCACATGACTTTTTGTATAGTGATAATACATTCTCAAGTACAGTTTTTACCTTTTCAATCTTTTTAGCCAATGCAACTTGGGATAGTGCTATTTCACTAGCTATTTTCTCATTTACTTTCCCTTGGAATTTCTTCTTAGACCATTCCATTAGTTTCACATTTGTCTCCTAGTCTTCACTTGTCACCTAATCAACAATATCTAACAATTGTTCCATTATAAACTTTGCCTCATCTGGTGACTGCAAGCTGAAGGCATCGATAAAGATGTCCTTAATCTCATGCAATGCTTGCTTATTTTTATATTCCTTCCTGAGTATTTCTTGCCTCTTTCTTTTGTTTAATGCATCTTGCATCTCTGTGATCTGCTCAATGCTGATTGTCTTGGAGTCATAGGTAGGTATGACAATTTCTTCATCTAACTCAGGGTCTCCATAGTGAAGTACCCTAGTCACTTTGGTTGAGCTCAAGCCTGGTGTAGATATTTGCAATGGCATTGCATTAGTGCTCAAATTCTGAAGAGTTTTTGTAGGAATGCCTATTTTTGGTAACTCTACCAATGTTTGTATTGCGGCCTACTCCTCTTCTTTTGATTTGTCCTCATTTTCCTCATTTGTTCTCCCCTGATCAATCACAATAATCTGAGGTGTACCTATTGACTATACTATAGGATCAGATGTAACAATCTATCCTATTTGCTCTATGTGTTTCATTGCCTCTATACTCAGCTTTTGCACTGTGGTATCAACTGTTACAGATGTATCAACTATTGTAATTGGTGGTAGAAGCATTAAAATTTGAGTACTAGTAGCTGTAGAGATAGAAGGTGGTTCTTGTGGATTTACCTTGTCTCTAATTGGTTTTTCTACTGCCTTTTTCAACTCATCCACACTTACCAATACAAGATTTGTACATAATTGTGCTTGCAACGTTGATTGGTGAAGGATCTTCTTGAGATCCTCTGCAGTCAGTGGATTGATGTTCTAACTAGATTTTTCAATAACATCCTTCATAGTTATAGTATCTGCAGATGTAATGGTTACATGAGGAGGGCTAGGAGGTGGCAATTGTGTGTCTTGCACACTCTAGTCTTGTTGTTGCTCCCACTTAGTTGTTGCCATTTGATCTCCTTTTTGTGTCTCCTCCTCCTCACCTTTTTCTTTCTCCTCTTCATCTTTCTCCTCTTCTTCTCTCTTCTCTTCTTCTCCTTTTCTTGTTTCCTCTACTTCTGTTTTGTCTTCTTTCTCCTTCTCACTGGCCTTTGCCTTATTTGCTTATGCATCCTTCTCCTTTTCTCTGTCCTTGTCATTTGGAAAGTTATATATTGATTTCCACAATCTTATTCATTTCTGGACAACTTCTTCAATTTTATTTTGTAAAATGCTATAGGCTCTATACTTTGGTGCAAATTTTCCACCATGTTTCTTGTTAGCCTTAGTTATTTGTCCTTTTGTCAAATTTGGCATCACTTATGCCAAAGCGAATTCTCTTATCTCCTTTTCCATTTTCAAACAATAATGCCACTTATTTTCAATGATTTCATATGGTTCCTTGGGCATAGTATTGTCTAATTTAGGAGGTGTATTCTTGAATTCTGCCATCATGGCATACACCGACTCTTCTATCTTATTTTGATCATCTCTACTTAACTTATTGAAATCAATATTTTTCAAAACAGTAAAATCTACATTCTTAATATTTTCACAGATTTTATATATGTGTGACTTAGGAGGATGTCTTACCACTTTATATTGGCCAATGTCCTCTGATTTAGTCTTCTCCTCATCATCAGAATCTGGTTGTGCTACATACTTTCTCCTTTTCTTTTGCACTTCACTAGTCTGTTTAGTGGCCTTCTTCTTTTCTTTTACTTGCTCCTTGGCCTTTTGAGTAGAGGTCCTTGTGGTAGCTCTTGTCACTAGTGCTAGCTTGTCTTCAGTTGGCTTTGTAGCCTTCTTTTCTTTAAGCTGGGCTATAGGCTAAGTTTTAGCCTTTCTTTTCTTGGGCTTGGCTTGAGATGGTGCTTCCTTCGCTTCTTCTTCCTTAGCACCACCTTCTTGTTCTTCATCCTCTCATAAGCCTTGTGTCAATTCCAATGGGCCTTGTCCTTGTTCATCTTCATCATCATCATCTTCTTCCTCATCTACATCCTCTGCCTTGTGTCAATTCCAATGGGCCTTGTCCTTGTTCATCTTCATCATCCTCATCTTCTTCCTCATCTACTGCCTCTTCAATTCCTTCTCCAAATTGCTGCTTTATCTTCCTCACTAACTTATCCTTCTTCTTTAAGGTGGAAGCAGTTTTCAACTCCATATCTACCTTCGAATGCACAACATCATATGTTCCAAAGTGAGGTGCCTCCTTATCAATTTCTTTTGCAAGCAATCCTATGATTGATGTTGATGCTTCATCAAAATCTACCTCATAATGTAGAGGTCTTAGCCATCTCACCTTTCGAACTGCTGCTTGGATATAAGTATAATCAATATCAACTAAGAAGTAGATATCATTGATGTGTTGTTCCACTAGGGAAACTGGTATTCTCAATCTTTGTTTCATGGATTTATTAAAATCCTCAAAATAACTAGTCATAAGAGAGTCAAAGTTGTCTCCCATTTGCTCAATATACTCATTAATTTGAGTAATGGCCGACTTATCTGATCTCTAGTTAAGCTTGCCAAAAGATGGGAATTCTTCCAAAACATAGAAGAATATGCAAACAAGAACTGAACCAAACTTACATTGAGCACCTTTAGATCTTCTGATTGCTCTAAGATTCTCCATGATTTGCTGTAACAACAACTCTGTTAGATCATATGTATGATCTTTCTTGACAAGTTTATATGCCACATCCATAGCAATACATGGTACACTATTTAATTTTCTTGATTGATAAAACTTGTGAGAAATCACTCTTATAGCAAAATCCAGAAGGGGATCTATGATTGTGTCAATGGTCATGCCCCTCTTGTTCCATTTAGCCTCACTGTTCTTTTCAATAGCCCCTTTAGAATCACTTCTCAGGGTCTTGTGTCGATCTAGGGTTGGAAAACCTGTAACCCTATACACTATCCTCTTCATTATCTTCACAGGTTCTCCTTCTAAGCACTAACAACCATTATGTATTCTGCTGAGAACAATTCTTATCCATTCAGTTTTAAAACCTGTGGCGTAAACTAGGGCATGGGTTAAACCCTTCTTCTCAACTATCTAAAATTCATCCTTAAGGACTTGATTCTCACATAGTTTATCATATGCTTGAAAAATATCAAGGTCTCCAAGTGCACCTATCTTACAGTTGTAACATTTCCTCACATCTTGCACCATCACGACTTCAGGTAGAATAATGGAGAGTGTGCCAGCAGGGTCATTTTTATAGGCAACTTCTAGGATTGGCTTAAATTCTGGTTGTTTGACCTCATTACTAACCAACTAAACCTCATGACCTTCCTTTTCCTTAGGGTTTCTAGAACTAGATGCCATTTTGTAAAACTAGGGTTTTAAAATATTTAAACTTTAACACTATGCAACTCGACACTTGGAGAATACCTTAGATCGACAAAATTTGTGCTTGATTGTTGTTGAAATCTGTGCAAATGGCTTCAATGTTGTTCTTTGATCTCTTCTCCACTCTTCTCATCTTTGCTCTATGTTTGAATGGCATGAAATGATTGAAAATTTGACCTTATACTCTTTCTAAACCTAGCATTAAATGCTTAGTGCATATACAGCTATATACTCGGCTCTTGAAGATTTCAACATAACTCGGCTTCCATTTGTTTTCCTTCACTCGGCTCCAACTAGATTTATTCTTTACTCAACTTCCATTGAAATTCCCCAACTTGTCATCAACTATCAACTCGGTTGCAACTAACTACTTGGCATCCACTGGAGCTTTACTCGGCATCTAAGGACAACTCAACAACGCTTGCAAAATTTTTAAGTCTTACCTTGACATCTTTTCTCATGTTGTTTTCTCCTTTGCAGTGCTTGTTTGTCTTGGGACTGATGTATGATGTAGCTTTGTATATTAGTCTCATACTCCTTCTTTTACTTAGTTTGATGAAGTGTGACCACTTGACCTATTAGGTGAAGTGATCCTTTCATTTGATGGGGTACATTCATCTTTCTTCTTCCGAGTCTTGTTCATTTGTCCTCTGACATGTTCCACATCAACCTTCTCTTTTCCTTTGTTGACTTCTGACTTGGGTGGCTTTGACTTTGTTGGGTGATTCCTACTGATATGACCAATCTTCAAGCAACTAAAACATGTGGTTTGACTTAACCATCTATTGTAATTCCCTCTAAAATGTGTCTTTATGTAGTTTTCATGAATGTGTCCATATTCCTGACAGTAATGATAGTTATACTGGGTATTATAGTCCCAATTGTGCTGATGACCATAGTTACCTTTTCTTGTTGCCTGATTTGATGCCCACATAGGCTTTGATCTACACTCAAAAGCTCTATGTCCATACTTCTTGCAATTGTAGCAGTGACCTTCAAATTTTGGTGTACTAATAGTCCTAGTCCTGCATTCATGTGCTTGATGTCCTTGCTTCTTGCACTTGTGACAATAGCTTGCATTCTTAGGCTTATCATGCTGATAGGAATTCTTGTTCCTACATACATTAGCAGTGTGTCCCTTTTTACCACAGAAATGACAAGTGGGTTTAATGTTCTTACCTTTGTTACTCCTTTCCTTTGCAGTCTTGGAAGACTCTCCTTGTTCAGTGCCGCTGTAACCAAAACTTGAAGTATCATTACTAGCCCTTGGTGATTTTAGTAGCTTCTCAAAGTACTTGATAGCCTCATTTGGTTTGTTGAAACTTTCTGCAACTTCCTTCTCTCTTTTTAGGTCATTTTGCAGTTGTTCATTCTGTATCTTCAATGTAGAGATCTCAATGTCTTTCATATTCAGCTCATGATGTGCATTCATCATTTGGCTTAAGGTGTCTAACTGCATGTTTGAGATTCTTTCAAACTCAATTGTCTTCTCTTCCAGTCTATTGGTAAGATTTCTCTTGTCATCTTCTAGCATAGCCTTGTCTTCAATGGCTCTTTTCTTCTGTTTAGTTACCTCACAAAGCATTATGGCTTGTGATTCTTGTTCAAGCTTGAGTATCCTGATTTCTTCTGCTTGAGCTATGTTCTTCTCCATCAATTCTACTATTGCTACATCAAATTTTTTGGAATCTCCATTGCCAAACACTTTTGTGGTATCAATCTCCTAGTAGTGTGTGTCATTTTCAGCTATGGCTATATCCTTCCTCTTTTCAAGGATTTTCTCAATTCTTCTTTGGCTTCCTCCAAGTTGTGTAGTGTGAGGTGCACATCAATCACCTAATTCTCTATGATCTTCCCAAGTTTAAAGACTTCAATCTTCAGATCTTTTCTCTAAGTTGTTAGGCTTCTTCTTGTGAGAACTCAACTCTGATACCAATTGTTGGAATAATCAAATGGGAAGAATACTTCTGAGAGGGGGGTGTGAATTAGAAGTATCACACTTTAACCTTAAAATTTTTTAACTGAAAATAAACTACATGCATGTAAACATATCAAATAAACATGAAGTAAACACATGCATCAACAACACATAACACTAGAATTTGGTAACCCAGAAACCCTCCAAAATGAGAAGGTAAAACTAGGGTGGGGATGATACCCACATAATCATTGCAGCAATAATTTTTGACCACTTCTAATGGTCTGCCCTGTTAAAGGCTTTACATTGTATCAATAGTGACCTGTTTAAAGGATTTACAAACACTTCACATGAAGTGCCACCCTGTTAAAGGATTTTATCTCCTCTTCAAAGGATCTACAACCTAGCTGTTAAGCTAACCTATCAACATAGGATTTTCCTTCTAATACAATTGTTTGAGAGTATTAGACTAATAAACATGATAGCTTACAATCCTTGATTTTTGAATTCAGGCACTTGATCTACTCTCTTTGATCTTGATCCTCTGAGATCTGATATTTTTTTGTAACCTTTGCTCTATTCTGATCAACTGAATACTACAATGTTGCTCTATTCCTCTAAGTCTTTTCACTCTTCCCACTGAAATTCACTATAGTTTACCCTTACACTGCACTCTTCCACACATACAATGGGTTTTCATCCTCCTTTTAAAGATTTCAAAGACTTAGGGTTAGGTATGGATCTACGATCCATATTGAATCTTTATTTCTCACTCATTCCTTGCACTTTTCTTAATGGTTGCATGCCTTCTCCACTTTTCTTATTGGTTGCATGCTGATTGCATAGGAAATATAAAAGATTCATTCTTATCTTTATTATCCTTCGAGATTCTTCTATGTCAGCTCAAAAAATAGTTTGCATTTGAGTTTGTGAAGGCACAAACTCATATGTTGACTCTGTGTTACTCGATACACACTGGATTACTAGTGCTCGACACATACATGATTCTTGTTTGCTCGACACCTATTGCATTCTAGCTTTCTCAACATCAACTGTGACTCAACACCTACATATCACTCAGCTCATATGGTTGACTCAACATCTAAAGTCATTCGGCACCTACATATCACTCAGCTCATATGGTTCACTCGACACCTGAAGTCACTCAGCACTTGTATCATGCTCGGCACTTGATCTTCACTCGGCATCTGAAGATCACTCGACACCTATTGGAATTCTGGCTTAGCACATATAGTGTACTCGACTTCTATATGAAAATTGGTTAAGTGTGTTGACACTCAATTGTTAAAACCATTCTGTGACCAACAGAAGGAGGAGTTGAAGCAGGCAAACTTGGACAAGTCTCTTCAAAGTGAACACTCTTCTCAAAGAAGATTTCATGTGTCTTTGGATCCATGATTTTTTATGCCTTAAGATGGTTAGGATATCCAACAAATATACAAGGTTTTCTTTGAGGTTCCAATGCCTTCCGTCTTTGTGGAGGTATCCTTGCCCATGCTGGATAGCCAAAAACTTTAAAGTGTTTTACACTTGGTTTTCTTCCACACCAAGCCTCAAAAGGTGTAATTCCATCTAAGGCCTTATGGGGACTTCTGTTTTGGATGTAATTGGCACAACACATGGCTTCTGCCCAAAAAACTTGATCTAGAGACTTATGTTGTAGCATAAAAGTGGTCATTTCCTTAAGGGTTCTATTCTTTCGTTCAGAAACACCATTTTGTTGTGGCATGTATACAATTGAATGTTGAAGATCAATACCCTCGTGAGTACACAAGTCTATAAGCCTTGAGTTCACATATTCCCTTCCATTAGCTATTCATAGAATCTTGATGGCTTTCCCTGATTGCTTCTCAACTTGAGCTTTGAAGGTGATAAAATTATCAAACACTTCACTCTTACGAGCTAGAAAGAAGACCCAAGTGTAGCATGAAAAGTCATCAATGAGATGAGAACATAGCGAGCCTTTCCAAATGATGGTACTGGAATTGGGCCAGCTACATCACTATGAACCAATTCAAGAACAATAGTAGCTCTCCAAGACTTCCCCTTGTCAAACTTCTCTTCGGGATGCTTGCCTACTTGACAACCTATACATACACCCTCTGAATACTTGACTTGAGGTAGACCTATGAACATATCCTTGTTGCTAAGTTGTTGAAGGTAGCGGTAATTGAGATGTCCAAACCTCTCATGCCATAGTTTACTTTGTTAATTTGAGTGGGTCAACAAGGAAAAGGAAGTGGACTTAGGCACAAAATGAGAAAAAAGAATAAAGTCTTGTCTCATGATTAGCCTTTCCAATTGCCACCATAGAATCGTCCTATAGATTTTTCACCACAACTGAATCAGGAAGGAGCTCAACTTTGTTGCCACATCCATAGTGATTTATTTGGTAGATTGAAAGAAGGTTGGTGCTAAGGTTGGGAACATGAAGAACATCCTTAAAGAATCCATTGTCCAACTCAACATTCCCTTTTCCTTCAACTTCCACTTGTGTGTCATTTCCCACATAGATGTAAGGTGCATTTGATGGTTTCAAAGAGGAAAAATGCTCCCTTGAAGAACCCATATGATGTGTAGCTCCTAAATCAAGAACCCATTCCTTAGAATTGTTTGTACTTGCTACCAAAGCTTGTCCCTTTCCTTTTGAAGTGGATGAAGATCCTTTATCCTTATAGGCATTTGGTACATCAATTTTATGTTTCCTCATTAAGTTTAGAAACTCATCAATTTTCTTATCCTTACAATCATGTTCATCACGACCATTTTTCTTACAATAGGCACAAGTTTTCTTCTCCCTTTTGTTGAAGTTGTTCCCCTTCTTATTATTTTTGGAAAAAGACTTGCCTTGTTGTGTAGAAGATTGCAATGTAGAGGAAGATCAATTCGTAGAGGAAGATTGTTATGTGTCATCTTGTAGCTTAGCCTTCCATTGTTTTTGCTTCTTCTTGGAACCTTTACCACCTTGATTCATGTGATTCCCCTTATTAGCCACCAAGGCTTTGGACATGGAAGACTGGAGAATTCCCATACTCACTAACTTTTCATGTTCTAAGACCAACATTCCTGAAAATGACTCGAATGAAGGCTTAGTGAAGGCACTACCCATTGTTAACTTGTGAGTATTATAACTAGAAACAAAAGCTGCATATTTAGGAGGAAGATGAGTCATCACATGTTTGATCAACTTTTCATCCTTGATGGGTTCACCACAATCCTTAAGTTGTGCCCTATACATGTCTACTTGGGTAAGATAATCTTTGATGGTGTTCAAATTCTTGGGATCCAATTTGAGAAGATTGTCCTCAATGGTGTAGGGAATATCTTCATCTACTACCCCATACAATCCTTCAAGTTTATCCCAAACTTCTATTGGATTGTTAAGGTTCTTGATGTGATATTTGACAAGATCTAAGATATTCTTTAACAAGGTTCCTAGGGCCATTTCTTGTTTTGATGCCCAGTCTTCTTTACAAGACTCATCAGCATCATCATTAGGTTTCTTTGCTGCACCAATTACATTATGCAGTATACCTTTTTCAACTAATGGTTCCTTTATCTTTTCTTTCCAAGTAGCATAATTATGTGGTGTTAACTTAGAAAAAGAACCCATAATGCAAAAGAAAGAACACAATATCAAGGAGACAAGGACACAAGACACCCCTCCCCTTTTCACTCAATCAAAGAACCCACCCTAATGAATGCTTTAGGCACTTTATACTTAGTGCAATTACAATAGGGCACTTGTCAAAATTGACAAAAGTGGACTTCTAATTTTGTTGTTTACAACCTCCTCTTGGAGTTCAAATATGGTAGTTAGCAATGTAGCTCAGATATACAGCAAATTTGAAGTTTAATCAAAGCAACACAATGCAAAAAGGACCTATTTCTGAAAGTGGTATTTCTATTCACATAAGCCTATAATCTAATTGTAGATCTGAAAAGTAGACAAAAAATTATGCACTTTCAAAAAAAAATGAAACCTGAATATGTGTCCAGATGAGCCTGAACTAAGACTTTGAAGTTGCAAAAATAAGGATTTGCGATTTGTAGAAAAATTCAAGAATAGAAATCTCAAACATCCTACACCAATGTGTAGATCATGAAATTCTATCCCAAAACAAAAAAAACTTGCTCGAAAAAATGAGTCTGTATGAGGGAGATATCGATGTTTGAAAATCACCTCTGCAATTATTTTTCCTGAATCGCTATCGTCGCAACTCCAAAAAATAATTGACTCTAGATTTCACCTCAGATGTCCGATTTTGATGAAAAAAAAGTTGATTTGGGGGTTTCTTGACCTTCTGAATATGATGTCAATATTTGATTTGCACTAGCAAGGTCAAATCTTGTCCTGCAAAAAAAATCTCTCCTACTGGCCTAAAAAGCCAATTTTTTCGTAGAATTTCAGAAATAAAATGTAATCCAAAAAGAAAAAATGTAGAGATGCAAAAATATTTAGATCTGAAAAATTAATTGCACATATCTAAGGATCATACCAAATTCACAAATCGGCCCTTCAGGTTCCAATTTGCAAAAAGCTTTTGCCTCAATTTTGACTATGGCCTAGGGTAGGAAATTTTATAGTCAAAATTCACCAAATCAATCCTTCGGACACAATGGTGAGGTCCACTTTGGCTCTAGATGCTCCCAATAACTGCATATACTCTAGATTTGAATTGTGGTCCTTCGAGAGGTGAAGCAAAAGTGGTCTCCAATGGCTATGTGAAGAGAAGCTCCCTCTGCTCTAATACCATGTAAGAATTTTTCTTAGGGAAAAATAACACCGAGATCAAGAAGCTCAAACACAAGCACAATATGGACCAATAATGGATGATCAAAATAACAATAATGAGAATATCATCTATGTACATACACACTAGAAGTGTCTGTATATAAAGACATCTAGAATGACTAGGAGTTAGCAAAGTGATAAGCCTCACAACTAAGCACATGTTCACCAAGAGTGGATTATCCTCCATTGAGCACAGAAGTTAGTGCGATCATAAGGGGATAAGCTTACATAGGTGTATCTCGTAAAGAGATGTTGTAGACACCATGTGCTCAATTGGAGTGCAAACAACTATGTTGTCTACATCACAACTCAGATGAATATGCAAACTCATGTGTTGTCAACAAGACAACTCATATCAGTACGCATACTCCTAGGTGTCTATATGATAAATAATAAAATAATGCATTTAACCTAAGTAAACTTAAGTAAAGTGTAATAATAATTAATTATTTACACTAACAAATAATATGTGCGCACATGCACACACACACGTGCGCGCACATACTTTCTTAAGAGAAAAGTAAGAGGTAATAGATGAAATAATTGTTGATTTCAAGTGTGTATAATATTTTTAAAATAGTATTATATTCATTGTATTTAGTTGAAGAAAAAAAACTTACATTAAAATTTTCATTTATGATATGAGTTTTGTGAAACAAACATAGCAAAAAAAAGAGATTTTTTTTTACAATAATGTTAGGATATTCAATAGTTTGAGTAATCCTTAAGCATGAAATTATAATTAGTATATTGTTGATTAGAAGTAAATGTTAGAATATAAATATGATAATAATTTAGTCATTTAGAATAAAAATATGATAATAATTATTAGTCCTTGCCTATATATAAGCAGAAACTAATGCTTGCAATTCCTTCCCTAATTTAGCTTTTAGAATCCAAATTGCTCAACTTCTAAAGTTGGAAAACAGATTTATTTATAAAATATTTTTTAATTATTAATTCATCCTTTTCGATTGGTTGATTTCAATTTATATATATATATATATATAATTCCAAAAATATCAAAAATAAGATATCTATGATTTATAGGAAGTTCCACTGACTAAACGGAAGTTGTGAGGAAAGAAGCTCCAATTCTAGCTAAACTTGTTGCTCTTAAGAAGGTGCAACCACTTATCACCTCTTGGTTCCAGCAACAATCTAACACCCTTAAAATGAAGCAATTTGGAATGAGAATTAAGGGCAGAAATAGAAGTAGACATTGTCATTGAGAAAACCTAAATTGAAGTCACATAGTAAAGTCTAAAAAGGGAAGGGTTTAGAAAGGATTGTCATTCCATGACAAAGATATAGAAACAGCATGTGTTAAAAGCAATGAAGGAAAGAAAAAAACAAACAATGGAAGCCACAACTATAAAATAACTTGTATGCACCCATAATATAGAGGATCACACCTTAGTCCCTTTATTCCCAAATTCCATCATTTAAATTTTACTAAGCCATGCCCTTTCACGCAAATTTTTTGCACTTGGCAAAAAAATCAAGCTTACATTGTGTTCAACACATAGGGCATGAAATAACTTTGCTAGTTGTAATCTTCTTCAAGCACACAAAGCTGAGCAACATGTTTTTTAAAGAGTGAGACAACGAATAGCTATATGCACACTAGCTAATTGCTACTTTATATATAAAATCGTGTCTCTCCACAAATTGCAAACCTCAAGAAGATGAAGTATGTCATCCATATGTGCATCTATCCACTTGTTGTCCATGTCTATCTTTATGTCTGGCAAATTGGAAAAATAATTCAAAGCTACCTACATTGCTTGTCCAAGCCAATCTCTTCCTAACCATGAGGATGAACACCATCATGACGGAATGATTTTTTAACACAAGCCGCGAAATAGTTGCTATGACATCTCCATCTCCTTTGTTTCCCATAGCTATTTCTTCTCAGAAAATGTGTTGTACTTTCTTGAAATTGTAGACGGTTCTGCACATTTTTGGAAAATTCTTCCTTAAACCAACTATATAATATTTATATTTTTGGGGAGCTTTTGAATAAACCTTGAAAAAATAATTTAAAATAAAGCAACATTTCTAAGTTTAGTTTTTAGAATAGATTATTTATTTATATTATATATAGATTTTTCAATTGTATTATTTATATATAGATATTTATAAAAATAATATTTTATCTTAGTTTAATATAGATTTATGTTATTAACATAGAAAAATAATGTTTAAAAGTTGAACATTTTACATTTCTATTTATTTCTCTAAAAAATATTTTTTCATTACAAATGAGTAAAATCACATAGGGGACTATAGTTAACAATGGACATACATTTTAATAATCTAGGTTGACTAAAATCTGTTACATTAAAAATATTAAGTTTAATAAATTTAACTTTAGAAATGATAAAAATTATACATATTAATTATACATATTAAATTTACTATTTAATATTAATCAATATTTAGTATAATTTTTAAAACAATAGATTATTTATAACATAGAAAATTGACATTTAAAAGTTAAAATACATTTTATATTTCTATTCTTTAAAAAATAAAATCACATAGGAAACTATAGCTAATGATAGACATACATTTTAATAATCTAACTTGACTAAAATCTATTCAGAAACTAATTACTAGTTACATTTAATATAAATTATACATATTAAATTTATTATTTAATATAAATCAATATGTACTATAATTTGTAAAATAAACACAATTAAAATATTTATTTAGTTTGATTGGTAATATATATATATATATATATATATATATATATATATATATATATATATATATATATATATTTCCCAATTCATTAAAAATATATTTTATTTTCTGATTGTACTATTTTTATATATTTAAAAAAATATAATATTTATTTTACCCTACACTTTTCACATATTTAATTATTTTTATAAAAATCAAGTTTTAATGAACAAATGAAAAAATGAGATAGGTTAGTATAACTAATAATAGATACGCATTTTATTGAAAATTTAATTATTTGTTGCATTTAGACTATAGGAAACATGGTTTGCCTACAACCTCAAATTACCATCACAAAACAACAAACTATTGATGAAGGATTCAAGAAACATACTACAACTTTGGAGGTCATTTTTTTGAAGATTGAATTAAGCCAAATTTATAGAAATTTTAGATTTTGAAAGCCTAGTTTGCCCACAACCCCAAATTACCAGCACAAAACAAAAAGCTATTGATGTTGGATTCAAGAACCATACTTCAACTTGGAGGCCACATTTTTGAAGATAGAATTAAGCCAAAATTTAGATTCTTGAAATGTTGACTTAATGATAAAAGCATATATATTAGTTATATTATTATTTGGATTGATTTTTATTTGTGTACATTAGCTTTGATTAGAAATTAGAAATATTCTATTTTTAAAAATCTTTGATTAGAAATTTAAATTAATTTTAAACTTATATAGTTATATTTAATCTGTTCAATATTAATATTTCTAGGAAATTTTTTGTTTGTTTGTTTAATCACTATATATAAATTTTGAAAACATTCTAAAGGTCAAAAAAATGTTCAATAGCATTAAATTCTTAGCCTGTGTACATGTATGAGGCTCATTTGTGTTTTGAACATTCTTAAGAAAAATAAATGATAACAACTACTTAATAACCATTGAATTAAAAAGTATGTTGCTTAAATTCAATATGCATTGAATATTATTTTACAGTGAGTATCACAATTAAGATAGGCTTGTATTTATATGGCTTATTTACTATAATTCCAAATTAACTATAGTATCATTTAGCTAACTCGTTTGCTTAACAAAATGAACGTTTGGAACCCTAGTTAGAACTCTACTAAATTGTTTTTTTTTTTGCTATTCTTCCTTCTTCTTTGTTTAGTCCCTATACTTTGATTATAGAACAAGCACATCCTCCATTTTTAACAAAAGGCAAGGACTCTAGCTCCACTAGAGATCTTGTATAAATATTTGATTAAAATCAACTTCCATTAAACAAAATTCTTTTCTATAAAATAAAAATACTAGTGTGAGATTCTAGCTTCGGTGTAACATAGTAGAATTAATATATAATTTTAAAATTTTTTAACTCTATCTTCATCAATGAACTACCTAATTTATAATTAATTTAAATAAAAATTTGGAAAAGAGTAAAAAGTGTCATTGACTAGTAGGTACTCTCTATTTGTAATTAGAATAAACAACTATATAAAGACTTCAAGCCACAATTAACAAGATCTATGACCCTATTGATCTATTCTCAATCTTAATAAAAATAAAGAGAAAGAAAATTTTATAATGTTCTCTACTAATCATTTAATTCTTCACCTTGGTTGTTGCCATCAAACATACTTAGGAAAAAATGAGATTAGGTGTTGGTAAAGGTAAAGGTAATAGTTTATTTATAAAAATAAAATTAAAAATTAAATGAATAAAAAAAGATATCTTATTCACCTCACTCAAATGACCAACGGTAAAGAAAACCACATGATATTGTAATTGATTTTGCTATTCTTAATTAAAAAGAAATGTAAACAATAAGTTTCTATTTTATTTTATTTAGTTTCCCACGCGAAACTAGAAGAGATAAATAATATAAAGATAAGGCTCAAATTCAGAATGAAGAAATTACACTGAACTATTAATGAATGATAATTATAAATGTTGCTATAAGTCTTGTATGTTATTTGAAACTTACATAAAAGATTTGTTTTCAATTAAGGGTTAAAATAGGTTTTTTATAGGGGACTCAAAACCCCAAAAGTCATTATAGAATAAGAATTAAAGAGCAACATAAAAGATAAATGTTAGAACAACAAACAACAACCCCAAACAACCAACATAAGCAAACAACTAGCTGAAAGATAGAGACAATAACCAACGTCAAAAATTAATTGACTATATGAGTAAACTCCAAAAAACCAAAAAAAGTTGAAGGATAGACAAACAAACTAGCATTATGTTGGCTTTAATTTCATCTTCTCCTTCTTTTGTTTAATCTTCTTGGCAATCACTTTGACATCATCTTTAACATGTTCCTCAGTCTTTGCCTTCACCTTCCTAGTAGCAGACCTGGTTCTCTTCTTACCCAGAGTCTCATTCATGTCATTAGCCTCATCCAAGTCCAAAATTATAATGTTGTCCGCTTGCATATCCACATTTCTAGCAATTTTGTTCATATTTTTCACTGAAGCTTCCATTAATTTCTAGTAATTATTGATCAACATGGAAGTATTTATTTCCAAATTCTCTATTTTGTCCACCAAACCATGAATTTTCTACTTCATAATATCACCAACATTACTATTCCTTGCCTCCCCATTCAACTTGTCCTTAATTTCATCCATTTTAGCATTCAAGACTCTGTAATTGATATTGATTTTTTTGATGGAGTTGAAAGTCCATTGCTCCATTTTGAATGTGTACATTGAAATCGCTTTTGTCATTTGGAGCACACCTAGTGGAGGCTAGATATCAACACCTTTCGAGTTTTCCTCTAGTAATTTGATGTGGACTTCTTCCACACTCATAGTATTTGTAATAGGGAACTACCTCTCTCTATTTTCCTCAATCTTTTCCTCGAACTCTTTAGGGTCCACATTGAGAGGGGAATTTTCAATCTCAATGTACACATCATGAGTGAAATTATCCTCAAAGGATTTATAGGATGAGGCCTCTTTATCATAATCATCTTCTTCTTCTCCTGTCTCCAAATTTTTATTTTCCTCCTCTTCTTCACCAATTTTCAAATTTTTGCCTCCCCTCTCCTTCTTTTCCTAGAAAGAAACCTTCATCTCCTCAAAATAAACAGAAATAGGGGAAGGATAGGTACTTGGTGGCCAAAAAAGTTTTTCCATTGACCCAGCAGAGAAATCACTCTTTGCTTCCTCCTCTGTTTCTAAGTTTGTAGCATTATCTTTAATGGCTTCATTTGAAGCTGATTCCATTTTCTTATAGTTTACACTCTTTAATTATTTTAACCGACTCCCTTTTCACCTCTCCCGGCTTAGCCATTTGCCTCTTTCCTTTTTTTTAAAGTAAGAGATTTGTTATTTTAGTTATTAAATATACTTATATATGTATTTATAGGTTATATAATATATAGCTAGAAATTTTAATTATTAAGGAGATCAATTTTCCACAATCCATGAAAGTTATGGTGCTTAGCTTTTGGATTAGATTGTGGTGAGGCTTTTACCATCAACATTTCGAATCACACTATGTGATCCATCATCAGGATGAGAGAGCAAGAGATGTAAAATAATGTAAGTTGTAGATGTAAAACAATGTAATCTGCAACTTACATTGTTTAACATCTCTTGCTTTCTCATCCTGATGATGGATCACATAGTATGATTCAGAATATTGATGGTAAAAATCTCAACACAATCCAATCCAGAAGCTAAGCACCATAATTTTAATTATTTAATTGATAAAATTTAGTTATAGTATTTATCTGAAAGAGTTAAAATTAATTTAAGCAACGATAAAAAATAATTGTTTTATTGGTATATGGTACAAAATTCAGTTATTATGTCATGAAAATCTCAATAAGTATTGAGGAAGCTTAGTTAAAAGACTTAAGTAGTAAGTCAAATTTAAAGGATTGATTAATAATATTTGAGGCATGTAAATTAATTTTTAACTAGCTAGGAAACCACAAATTTTCCCCCTCCCATTGAGTGACCTTGTTATGGCCGCATAGTCCTCGTAATGTGGATTTTTTTACTTGATGTGGATGAATGATTGGATTAATTGTTGAGAATTCTTCTACTTGATTTTTTCAACAATCTAACATAATGTTGATTTTCTTAGCCTTTTTTTTTTAGGGTCCCATTTGTCCTTAGGGACATGCCTTACTTATGCTAATTAAGGGTTTATTAATGTGGCCACTCTTAAATTTTAAGTTATTGAATTGATTATTTTCCCTTTTATTTTAATTTTATTTATTGAGGCATTTTCTAGTGAAAAATGTTGGCAAGTGTGTTGTGATGTGACCTATGAAACAACCATACCCAAGAAGGATTGTTGATGAATCATGTGAGGAGTAAAGCACTAGGAAACTTACTTTATAAGATATGGGATTCTTAGAAAATGTCCTCATAACTCCATCATTTCCTATATTAGGAATGAACAACCTCATAAAACAATTAGTAGGAGTTGTATGGTTGTATAAACTCAATCAGGATATAGATGAGAATAATGTGAGATAGCTAGGAATACATATATTAGATAGTGATAGGCATATTCAATGGCTGGATTAAGGATTAACACAAAAAAATTACAAGAGTGTGATTTATTGACATCTTGAGAAAGGTCTATATCACAATAGAATTATACCTATCTCTAAGGGAATTCTAGGCATCAAATACACGCATGAAAGTAAATCACGAACTATGGGTACCTTGAAATTATTAGGATATAAGTTTTATTAGAATTTACCCAACATATAAATTTTGTAAAATGATATAACTTAAGAAATTATATCTTCGCTAGAAAGTGGGAAAACAAAACATCATGCTATCTCTATTTATCATTCATTCCATTCTAGAACCATAATTCACTTATTTAACATAACTACATCATGAAACTAATAATGTAATTTTTCCTCAACATAATACTCATCTAAATCTATTAAGTATATAAAGTACATGAAAGGTATTCCAATACAATCATTTAAATTCTAATTTACATTACAAACTAGTTGATCAATTCCTACCATAATACAACAATTAATATAATTCAACACAATATTTTTATAGAACTACTCATCATCTTTATAGCAGCTCACCTTGTTAGAAACAATAGTCCACCAAGATAACTTAGGAGGGGGGGGGGGGAGGGGTGTGAATCAGTTATCCGACAATTAAAACATTTATCTTCTTAAAAAAAACTTAACCATTCAACCAAAGTAAACAACAACCATGATAAGGTGCACATTACAATTACACTAGATATGTTAACTAGGGAAACCCTTGATCAGAGGGATAGCCTCGGTGGGAATGATGCCCATAAGATGATGTATTAATATAAATATTCCTTGTTAGAGGATGGACCCTATTAGGAGTCTATTACAACATTTAGTACATAAAGTCCCTGTTAGGAGTTGTAGTACAATGTATGCAAGATGAGCCCACTACCCAAACATGTAATTTCAACTACAAGAAGAGCTCATTGCTCAAACATGTAATTTACTGTTATGTTCTTCTTTCCTTTGTTCTATCAATTGAACCAATCACTCTCAGACCTTGTAGACTAGATCACAAATCTGAGATCCAAATATCAAACCTCAGATCACTCAAAAAAACCTTGGAAATGAAGTTTCCTTCACTTCCACTCTGCTCTGCTCACTTTTGCATTCCACTCTTACTGTTGCTTACCCTTAATAAAAAAACATACCATATGATAAAGGAAAATGTCCTTCCTTTATACCAAGTCCTCAAAACAATTCCCTTAGTCATTTGTTAGACCTTCTCAATTAATCATTATAGGACCTTATTACGACCATGTTACACTTAGTGATAACATTAATCTTCTACCTTGCAACTTGAACAACTTTTTGTACACACAATATTATGACGAGTGAGCTTAACCACATCATCACCAACATGTCTTCTTCATATCCTCAACCTTGACTCTCAGAATAACAATTCTTCTAAGAGATATAACAAGTTTAGTAAAACATGCCTCTGTAAACTCTATCTCAAAACAAACATCACCAAAACTTACATAACTTCTTCCAGACTTATCATTTCTTCTTCTGACATTAACTACATATACTAGATACTTAGAAGTATCTCCCATACCCTTGGATAGTTAGAATACTCAACTAGTCATCCATACCAACTTGATCTTTATACTATTTTTCTATCAGATACCACAAAAAGCTACTATGTTGACATCAATGACAAAATCAGTCATGAATGTAACATACCATCATAGTAGCATATCTATAATACTTTCCCATAGGAATATCATCAGAATTCATTCTTTCAACTATCTTGCAACACACCTAACTCTTCTAAACCACTCTAATATCTTATAAGAAGGAATATTTGAAAAACTAAGATTTGTTTAGGTGTTTGAGAGGAGAGACCTCATGGTAAGACAATCTTCTATTAACATGCTAGGCATAAGACCTACCTGGTTGCAACCATAAATATCCAAAATACAATGTGCGAGCTTAAGAGCTCAGGCTTACAGAGCCAAATCTTAATATTTTCCTTCTATCTAACTTTGTTATGACTATCCTAGTTATAGATCTCAAAATATATCTAGCTAGCAAGATCACAAATCAGTCTGTCAGGCAGATTATTACAAATTATAGGTCTTGCTCCAAAAGAGAATTAAATGACCTTACAATCAAGAAAATTAACTTGCACAGGGACAAATATAGGTATACATGTGATCCAAAAAGTAAACCTTGAGGCTATGGAAAGCCTTGATATTGCAAAAATCCTCACTAAAGCCAAATCCTCATGTTACTCGAACTTCCAGGAAAAAACAAGTCACGAGAAAATAGAAAGATAACTCCAACAAATGGATGAATTTTTTTTGTATGCTTAGACACATGATCCATGATAGGTCTTCATTAAGGAGCTAATTGTGTGGAATAGAAAACTCAAACAACAAAGACCTTTCCTCAAACAATAAACAAGGACCAACTGAAAGGAAATCTTTTTGGTTGATGCAAGATTGCTGTAGCACCCAAGATGCTCTTTCATTAGACACTTGGGGTAAATAAAGAATTATGTCCAAATCAGGAAACCCTGATGTTATGAGAAGTATCATAAAGATCCAACTCATCTTGTGATATCCAAGAACTGTCTTCCACTGGTTTATTCTTCCATTTTACTAAGTACTCTTTGTAATCCTTTCCTCTAGTGTTTTTATTGACTCTAGTATCCAAAATGGTGTCAATTCCCTTTGTCTTCTTCTTAGGATAATCAGGTTTGTCAGGCATGTCTTCATAGAATCATAGTATTCATAAATCTCTGAAATATTTAAAATTGGTTAAATATCCATGTCATTAGATAGTTCAACTTCAAAGGCATTTCCACTATCACACTTCCTCACAATTTTACAAGGACCAAAGTTTTACATCTTTAGCTTGGTATAAGTAGCAATAGGAAATGATTTCTTATTCAAATGTACCATTACTTCATCTCCAAACTCAAAATTCTTAGGTCTCCTCCTCTTTTCCACTCTCTCCTTATACTCCTAGTTAATATTATTCAGATTACTCATTACTTCCTCATGCAAATTCTTCATAAAGTCCACAAAATCCTCAACTTCAACACTATGTTTCAACTCATTATTCAAGTTCTTCAATTCTATAGTTCCTCTAGGATGTATTCCATTCAAAACCTCAAAAAGTGTCTTCTTAGTACTTTTATTCACTGAACTAATATATGCAAATTCAACTTGTGCCAAGACCAAGTCCCAGTTAGCAGGCTTGTCTCTAATCAAACATCTAAACAAGTTACTCAAGCTTTTGCTCACAACTTTAGTTTGTCCATCTATTTAAGGATGAAATGTAGAACTAAACTTAAGCTCAATATTTAACTTCTTCCAAAGTGTGCTCCAAAAGTAATGGGTAAACTTAGTATCTCTGTCTAAAAAAATAGTCTTAGGTAATCCATGTAATCTCCTAATCTCTCTAAAAAATAAGTTTGCTATGTGTACTACATTTGATGTCTTCTTACAAGGTATGAATGTTTCATCTTAGAAAATATGTCAACCACCACAAAGATAGAATCATTACCTCTCTAAGTTCTAGGTAATCCTAGAAAAAAGTCCATATTGATATCTCCCCAATGCTTACAAGGAGCAGGAAAAGGTGTATACAATCCAACATTCTGACTAGTTCCTTTAGCAACTTGACAAATTTTGCAACTCTTCACCATCTTCTGAACATCCTTATATATTTGTGGCCAAAAGTACATCTCTAAAATTAACTTTTTTGTCTTATCAATCCCAAAATTTCTTGTAAGTCCACACTATGATGTATCAAGGGTTGATATTTTATGCAATAAAGATTTACAATTAATGCACCTATTCTATGTGTCATACAACCTACTTTGATATTATGGATTCATGATTTTTTGTTTATGAATGATGATAGAGCTAATTTTTTATTTCATGTGATGCTTGTCAATCTTGGTATTTTGGAGTTTGTCATGATTGTTGCAATACCTCTATAGTGATGAATTGGAAATGAAATTTTTGCTAGTGCTTGTAGAGTAATTCATCACATGTCTATGTAGATCTAAAGTGGTTGGATGATTTGATGAGTTATGAAAGATCCTATAACCTTCGAGAAGAATTCCTATAGTGATTGCATCCACAAAGTTACAGTTGTGTTGCTCCTAACTTCACGGGTTTTTGTACTATTCCCTCTAAAATTCAATCCATAGAAGCATTGCAGTAGTAGCTTATGTCTGTTTAGGTTTCTACAATTTTAGTAATTTACTTTCATCTCTTGTTACCTTAATCTCTTTGAAATTTATCTACAAAACTGATTTTATTAGGAAATTCATATTTGTTGCATGTTAAAATTACTTTCATTAAAAAATAGAAAATACAAGAAAAAATATTAGAAATCGTCTCTTTTGCAATTTTTACAGGTTTTCATGATCATGTAAATATCGAACCAACAAAGGCCTCCTTGTGAACATTCACATTTATCTCCTATTGAGCTACTGAGGTGGTTGACCCATAACCTAAAGGAACCTTGGAGTTGATATTTTCAACTACTTTTGTTGTGTAAAAATGATGCTCAATAGGTCCTATAAATATTTTTACTTTTATAAAGAGGTTATTGTAGATATAAATATACAATGACATAATGACCACAATATATTAAAATATAATCATATCTGAATAATAATTTAATATTAATTAAGGAGAAAAAGATAACTTTAGGATGGAGTCATTTTTATTTGATACAAGGGATAGGGTTTCACAACTTGTACCTCTTAAGAATTTTTCAAAATTCTTCAAGTGACTCTAAAAATGATTACGAGGTGGGTTGAGGTGGCTTGTCATGGATTCATGAATAGTACAAGTGCAAGATTCTTACCAAAAATGACAATAATGGATGTGGTTAGCATTT
This sequence comes from Cupressus sempervirens, assembly GCA_028749045.1. Classification (NCBI taxonomy): domain Eukaryota; kingdom Viridiplantae; phylum Streptophyta; class Pinopsida; order Cupressales; family Cupressaceae; genus Cupressus; species Cupressus sempervirens. The sequence continues at coordinate 939,370,198 of CM053787.1, forward strand.
TAAAGGCAAGTTGGGAGTGACTTGAAAATAAGAGAATAAGGTTTCTCACAAAGAAAAAGTGTGTTTTAATGCTTTCTCCCCAAATTTTTTTTGTTGAAAATGTTAGAGTAAATAATTATTATTTACGCTTTACTTAAGTTTACTTAGGTTAATGCATTTGTCACCTAAGAGTTAGCATACCTTTACATGTTGTCAACACCTTGTCATACTTATTCTCTCACCTACTTGGAGGGTAATCCACTTTTCATGGATGTATGCGTAGCTGTCATACTTATCTCCTAGCACTTTCTAGCTTGTTCTAGAAGCTTCCTAGAGGCCTTTATAAATAGCCTCTCCTAGTGTAATATCATATCACATTGTACAACAATTTCATTTTTCATTGTTGCAATATAATTTCTCTCACTCCGTTGAGATTCTCCAAGCCCTACTTTTCCTTCTTTGATTTCTCTTTAGAAAGTTATTTGCATGCAGGAGATCTTGGTGAGCTATGAAGTTGGCTTTCATCAACTTCTACATGGTCTCAGAGCCTCCCTACTACTTCCTGGTTTGAAGGATTTTTGAAGCCACGATTTGAAGACACAAACCCTAGTTTGTATGTAATTTTTTCATCAATCGGGAGGAAGTGCATTTTTTTCAGGGCACTTTTGGCTCTTGCATCCAGCTCTTGCGATTAGCCTTGGCTTCTACATTTGGCTCCTACGTCGGACTCCTACAATCAACTTTGGCTTTTACGTCTAGCTCCCACGTCCAGCTTTTGCATCTGGCTTTGGCTCCTACATACGACTTTTGTGTCTGGCTTCGACTCCTACGTTTGGCTCAGGCTCATGCGTCCAACTTTGGCTCCTGTCTCCGACTTTCAAGTCACTCCACGATAGTTAACCTCATGTTTCGGTAGTTGGATATTTTTTCTAGCAACGGGCAATTGACGGTCGTACAATAGTCAAACATTTTTTCGTGATTGTAATTTTCCAATGAGCTTGATTTTGGAGCAGCAATTCATTTTTTGGCCCACTGCCATGTGGCATGCCACATTGAAATCTTCCTTTTCCTTGAAAACCTTCAAGCCGTCAATTTTAGGCCAGTGAAATGTTGACATCAACACTGCATCAACCCTCCTGCAAGCTCCACAAGTCCTTTTTTACTTACTCTTGGTTTTTTGGCCGTAACTTGAGCATACAAATTTCTTTTTCCAATCCAAAAGAAGCACCAAAAAGTTTGTTTTGAGATGAAGAAATTGATGCAGGTATTTATTGGTTTTGATGTAGTTTGGTTGCCTATTTTTGTAGTCAAAGCTGGATGTTCTATTTTTCACTTCGAAGAGCTTATCTTGTCTATCCCATCTCCCTTTTTTGAAAACGTTATATTTTTGGAAAGTTGGTTTTGTCATCTTTTTAGAAATGTTGTAATTTCCTCTAGATTCTACCCCATGCTCTTTCTATCATGCTTTTTACTTTTTCACACTATGGTGGATATCTTGGGCGTTCTAGGTTCGAGGATCATTTTCATGGCATGGGATCTTTTCTTTTGGGCTATACTATCTATTGTATCAGCTTTTTTCTCTTTATGATCATTTTTTATATCATTTCTAAGAATCTTAATGCAAATGCATTGAGATAAAGTGCCACTCTTGCATTTCGAGATCTTGAATGTTTTTTTGAGACAATTTTACTCGCACTATATTATAAAGTGCCAGGGGGGGGTTTTAGTTGTATGCCATTTTGTGCCCTCTTCCTTTGTCAAGTGAGTGTCCCTTCCATGACATTAGCCCCATGATGTATTGGTGACACGTGCCTTTATAGGTGTTTGTACCTCTTCCTCTCTCTCGCTGTTCTTGGTTCTTTTTGCAGAGGTCTTTTGGTCCACTTTCTTAATTGCCTATCACCTCACCCTGTCTGCATTAAGGGGGGGTTATTCTATTGTTTCTAATGCTTCCTTGGTTTGATGGTTCGATGGAGTATTCTATGTATTCAGTATTTGATCCTATATACTACGTGATTGCAGTGGTTGGCTACCTATGCATTTTGGTGAGATGGATCATCTACCATATAGACATTCTCTTGTTCATAGCCTTCTATTTTTGTGGAGATTCTTCAGATCAGTAGTTTTCTTTTGATAGAGTTTGTGGCTTCTTCATGCTTCAGTGATGTTCTTCATGATCTTCTCCTTGTTCCTGTTTTCTAGGACATTCCTCTAGTTGGAGGCTTCTTCAGTCCTTCACTAGGTTTTTAGCTATCTCTTTTTGGAGAGGGGTTTTTCCCACTGGGTTTTCTCCTTTTTCTCTGGTTTACAGAGATTGCATTGCATTTCTTTGTATTTGTACATGGGTAGCTAACATGGCCTTGTTGTCGGGACCCATTTTGAATTTCATCTTAGCTTTTGTAAGCTTAAGTGCATTCCCCTAAGTTGCACTTAAGGAGGGGGGGGGTGTTAGAGTAAATAATTATTATTTATGCTTTACTTAAATTTACTTAGGTTATTTCATTTGTCACCTAGGAGTTAGCATACCTTTACATGTTGACTTATTGACAATACAGAAGTTTGTGTACATGTTGTCAACACCTTGTCATACTTATCCTCTCACCTACTTGGAGGGTAATCCACTTTTCGTGGATGTATGCTTAGTTGTCATACTTATCTCCTAGTGCTTTCTAGCTTGTTCTAGAAGTTTCCTAGAGGCCTTTATAAATAGGCTCTCCTAGTGTAATATCATATCACATTGTACATCAGTTTCATTTTCCATTGTTGCAATATAATTTCTCTCACTCCGTTGAGATTCTCCAAGCCCTATCTTTCCTTCTTCGGTTTCTCTTTAGTAGGTTATTTGCATGTAGGTGAACTTGGCGAGCTGTGAAGTTGGCTTTCATCAACTTCTATAGAAAATAGCTTAGAAACATCTATCTTGTAGTAACTAAAGATATTTTGTGTTAATTTGAGATGGGTGAAGTGTCTTTGGCTAGGGTTTCTCACTCTAAGGCTGTTGAGGAGGAGCAGATTGATGGGGGGGAGAAAGAGTCCAATTAAATGAAATTTATCTCTTATTTTGACATGGTAAAAAAGGGTAATACAAGTAGATCAGACACATTTTGGATTGGACCCCTTTTCCATAGACCAACAATAGAATTAAACATGAAGAAATTAAGTATGAGGTTATTAAGAATTGAAATCCTTTTAAAGAGATGAGATTGATCCAAAGGTTTGAATGGTTTGCATACACTTGGAGAACTACAAAAATGAATATTAGTAAATTGGACCCCCATTCTAGATGGGGAGGTGGAGATATACCCTAAGGTGGAGTTATTTTGGTGGTGTTTGAAAGTGAAAAGGATAGGAATAAAATCTTGTTTGAATCCATTTGACGTTGGGAGAATAATTTCGTGTTACTATTGAAGCCTTGGTATCCAAGTTTCAATCCAAACTCTAAATCTTTTGACAAAACTCCAATATGGGTATGGATTCCTAATTTTTCATTATCATTCTAGTTCTTTTCCTATTGTAATGCTATATGAAATATTCTAGCTATATTTTTTAAGGTGATGAGGGTTCTTTAGATTTTCTATATATGAATTATAGTTGTATCCTGGTTGAGATGGGTATATTGAAAGCCCCTCCATTAGATCTTTCATTAGAACTAAAACATGGTGAGTGGCTAAAAATGACTAACTATGAGGGCATCCCTTATAGGTGTAGAAGATGATTTTGGACCAAACATATTGTAGCTCAATGAAAAAGAAGAAAGTTAAAAAATTGGCTACTTGGTGGAAGCATTTTTCCTCATTTTTCTATGATGTACAAAGAATGAAAAATAGGAGAGTATTAATGTTCTCTTTGAGAATGTTCTAGAAAAGACTTTTTGATAATGAGCCAAACATTGGTGATAGATAAGAATCAAGTTAGCAATTACTCACAAAGACCCCATAAAAGTCTCAATCATACAAAGTGTAGCTTGTTGGGCTATGTTGCAAAGAAGAATGAGTCCCGTGATTTGGAAAATGATTGTGCACCTTTTCATATCATTAATAGTCTTGAAAGGAATTGAGACTTAGAGGAAGGAGAATGTTTCTCCATTTTTAATGATGGTTGAGTGAAGTTCCATCCAAGAAGGGGAGGGGAGAAGCTTAGACATGGATCATTTGCAACAGAAAAAGGAGGCTTCAATATTTGAAGATGGTGGACAAGTTTTCAAAGGAAAAGGAACAAGAAAATTTTGCAGGCAAGTTATTTTGAAAAGACTCTTCTCTCTCAGACTAAAGGGAGGCGCAATAGGGATACTTAGTTGTAGACCTGTTGATGGGTTTAGAATGGGATATCTATGGGGAGTTGGTTCCTTGGTTGATTCCACCCCTAGTTTTGGCCAAGTTAATTTGGATTTTATTAATTAAATTAATTTATTACCGACCAAAAAATAAATCCAATATTAATTATAGTATATTAATTTAATATTAGTTTAGACGTAATATTATTAGAATACTTTGTCAAGTGAAATTATGAACAAATATCATATTTTTGGACATTCTTTACCTATATTAATCTAAAGATAGGTATGTTAGTTTATAGTCATTTGTTAAATTGTAATCCCTTTTAGAGTGTTATCGCTAAATATTCATATTAGGAAAGATGTCTCCTATTGTTACCTCGCCAAATCACATCTCATAAGTAAATATATACTCTTTTTTTCAAAAAAGTAATTAGTAACTTATTTATTTAAAAAAATTAATACTTTATTTGATTTCTAAAAGTATATAAATAAATAAACGGTTTTAATAATTAGTCTAAAAGTATAGTTGTGAACTAGAAGTTAACAATTTGTACATCCTTTGTTATGCTAAGCTTTAACTCTAAAATAATAAATTATATATTTTATGTTTATTTTTCTCATAATTATATATATCTACAAATTTTTGAATATAGAAAAGATAAATTATACTTATAAATTTTTCTAATATCAATGATTGTATAGAAATTGAATACTATTTTCTCAAGTGTGTATCTAATAGAGATATAAATTCTCATATTATGACAAAGCCCATGTCACTCTCAAGAAATAAAAAATAAGGAACAATTTAAATTTAATTAGTACTATATAAAACATTTTAATCTAGTTAACAAATTAAAAAGATTTCTATTAAAAAATTGTTTCAATTATTTGATAGTTTATCATTTTAAATTGTTTCCCATATAACATGTAATGTATTAATCTAATATAATTTTTGGCCCTATGAGAGAAATTAAATGATAAAACCTGGGCATGGGAGGAAACAAGAAATCAAAGACAAACAACCGAGTGGAAGTTATTTTCGAACAAGAAATTGAAAAGGGGGGACATAACTAAGCAATTGACGGAGTGCTCCCCTAGTCGTCCAATTGCCATAGTTCAAGAAGCTTTTATTTTATTTATTTATTTATAATCGGCCTTAATTAAACCGTCATTTGATCGTACATAATTTTGAGGTTTTAAGCTATTATGTCGTTTTCATCCATGGGAGTTGATAACAAATAAGCAGACGTCTTACACCAAAAACAGAAAAGAAAGGAATTCATTGCCCGAAATGGCAAGCATCTCTTCTCTGTTGTTCGTGGTCTGCTCTTGCTTTGCATTTGCTGGTCATGTCGTCTCTGGTGAAATGCAAGCACAAAGCCCTCTCTTCACGTTTCCTCCCGAAACTAATTTCAGCCTGCAAGGGATTTCCAGCTTTATGTCATTTTTCCTTCCCTCCAATATCACAGGGCCTCAAATTATTTACGCGCAGCTCTCAAATGGAGACGAAAGCCACACGACATTCTCCTGGATGACTTACAACCAACCAATTTCTCTCTGGGAGGACAACTCTTCTTTTCTGCAAAAAATTTCTTCTCACTTTACCTTTCAGGTTTATGATGCGTCATTCAACTATGGCGATGGGCTTACCTTCTTCCTCGCCCCTTTCGACTTTGAGCCACCAGTAAACTGCACAGGGCAATGGCTCGGTCTCTTTAACCACACCACAAATGGTAACTCTTCCAATCAAATTGTTGCCGTGGAGTTCGACACTTTCCAAAATCATCCCTTCGACCCGGATGACAACCACGTGGGAATCGATGTGAACGGCATTGATTCAAAGGTAGATCTGCTCACAATTCTTTTCAACTTCAAATCGATTTACCTTATGCTATTAGTTTTTCTTGTTCTTTCGATCAATCTTTTCTTCTTTATTTATGATATGACGTTTTTTTAACTCTTATTCTACTGTTCAGGCATATGTATCCTTGTGGGACGAGTTTGGAATCAATATTCGTACCGAAAGCGAACTGGACGCATGGGTAGATTATGACGGCATAGCAAAGAGGCTTCACGTGTTTCTTACCACCAACAGACAAAAACCAGAGACACCAATTTTATCGTATGACATTGACCTCACAAAGTTTCTTCCCCAGAAAATCAAGGTCGGCATTTCGGCTTCCGCTCAACATTCATTTGAAAGGCACTATGTTTACCACTGGGATTTTAAATCTCTTCATTCCCAGAATGCCAAGACAAGGAATCATGTTTTAATCATAGTCTCAGCCTGCATCTTCACAGTTGCCGGAATTGTGCTCTTAGTGCGGTTGTGTCATCTGAGAAATAAAAGCCGTGGAGAGGAGGACATTGAGATAGACAAATGGTTTAGCGAAGGACCGCGCAAGTTCTCTTATGCTGAGCTCAGAGCTGCAACACATAATTTTAGACATGAAGAAAAGCTCGGAGGGGGAGGCTTCGGCGATGTTTACAGAGGCGTGTTGCCTGGCTCAAAAGAGGCTGTGGCCGTCAAGAGGATCTCCCAACGCTCCAAACAAGGCAAAAAGGAATACATCTCGGAGGTTACGATTATAAGTAAGCTGAGACACCGTAATCTTGTGCATCTCTTGGGTTGGTGTCACCACCAGCAAAAGGGCGAATTGCTTCTTGTCTATGAATTTCTGCCGAAGGGAAGTCTGGACAAGTACATTTTTGGGGGTGTTTGTTTGGATTGGAATCAAAGGTATGCCATTGTTTGTGACATTGCAGCAGCTCTTGTTTATCTCCACGAGGAGTGCAAAGAGCGTGTGGTGCACAGGGACATCAAGGCCAGTAACATAATGTTGGATTCTGAGTTCAGAGTAAAGCTCGGAGATTTTGGGCTGGCAAGACTGGTTGAATGTAACCGTGGAAATGGTGCGTCAACTGTTATAGCAGGAACAGTTGGATATATTGCACCTGAATGTGTGGTGTCGCGCAAGCCCAGCATAGAGTGGGATGTGTACAGCTTTGGAGCAGTGTGTTTGGAAATTGCTTGCGGGAGGCGGGTGGTAGACTCCCGCCAAGAGGAGCATGGGTGGAGGCTCGTGGAACGGGTTTGGGATCTTCATTCCCAGGGAAAACTTCTGACAGGTGCAGATGAGAGGCTGAATGGGAATTTTGATGCGGATGAAATGGAGAGGATTCTCCAATTGGGGTTATTGTGTTCCCATCCAGATGCCAAAGCAAGGCCGAGCATGAGAAAAGTGGTGAGCATATTAGGATTGGAAGCTCAAGTACCCCATGTTCCGCTCATTTATCCAGTGGCGACGTATGGTGACACTCCAGGTCCTTTCGGACTCCTCATCTCTGGAAAACAATAGACTTGATTTCTAAGCTATTTTCAAACTTAATTGCTTCCTTGATATATTGTGTTGTTAAAAAAGTACGGAGATATAATTTTATTGAAGGCTTGAGTGGTCTTATACATAGAAAAAGTTATTTCAGAATAAGAGAGAAAAAAATCTGTACTTTGGTGTGTAATCCTCTCGTAGAAATGATAAATTGAAGAAGAGAGATAACATGTTTACACTTTACAGTAGAATGATAGAATTATCAAGTTATACTGGCCTTGCCATGTCCAACTTTGGATTGTTTTTAACGCTTGACTACTCTCCCGTTTCATTCTTTCCCATCTACCAATCTTCTACAATCACTTCAAGCTTTTCAATCGGCAGCTGCTGTATAGGTTTCTTGTAAAATAATTCAATGATATGCCCCTCCCATTGTATTCTAAAGTATGAGTTTAACAAAAACAGTATGTTTTAGTAGAGTAAATCATTTCATACCGTACATATTGTTTCCTCTGTTCAAGAATAATACCCAATTCGTTCTCAAGTGCCAAAGCAAGTTTGATATTATGCTCCCTCTTATCCACCAGCTTTGATATCATTCAGTCTCCTCGAAATTATTTTTGCAACAATCCTGAAAATAAAATGAAGCTTGTCGTGAACATATACTATCAGAGAGTAGTTGTTCCTTTCAAAGACTATGGTAAGTACATTTCATTTGTGGTGCAATTAAACCTCTCCTTTAAAATATGAAATAAAATCTGTTATTATGAACTGTAAAAGCGACTTTTGCTTAAAAACCTGTGAGCATTTGTCTGATTTCTCACTATTCTGAAGCATGAATCTATTCTTCTGCTTTCATCGTCCAGGATAATTTCTTAAAATTTGTATAGATCCCATGTTTGTGAATGCGATCTGTATCCTACAATAAATCCTTATACCACTTTACTCTCTTCAATCCAACCACACCCTTTTATTTTTCCAATTCCTGAATCTTGCGTCATTTCCACTTTTGAGTGTTGTTTGATGGAACTCCATACCCTGCTCCAAAGCTCCCATTTGGGCACAGCCTGGGAGGATGCCGGTTTGTTACATTAGTTTGAAATTTTCCACAAACACATTTTGTGCATATCGAACAATCTTTACATTCCACACGACAACGTTTGGCTGAGGCATTTGTTTGAAGAAGCCGAAGGCCTCCTCAAGAAGACTACTTTGTGCACATCCTGAATCATCGCAACCCACGAGATCATATCTCAATGATGCATTTTGTCAAACAACTCGTGTACCTTCCATATGGTTTCACATTTAGCGTACACATCTAACATCCTATTTGAAAATAAAGCTTGTCAAAAGCCCACTTACAACTGCGCTTTAATGAATTTCCATACCCTGTTTCATAGCTCTGATTTTATTATTGGCTTGGAGCCTTGGAGTTGGAGATTGCTAGAGCCTAGCATGTGTGAACTGATCTGCTTGAACGCTTATTTGTTGCATTTGCTTAAAAATCTCCAAAGCTTTTCTGACAGAGCCACCCTGCAAATCAGCCAATGATTGCATTCCATGAGACAACATTTGCTTCAGGTGTTTCTTGTTAAAGCTTCAGAGCCTCGTTAAGAAAACCACTATGTGCATATTCCGTAAATATTGCAGGTTATGAAACCACATCTGAGTGATGCATTTTGTCAAACAAATAGCGTACCTTCTATATACGCTTCCACGTTTGCCGGACATATCTAACAGGATGACAACAATAACATTGGATGAAAATCGACTTTCAATTACTCTGCAAAGAAACTTCATACTCTATTTCAAAGATCTCATTTTGGCACAAGCTCATAGGTTGCTGGCAAAGTGAAATGATAAGGTTCAACCCTGGCTTGTTTGTTTCATTTTCATATTAATTCCCAAGACCTTTTTACACAATCCATTTTGTGCATACCCACAAATAAATTGTGCAAGACAAACTGTACTAAAGTTGGAAAAAAAGTCAACTTTTTTTTTTGAATTTTTTTCTAAAATTTGTTGTTTAAGATTACAAAATATGCACATCATGAAGATCAAATGTTGAATATTTTTAAAAAATTCATTGTGTTTTCGATTTTTTAAAATTTGATAACAATGCATTTGTAGGGAGGATAGCAACGTCCATGACCTCTTGTTCAACTGAATTTGTCAGACAATACTTTGTGCTTTTAAATTGCACTTCCTATCCTCAGTGCATTACCGAAAAAGATTATGTAGTGCTATTGTAAGAAAGTAATAAAGGTACAATAGTACTGGCAGCCTAAAAAATGTTAGAATAAAGTCTTCAAGAAATAGTAGTTTGACAAAATTGAAGTTCGAAAACATAGCATCAAGATATTTCTTTTTTTAATGTTATTTTCAATTAATCTTAAGTTGATCTTATAGAAACTATAAAAAACGGCTCTTCCTTTAAGGTCTTATGGAAGCGGTTTTCTTTTAAAAAAATCAGCAAGTGTAACTAAAATTTTTGAAGCGATTTTCTTTTTAAAAAACTAGCAAGTGTAACTAAAAAAATTGATAGTAAAAAGAATTATAAACAACATTAGATCTACCAAATACAAAAGTTAGAATTGAAGAAATAAATATTCTAATATTTTTGTATTTTATATTTTTAAAATTAGAAAAATGATCACAAAATATAAATAAATGAAGAAACTATTATAAAGTATTTTATTTAATATATAAAATATTCAAACTAGATAAACTTGATTTTCTTTCTAAAATTTTGTTTGGGTGGGATTTTTATTTTTAAAAGAATTTAAATTTTACATGGATGACAAGTGGCAAATAAACCTCCTAAGTTAAGGAATTACTAACCCCGTCATAGTTTTTTTGTGCTTAAATAGCCCTAAGATATAGGGTATCCTGTTTTGGTGGACAAGATTCTAAATAATTATGTCACAATATATTTTCTTCTCTTGGGACATCTTCTTCCTTGAAAGTACAAGCTTAAGCCCCTCATGGGACCCCACCTTTAGTCTAGACATAAATTATCCAAATCAATATAATGTACTAGAAGAAATAATCAATAAGGGAGACTTGAATGTTATGTATGACTATACATTTTTTTAAATTTAATATTGTCTAATAAAATATATGACAATTGGGTAAAATGATGCAAAATTGACAGTAGTCAGCATTAACAAATGGTTGCATAATCAAAAGCTAAAATAGAAAGTCATATTTCAAAGTAAGGTGTATAAAAGAACATGTAACTAATATTAGAGCCTCAAATGTCATACTATGAGGCTAAGAACCTTAGTCTATGGTGTCCTTATTAACTAAGGGTTTGGAAATCAATTCTTAGATCACCCCCAACAAGGGTCACTTCTTCCTCTCAACTACACCATTCTGTTGTGGATTGTATGGAATTCTATTATGCAACTTTATTCTCACTTCATCACAAAGATGTTGGACATCATTTTTGACATATTCTCTCCCATTAGTTTTACGAAGGATCTTAATCATTTTACCAGACATCTTCTTATCATAGGCCTTGAAAATCTTTAGATTCTCAAAAACTTCAGACTTGAAATTCAAAAAATAAACCCATGTATCGTGTGTAATCATCAATAAATGTTAAAACATATTTAGCTTTACTTGTGGAAGGTTATAGAGATGGACCCATGAGATCACTATGAACAAGTTCTAAATGACAAGAGGCTCTATGTGCATTCCCTTTCTAAAACTTTTCTTGAGAATGCTTTCCTAGAGCACAACCTTTCATCTTTAAAACCCTATGAAGGTCCTCCTATTATCTTAGGATATAAATCTATTGAAGTTGATGAAAGATCAACTCCACAGCTCCTAAGAATCACCTGCATGCAAACACATGTCACAGAAAGAGAGAAGCAAAATCCATGGAGGTTGGAAATCTCAGATCCACAAATGAGACATTCTTGATGAGCAAAAAGAGAAATTGCTATAATCAAGAGTGAATGAATCTTACAATGAGAGATCATCCTTATAAAGGAAATTAAAACCCTAAAAAGTTCCAACTTAGGTTGCATCATAATAATTAATAAAATAATTGATTATTAAATACCTAAAGTTTAGCATAGGCAAACTAGAGTTAATTAGGAAATATCTAATTAATCTAACAACCCCCTTGAGATAAACTTAGGGAGTAGCTAAAAATCTAGAAACTACTACTAAAAATAGATTTGGATCCTGACAACAAGACCTAACGAGGTACCCAAGCACAAACAAATCTTTGAAAAGAGGAGAAATAGAGAAAACCACATGAGAAAAACCCTATTCCAAAAAATAGATGGAAAACATGCTGAAAAGAAGTAGTGAAGGACTGAAGAAGCCTCCAAACTAGGGAATCTCCTAGAAGATAGGAACAAAAAATGATCGTGAAGAACACCACTGAAGCATGTAGAAGCTACAAAGCTCTATCAAAAGTAATTGTTGATTTGAAGAACCTCCATTGAAATAGAACCTAACCAAGTAGAGAAGACTGTAATCTGCATCAAATTAGGAGGTGCACAAAGGAAAACAATTAAACTCAAAGATATAGATGGCATAAAATACTAAAACCTGAAGAGTTGATCAATTGAACATAGAAGGTTGCATCCGAAATAGGAACTAAAAGAAGAGTGTCTATGTGGTAAATGATCCATCTCACTAAAATTTATAGATACGCATCCATTACATCCACCTAGTACACATGAACAAATACTAAATACATAGCTCAATCCATCAAACCAAGAAAGCAGGAGAAATAATAGAAGAACCCCTCTAATGCAAACAAGGGTGAGGTGATAGGCAACTAGAAAAGTGGGCCAAAAGAACAACATGTCAAGGAATCATGATCAATATGCACAAAAGAGTACATATGTGCACGTACTGAGGTGATCAACCTCATACATGTCATGAGGCTAATTTCACATAAGGAAAGCTTATTGGACAAAAGAAGATGGAAAACACATGCAAAACATCAACCCCCATGGCACTTTAATCATGAGTAGTGCATATACAATAAGGCACAAGATGTAATGAATCCCAAGAATACAATAATCTGCATGAGTGTCCTTAAATACTACTACTCCAATTAGAAGGAAAAACTAATGAAATGAAAATACAGATGGAATATGGCACATTATCTTAATGTGTTTGTAATAATGCATACAATAATGTCTAAATAGACTAGAAGAGACATACGGTCGATACAACATATAATACAAGCCATGACAAATCATCTGAAGCAATGAAATCAATCTCTGGACCTAAAACAACCAAGATATCTGCTAGAATGTAAAAGTGTATAAGACTGAATAGGATGTGCCTAGAGAAAAATCTAGAAAAATAACCAGCATCACTGGAAAGAGCTTGGAAAGACCATTCTAACGATATAAAGAATTCCCAAATCGAAGATCAGATGCTTAAGATATGTCTCCTAGAGTGCAAAAGTATACTTTTGAATTTGACAGTAAAAAAGCCATCAACAAAGCATAAAAACTAAAAATCACCTATACCAATGTGACAGGCTCGAGATTACCTTTTTAGCGATATCTTGTTTGCGAAAAATAGTCTTTATACCCGAGATATGAGCAAAAATGTGAAGGTGGGTCAAAACAAGGCCTAAAGGGGTGATGGGGGTGCTAATGAAAGTTGACATGGCACTACCGCTAGCAAGTGACAAGCCCAAATTTGATGGTCAAATGACCGTCAAGGCAAAAAAAAGCCACAAGTCGAAAAATCAAGGTTGATGTTAGAATAAAATAATTGGTGGCCAATTTAGTATATGCCATGTGTTTAAAAGAAAATGCCAAATAGGAAAATAAAAAATTGGAAATAAATCCCTAAAACCACATAAATCGATGGAAAAAACAACTATGCATTTTTTTTAGATGCCTCAGAAAAACAAATAAACCACCAAACAAAATTTGTGGCAAAAAAAGAAGGCACATGGAATTTGACTATCTCTTCAAAATGGATGAACAAATTGGGTCAGCTCCATGAAGCGGTTTCTCCAAAAATAATAGGTGCTTCCTCCAAATCGTAGCTAACTTTATGTCAAACTCCAAGTAGGCACGAGATTTGAACTCCAAGTCTTGGATCACAGGGCATTGAACAGAGGTTGTTGACCAAGCGCATGGAAGAGGGGACAAAGCCAATAAAACTTAACTCCTAATCAATTCAAATCACCTATAATCATGCCAAAAAATGAGGGCTTCGTAAGTGTTGATAAGTCCTTCCTTTCTCTGCTACGTAACATGCCTACCAAAAAACTGTGCCCCCAAACAAAATGCATCCTTGCCTTTGCTATGTCCAAGGAGTGTTGATAGAGGCTCCCCCAAAATGGCGTGAATGTGTGGGAGACCCAAGGAAAGACAACCACACATGGTGCTAGAACTCCAAAATCTAAAGCAATGAAATCAATTCTCAGCTTTGATACCAAGTTGAAGTTGATGAAAGATCAACTCCATAGCTCCCAAGAATCACCTACATGCAAACACCTGTCACAAAAAGAGAGAAGCAAAAGCTATCAAGGCTGGAAATCCTAGATCCACAAATGAGACATTCTTGATGAGAAAAAAAGGATTGTTAATTATCAAAAGTGAATCAATCAGTTAATGAGATATCGTCCTTATAAAGGAAATCGAAACCCTAAAAAGGTCTAACCTAGGTTGCATCATAATAATTATTAAAAGAATTAATTATTAGATACCTAAAGTTTAGCTTAAGAAAACTAGAGTTAATTATGAAATATCTAATTACTCTAACAAAATCCTCTATAGAGACAAATGGAGAAGGGAGGGTAGATCTTGGGATTGGTGACTCTGAGAATGTCTTGCACATTCCAAAACTTTCAATCAATCTTCTTTCTGTATCAAATTACACATATGTTAGAAGTTTACTGGGAAAGTTAGATACTGAAAGGGGGGGTGAATCAGGATCTATAAAACTTTTAACCTTGCAAACAAATATCAAACTTATATCTTTCACCTCTAACCCTTGCAACAATAATCACATAAACATATACTGCAATGATATATAATTAGATCCAATCTATTGATCACAACCATAAATGTGAAAGTAAATGATCAATGCATAACACAAAGATTTAGTAACCTAGAAACTCTGTAAGGTGAAGGTAAAACTAGGGTGGAATAACAACCACAAATCTTCACTACTACAGTAACAAAGTTTTCCTATTAGAGATAAAATTTTGATCACTTCTGATGGCCTATCCTATGAGAGGTCTACCCTGTTAAGAGCTTATAAGACTTATTCAACCTACCATGATTAAAGGATTTATAACTTACAACAAAGTAAGCACTATGTTAGGAGATTTACATAGACATGTTAGAACCACTATGTTAAGAAATTTACCCTAATTCACTTTAAAAAAATGTATCAGTACTTGATCCTTCAGCTTGCATTTAATATGTTGGTTATGGATCTCCTCTTTCTAATCTCTAATATGATTTGTAATATGATATATCACTATTCTTCCCTTTACTCCTCTACTCATTCGCTGTATCTAATTCACCTTCAAACTTTTCATCAAGCATCCACACACACACACACATCATACAAAAATAGGGTTTGGATCCTTCTTTTATAACTAATTGGAGATTGTTCTAGATCAAGATCAACGATCTAGAGTTCTCCCTTTTGCCACTTAAACTTTCCATTTTTTTGATTGGTTAATCACCTTGTATAGGGATTAATGATCCAAAACAAAACACATAACCATGATCTTCTTAAATTACTCCTCAATCATCAAAAAATGCATTAAGTCAACCAAAAAAAAGTTTACCTTAGTGTTTGTGTATTTCCAAACAAATATATCAAAATTGGTTTTCTTAGAACATGAACACTTTGACCCTCAGTTATAACTAATCTTCATGATGTCCCTTGGCTTTTGTATACTTGGCACTCACTACATTACTTGGCATGAATTGACTTTGTATAGCTTGGCATGCATAGTCTTCAAACTCACTTGACAAGTATAAGAGTACTCAATGACCATAGAATTGCTCGGCAATAAAAATTGCTTAGCCTTAAATGAAATAAGAACAATTCTAATATACAAAGCTTGGCCTTCATATGATGGCTCGATCACTATGATGACTGACCAACTCTACCAAATAAATGACTAAGTGTTTGACACTAATAGACAACACACATTAGGGATCAAGAATATGTCCCTTTGACATTAGTAGAAAAAACACTTTGTCATGGTTTAACATTACATCCAAAATTGAAAATAGTAATCCCCCATAGACTATGACTCGGTCTTCATAAATACTTCAATCTATACAACAATGTATACATAAATTTTGACATACTTAACTTCAAAATGAATATTCATAACAATATTTTCAAAGAATCATACCTTCGATCATATCCATGTCCATTTTCATTTCCCCCTTGATATTGCATTCCCCTTTATGAAATTTCCCCCCTTGTTTTTGTCACTCATTTTTGTTGGGATGAAGGGGTCAAATCATACTTGTCCAAAAATAGTTATAACCATTGTCCCAACTTGATCTGACAATTTCCAAAACCATAATCTTTATTTCTAGTTGAGAAGCTAGGTCAATTAGACTTTCTACGGTAGAGAGATTTGATTCTCTTTTTTCTATCTCCTTTGCTAATGAAAAATCTCTCTGCATCACCTTCGAATGAGGTATCAACATTGACTGAATGGAAATCAATTTTTCTCTCATTCTTCCATCTATGGTTTGCAATTCAGCTAATCTCCCTTGAGCAAAAATCAATCTATTATAATGAAGAGAATTTGAACTTGTGTCCATGTTCAAAGAATGTCATGTGGACTTCAAATCTAACTGCAACTTCTCAATATGATCCTGAATCTTTTTTATAAACCTAGG
The DNA here is from genome assembly GCA_028749045.1 of Cupressus sempervirens. Classification (NCBI taxonomy): domain Eukaryota; kingdom Viridiplantae; phylum Streptophyta; class Pinopsida; order Cupressales; family Cupressaceae; genus Cupressus; species Cupressus sempervirens. The sequence continues at coordinate 939,386,655 of CM053787.1, forward strand.
TATGTCACATTATGTTTTATAAAAAGATTTGGATATGTTGTACTACAACTTCTACATTATTTTCAAGGTTAGAAAGTTAAAATTGTTTAATGGCTATTTCAGTTGACACTTTCTCCAAAAATTTCTTTTGAAACTTCTTCTCAAACCATTGCAATAACTTCTCATTTGCATCTATATCATCATTATTTATCTTTTCTCAATATACACTAATTGGTCCATTAGAGGAGCTTTCCCATTAAGATCTTTGATATCACATGCATCAACAAAGATATCCTTAATTTCTTGAAGTACTTGTTTTTGTTAATGTTCCCTTCTCAATTCTTCTTGTTTGGTCTTTTTAGCCAATAAATCTTGCAATATTTGCATCTACTCATAACTCAAGTGATCAATATCAAACTTGGGAATCACTATAACTTCATCTAAGGTTATTGTCTTGCAAAGTGACCTTGTCTTCTTCTTTAGCATTTTCTTCATGGGGTTGTTGCTACTTGGCAATGCTAGTTGCAAAGAGTGTGAGGAAACATCAACACTTGGTTATTTCTCTTTTTTTGTTGCCTTCTTCTGTTCCTCACCCTATTCCTCAGTTGTTGCATCTCTAGGTGGCTATGTCTCCTTTTCTTCCTCTGTAAGAGGTCCTAAGACTGGCTCTCTTTCATCATTTGTAGTAGATTTCTCTACTTGAGCATTCATCACACCAGTCTAACCTTCTGGGGTCTAACCTACATTAGTAGGCTCTTCATCTCTTTTCACTTCAACTATCGATCCACTTTGTTCCTCGACATCTATGACCAGTGTCTTCTATTGTATTTGAGCATTGTAATCAACAATAATAATCGATGTTTCTGTTATTGATACAATTACCTATTGATTTGTTCCTTGGTCTATAATCTTTGGATATTTCATGATTTGAATAAATAATTGGATCGGAGGTATCAATCAGAGTGCATTTTATTAGGAGCTTTCTCCCCTTGTTCTGATTTGGTTAACACCAGCTTCTTTGGCTTTTTGACAACTATAGTCACATTGGGCATAGTATTTGTAGGGGTTTCATCCTTAATGATGACTATCTCTATCTTTTTTTCTTTAAATTGCTTAATTTTCTCCATTATCTCTACTAACTTATGCGACATTATAAAAATCCTCTATATTAACCAACTCAACTCTCTGATCTTCTTTTTCTTCCTCTTCTGCTAGAGTCGAAATTAGCCCAAAGGCTTTCTCCCATATATGTTTTCTTTCTTGTAAAATGTATTCAATTATATTCCTCAAAATTTTATAAGCTCTACTCTTGGGTACAAATTTCTATGCATAATCTCTTAAGGCTATAGATATATGAGTCTTCCCTAAATTAGGCATTGTGTGGGCTAAGGTTGTTTCCCTTATTTGTCAATCTGTACTTATGCCCATTTCCAGTTAGAATCAATTTTATTATGCAATTCCTTAGGCAGTTCTTTACCTAACTCAACGGGAGTATATTTAAAATTAACAATCATATTCAAAATTGCCTATTCTACTTTTCCCTTATCACTGTTATCTAAAGAATCATATTTTACATGTTTAAATCCAGTTAGACCTATTGAACCTCTATTGTTCTCACATACCTTTTCTATATCCTAAGGAGATCGCCTAGGCACTGTTTGAAACTTATTCAGATCATCTGATTGTGTCCTCTCGGCTTTGTCATCTTCTTTATCATCAAGCTTAACAATGAGTTTCCTCAACATCTTCTTCTAACCTTTCTTGCTCTCCTTAGCCTTAGATGACCCCTTCTTTGGTGTCTTGGCTTTTGTTGGCCTTGTTATTTTCAATGTTTCTTTCTTTGTCTTGGAAGCTACAGGGGTTGTTATCTTTGATCCTTGCCTAGTTACTCTCCTTTGAGGTGTAGAAGTGGGTGGTGTAACCACTTTCTTTAGACTCTTATTGACCTTAGGATCTACAATCAAAATCTTCTCACCTTTTGGTGCCTGAGGCTCGGTAACCACTAGCTCTTTGCCCTTAGATTCATCAGCAATCTCCTAATCTTCCCCTTTACCTTTAGTGATTTGCAAGGGTGCCTCTCCAAGATTTACTTCTAGATCTTTGATCATTTTCTTTCTTTCCTTGTCCATCTTTGGAACCTTTGTCTACATCAACATCCTAATCTTTGTAGTTTCATATGTGTTGAATGGTTCAAAATTATTGTCAATCTCCTTTGATAATAATGGTGTTACTGTTGCAAACACTTCATCAACATTAACTTCATAATGTATTAGGCTCAACTATGCAAACCTTGGTATGACTGCCTAGACATAGGTGTAGTCAGTATCCACCATGAAACATATGTGATCACAATATGTATCTACCACCAACTTAGGGATTCTCATCATGTTCTTGATTTTTCTTTTGAACTCATCAAGGTAACCATCCAAAATTATTTTAAATTTCTCACCTAATTCCTTAATGTAACCATTAATTTCTCAGTTATAGGTCTATCATTCTCCTGCACTAAATCTCTATGTTGATAATTGGCTAATTGTGATATGTAATTATTGTCAATAATGGCAACACATGATGTACATGTTGATAGGAAACCTCAGAAATAAAGATACTTTGTGTTTGGTAATCAAACAATTGTCTAAGTATAGAATTTGTTTATAGTAGTGCATTGTTCTGTTTATAACATGTTGCAGACATCATGTTATGATAAGCAAAGTTACATGAAGATAGTATACATGTTGGTGATGACGTGTCTAACCTTGGAAGTTTGTATAGACTGTACTGAACATATATAATCATCATTTGATGATGCAGGACAATGGAATTGAAGGAAAGAATTATTTTGTTTACAAAACAATCACTTGTCCAATTAGGGCTGACATCCTAGATGTTTACTCTAACTTGGAAAAGTGAATTGTGGTCCTAGCTGACCCAATAGTAATTTACGTAAAGGCATGGTATTTATGCAAAGAACTTCTTGCGATGATAAGTGTGCTTGTATGTGATTGTGAAGTTATGCGAAGTGAGAAAACTTTTGTGAAAGTGGTATATGCGAAGTTTTGTATGAGCTATCTAGTGATCTGAGATCGAACTAAATAGCAAAGATCAGATAAGGAAGGAAAATAATAGTAAATTACTTGTTTGAGCAGTGAGCTCTTCTTGTAGTTGAAATTACATGGTTGGGCAGTGGGCTCTTCTTGCATGCATTATATGGCAACTTCTAATAGGGTTGGAATCTACTAACAGGGATTCAAAGTCTCCTAACAAGGACTGCTTATACTAAATTTTCTCATTGACTCCTAACAGGGTCCGTCCTCTAACAAGGAACTTATATATCAGTATATTATCTAGTGGGTGTCATCCCCACAGGGGTTTTCCCTTGGCCAAGGTTTCCCTAGTTAATAAAATATGGTGTTATGAGTTATCTTTGTGCATTGCTATTGTTACTATTCAGCATTACTTTATTGCTTTGTTATGTATGCTTTAAAGTAAGTAATAATATCCAGTTGGCGACTGAAGTTTCTAGATTACTAATTCACCCCACATCCCCCGCCCCCGCCGCACTCCACCCCCACCTCCCCCTTAGTAATCCCTATTTCTAACAATTGGTATCAGAGCATAGTTACTTTGAAGAGGTTTAACAACTTAAGTAAGATCCCTATGGATATGGAACAGTTGATGAAGAACCTTAAAGAAGCTCTTGAACAAATTGATCTCCTTAGTGAAGAAAGAAATAAGTTGAATGATAGATATGAAGATTCCAAGCTTGATTTTTTCCTCAATTTATGATGTTTAAGGTTGTCAAATATCAACTCCAGCGAATTGAAGAAATATGGGTCAATAAATTTGACTCGAAAACTACACGCTTAAATCCTGATAGCAATATCACATTATGTTGTTTCAAAAATACGAAGGTCTAATTTTATTAAAGACTTGAATGGTCTTATGCATAGAAAAAAATATTTTAAAATAAGATAAAGGAAAAAAAAATTGTACTTTGATGTGTAATCCTCTTGTGGAAATGATAAATTGAAAAAAAATCTATACTCTGATCGATAATCCTCTTTTGGAAATGATAAATTGATGACAGATAGCATGTTTATAGTTAATACAAGAAGATGGATAGAATTATCAAGTTATACTAGCATTGCCATGTCCAACATTGGATTGTTTTTACTTTCCCATCTACCAATCTTCTACAATCACTTCAAGCTTTTCAATCAGCAGCTGTTGTATGGGTTTCTTGTAAAAAAATTCAATGATATGGCCCCTTCATTGTATTCTAAAGCATGAGTTTAGCAAATATAGCATGTTTTAGTATGGGAAATCATTTCATATCGTCCATATTATTTCCTTTATTCAAGAATAAAACCCAATTCGTTCTCAAGTGCCAAAGAAAGTTTGATATCATTCAGTCTCCTCAAAATTATTTTTGCAACAATCCTGAAAATAAAATAAAGCTTGTTGTGAATATATACAATTAGAAAGTAGTTGCTCCTTGCAAAGACTATGGTATTCACATTTCATTTGTAATACAATTAAACCTCTCCTTTAAAAAATATGATATAAAATCTGTTATTATGAACTATAAAAGCGACTTCTACTTAAAACCCTGTGAACAATTGTCTGATTTCTCACTATAAAAATCATTCAGTCAGTGCATCTGAAGCATGAATCTATTATTCCACTTTCATCATCCAGGATAGTTTCTTTATATTTGTATAGATCCCATGCTTGTGAATGTGATCTATATCCTACGATAAATCCATATACCATTTTATTCTCTTCAATCCAACATGCCCTGTTACTTTTCCAATTCTTGAATCTTGCGTTATTTCCACTTTTGATTTTTTTTGATGGAACTCCATACCCTGCTCCAAAGCTCCCATTTGAGCACAGCCTGGGAGGATGTCGGTTTGTTGCATTTGATTGAAATTCTGCAAGGCGTTTTCCACAAACACATTTGTGCATATCGAGCAATCTTTACATTCCACACAACAACGTCTGGCTGAGGCATTTGTTTGAAGAAACTGAAGGCCTCCTCAAGAAGTCTACTTTGTGCAGATCCTGCAATCATCGCACTCCATGACATCATAATTCAATGATGCATTTTGTCAAAAAAAGGCCTCCTCAAGAAGTCTACTTTGTGCAGATCCTGCAATCATCGCACTCCATGACATCATAATTCAATGATGCATTTTGTCAAAAAACTTGTGTATCTTTTGTATGATTCCACATTAAGCGTGCATATCTAACAACCCATTTGAAACTAAAGCTTGACAAAAGCCCATTGTCAATTACGCTTTATTGGTAAACAGATTTGTCACTGTAAGAATGGCCCAACAGAGTGTATGTGGAAAACCGTTCATAACAATTGGATAGGCCCTTGATATGCGGCCTTCCTCTGCGTTTAGAGGGGTAACTCCCTCGTATGATATAATTTTTAAAGATTTTCAAATAAAGAATCTAAAATTTTAAAGATTAAGAGAAAGTCGTTCAGAACGAATGCACCACACGACTTCACAACTTTCTTGAGTCAATATAGAATGATAACAAAGGCAATCAAGAACTATGCTTGAAAATGACGATTATTACCATGTTGGTTCATAATTCATAAACATTCACACAATACCGTGAAAACACTTACTACAAAAGAATCAGTAGTTTATATTGCAACAATCTTGATTTTAGAACAAGAAACCAAAAGCGTATCTCATTTCATTTTCTTGCACCAAGAACATAATAGAGATTTTTCAGAGATACAAGTTGTACATACTTTCCAAAATTTGTCTTCTGATCAAAATTTCAGCATAGTGTTCCCTTATTCTAAAGTCTAAAAAGTTCCCTTTACAAAGCCAAAAAGAGCCCTTATATAGACACAAAGGTTAATAACTACCTCTTCGTGGTTAATAACTACCTCCAAAATGCGTAATTTTGGAGAGGTTAATTAACCTCAACAAAATTAACTTATACAAAGAAAACTTTCAAAAACAAAACTTTAGCTAGAATTTCTAAGAATGTATACATATCCAATCACTGGTCTTCTAGCTATGAACTCTATCTATCTGGACATAATTGACTTATCCCGAAAAGCCCTGCAAGCATTGGGAATTGTCATCATTGAATCATAATTAGGAATGAACACGTTCTCCATCTTGAGTTTGGTTGTAAATTATTTATCTTGGATCTTTTCTGACTCTTGTTGATAGGCTGAAATGTTGCAATCTTCTAGAGTGACTGCGACCAAACTAAGTTTCATCATAGTTTCAACATCTGATACTCGATTCTCTCTTTCTAAGTGAATTTGGATACTGAAAGAATCAAGAAGTAATTGACAATCAATATGTTGAAGATCACTTACTATCGCCCCACCTATGATAGTAGAGACTAGTTCATCCTCAAATTTCGTTTTCAACTATTCCCATGAATCTATTAGCTTTTCAAACTCAATGATCTCTTTGCTGATATTTATCATTTTCCAATTAACACTTTTACTCCAGATATATGTTTGATTCTCACTTGGATCAGTAATAATTTTCTTGAGAACCAGGTTGTTTGTATCTAACTTAGCCATTTCTTGTAATTCATTAGCTACCTTTTGCCAGGTGACTTTTTGCTCTTTCCTACTTTCTAGCTCTTTAGACATTTCTTGTACCTATTTGATGGCTTCTCCATATATTTCTTTCACTCCAGTTATGAGTTTTGAAGCATCCTCTATCATTATGCTTATCCAAGCTTTGATCATCATACTATGTGACTTGTGTTTGTTTACTCTTTCAACAACAACATAATCAAGAATACCATAAGGGCCTACTAAAACTAGTGAAGTAACTACTGCCTTCACATTAGAGGAATCACTAATTGAATTGATGTAAGACACCAACATCTGAACTTGCTCCTTGGATTTTTTTCTCTTTCTTTGCTCTTTGTAACATTTGGGTAGCAGTCACTTCAAAATTTTGAAAGTCTCTTTCTGCAGTAGATGGAGCAAGATCAACCTTATCCAGAATAAAATCTGACTCGGATGCTTCATCAACATTCTTTTCAATTATGGGATTGGCTATTTCTAGGCATAAATTGCCTGAAGTTTTATCAATGGCTAACCTGGACATCACTTTAGTCTTTTTCACTTTAGGAGGCTTCTGAAAGAAACTAGAGATTACATCAAATGGATGCGGGATCATTTGAACAACTTTCTTCTTTTTTTGAAGACTGGTCTAGAACCATGAATTTGTAGTATCTAAAACTTGCATGTCACATGTTATATTTTCAGCAATCATCATTAAATCTTATGAATTAGATAATTGATTATCCAACTATGTGATGTCTATTAATGATATCTTAGGAGGAGAGAGGTTTGAATGAGGAATTACTACATCATGAGAGGATGTAATGGGGATGTGTGGTTCAATAGTTTGAGGAGTTCTTTGATCCTTCTCATTAGATTCATTTCCTTTCTGATTCACTCTAATAAGTTTACCTTTCATTTTTGTCCTTCTTTTGACTGTAAACTTAGCTGGCTGATTTAGATCTTCATCTTGATCTAGAACACTTGTATCTAATTGTTGTATTTTCTCACCAGATTGTATTTTCTCACCAGAAGTTGCCTCTAATTCCATTCGAGATGATTCTCTTTGATTACCTCTCCTCTCTTTACTTTGAAATTCACCGGTCACTTTTTTTGCTCTGATTTTACTGACCCAATCTCTTGTTCTTTTAAGGACATAGATAGTTCTTTTTTTCAAGCTTTTTAACTCCTGAACTAACCAATCAATCAAAGGAAGATCTTGTAATTCAATTTTCTCATAGTAGAAGGGATCGATCAAGGAAACTTCTTCATCATTTACACCTATCACATCAATATCCACCTTGAAGTCTATCACCTACCTTACTGTAAGTTGCATCCAATCTCTTTTCCTGACTTCGAAATCATTTTCACAATCTTCCCAAAAATCTTCAAGATCCGGAAAGTGACTGAGGCTAGGATTTAGCTTTAACTCATTAACTAGATAGCCTTTACTATCATAAGGGAAATGCATAGTATAGGGATGCAAATTAATTGTGGCAATGGATCTCTCTATGTTCCTTGCATCTGATGCAGTGTCACAGCTATAATATCTGATGCCTATAGGGAAAGGTATTTCATCTATCCTCCTGTTCTTGCAAAGTTTATTGATTTGACTAATCTGCCTGCACATTTCAATCAAGACCAATTTATCATCAACAAATCTAGGTAGCATTAGGGGACACCCATCATAGGCAGCTAACTTGATATAAGTGAACTTCGGGAACTGTATGAAAACACTTCCATATTTTTGTACTTCCATTGCTACTTTGGATGAAATTTGGAGTCCCATGTTTCCCTAAATTTCTCTTACAATCAACATCATGAACACATCATTCACTCTTCTAAAATGGTGCATGCTATTGTCATACTATATCTGAGGAAGATGGTTGTACATAATAGCCATATCATCATATATACCTTGTTGGTTAAGCCTTGGCCAACTTTTGGTACTTGCAATGGTGTAGAAAAGGTATTAAGTCATGTAGAAGCAATCATTTTCCTAAAGTTCCATGAGTTGCCTATGCAGTGAATCACTGATAATTTCAGCCCAACCAATGTGTTGCCTCCCTTTGTAGACCATGTTAATAAATAGGAACATCCAACCTTCAAACTCATGTGAATCTTGGAGTCATATTATCCTACTTGATAGAGTTACCATGTTCGCTACATCTTCCTTTAACAATGATCTATTGACGGATTTGGCTAGTTGAGATTTCCCTTTCCTTGGTTGCAAGAGCCATGACTTGGCAATAGTGTTTAAACACTGAGTTTGATTTTCCATATAGTACTCCTTAGTAGTTTTTAGATTGATGTTGGCACACTGCACTCTAGTAGGTAGTCGGAAGGTAATGGCAATAGAAATAGGATCCAAATGGACAATCACTTTATTATTTGATGAAATGACTTCTCTGGTATTTGCATGATAGGCTTTCATGCATTCGAATACTAGATCAGGGCACTATGTTGAAATGGGATGCCCTCCTGCTTGAGCTAGGCTGCTTTCCAATATATTTTCGGCTAAAGGGGTCCTCTCCACACTCTCAAGAGATGACCAAAAATCTTGAAGGAAAACACTTCCTAAAATGATATCACCAATGTTTGGAAGTGTACTTTATAAAATGGGAGCATAATTTGGCCTTTGATATGTGTACTTCATGATTTACCTACTGATCCTTTCTTTGATTACTTCAAATGACTTCAACTTCCACACTTCTTGTGATCAATTGATGTTTTGAATGGACATTTCATCATCACTTTACAAGTCGAGACCACTTTTTAATGGGCTATTTGTGAAACAAGTCACAGGAGTGGTGCAATTATGTGCTTCACATCTTATTTGAAGGCTCGATGGGAAAATCTAAGGCTTAATCATTCAATTAGAAACTCATTTCAATCATAATCCAATGAAAGTCCATGCATCACTCAAAGCTTCTTCTCAAGGCCTTCTGGCAAGCAATTCACACACCTTGCTTCTTGTCAAAGAACCTACAGGTTGAACACTGCTACTTCTTTGCCCTCATCAAAATCAAAATCTTCTTTGTGAACTATTGTATCTAAGTGGCATTTTTTCAAACACATTGCATGTAATATGTTGGTTGATGAAAGTGTGTTGGAAGAGCTAACGAAGGGTGATGGGGTAGAAAGAGCAACCGATGTAGCTAATTCGAAGGGGACTACTAGACAAACACTTTACCACATAAGCTTTCTCAATTCAAAAACCACTTGGTGCCCATCAAAGCATACAAACACACTATTCACATGTGTTAGATTCATCCATTTTTAGATTTTTCCACAACATGCAATCATTGATTTCATTATTTTGAGAAAATAAACTCCTTTAGGCAATTTGTTCAAAAATTGGGACACACATTTCCACTTCATAATTGAATTTCAATGGAAGTCTGATATCTTAGACTTTGTTTTACGATTTAGTCACAATATCTTGGCATACATTATGTCAAGAAGCTCATTGGCTCCCTCTCCCCCAGGATGCATTTGACTTCCTCCAATAAGTAACCAGTTGGAGATTTTGTCAAACAGTTCACATGCGTTCTTATTTCAAACTCCTTGCTATGTGAGTTAACAGTCTTCTAATTGTTGTGTAGTGTTGTGGGCTAGTAGTGAGGCATCAGGCATGGCGCTCACTCTTCTAAGACTTCAAACTTTCCAAACAAGAAACTTCCAACTTCAGTGGTGTGCCATCATTATTTGTGATTTCTATGCAAAACCACGGGTTGGAGAATGAAGCATTGTGTCAAATGGTTCACATGCTTGTCTATGATTCCACACTACATATCCTAGGAAGGAAGTCACTATGATTCAGCTATAGTCCAATTTGACACATCGTTAGACAAAATTCATACTTCCTTACCCATTCCTTTGCAGTCATACTGTGAACTCAGAGTCCCACGCGATGTCAAGAGGTACTTTGTCATATAATCCATGGGTGTTGGTATTCTTGTTTTTTTAGACCACCTGTTTGCAAGCTTTTTATGGTAGAATGATATTAGTTCCTCTTCAGAAGAAGTAAATTTGCCTCGCTTCATATTAGGCTACAAATTTTTTTATCTGCCATAACCTGCAACTCTTCCCACATCTTAGCAAACCTGCTACTGAATACATGACTTCTCATGATCACTGATTACGAGCCATTCACATACCCAATCCTTCACTAGGTTGATAACTATCTCAAAAATATGTATTTTGGACTCAAACATTAACCTCTCTTTAAGAGGTTAATGGTTAATGATTTGGTTCAAAATATGTGTTTTGACCCATGAACCTTAACCTTATAATAAAGAGGTTAATGGTTAAGTTTTCAAGGTGAAATATGTATTTTGACAATTAACATAAACCTTTTCAGAGGTTAATAGTTAATGATGCAATTGAAAATACATATTTTTGGTTCTTCCATTAACCTGCGATAACTTTGGACTCTGAAGCTAGATTTTGAAAATTCAAAGTGCTAGGCAAAGCGAGGAACGGGCCAAAGATGTTAAAGGGCATAGTTTCTTAAAAAAATTGAGAGTAAGTGACCATTTTAATGCTTAAAATGGAGGCATATTTTGAGAATAACCATATCACTTATAAGGTAGGAATTAAGGCAATTTTGATAATCAAGCAACACGCTTTAATGAATTTCCATACCCTATTTCATAGCTCTGATTTTATCATTAGCTTGGAGATTGCTAGCATATGTGAACTTATCTGCTTGGATGCTTGTTTGTTGCATTTGCTTAAAAATCTCCAAAGCTTTTCTGACAAAGCCACCCTACAAATCTAACAATGATTGTGTTCCATGAGACAACATTTTCTTTAGGCGTTTCTTTGAAAAGATTCAAAGCATCGTTAAGAAACCACTATGTGCATATTTTGTAAATATTGCAGGTTATGAAACCACATCTAAGTGATGCATTTTGTCAAACAAATAGTGTACCTTCTATATACACTTCCACATTTTCCAGACATGTCTAACAAGGATGACAACAATAACATTGGATGAAAATCGACTTTTAGTTACTCTTCAAAGAAACTACATACTCTATTTCAAAGATCCCATTTTCGCACAAGCTGATAGGTTGTTGGCAAAGTAAAATGATAAGGTTCAACCCAAGACTTCTTTACACGATCCATTTTGTGCATACCCACAAATAAATGGCGCCAAACAAATTGCACTAAAGTTGAAAAAAAATCAAACATCTTTTTTTTTAGATTCAGAAAAATACAGTGAATTTAATCACAAAATATGCAGATCATCAAGGATCAAATACTGAAAATTTCAAAACAATTCACTGTGTTCTCAATTTTTAAAAATGTAATAACTGTGTATTTTGTAGAGAGAATAGCAGCGTCCATGACCTCTCATTTAACCAATTTGTCAAACAATACTTTGTGCTTTAAAATTAAGCTTCTCTATCCTGAGTAAGATATTTCTTTTTTAATGTTGTTTTCAATTAATCTTAAGTCAATCTTATAGAAAGTATAAAAAATGACTCTTGGGTTAAGGTCTTATGGAAGAGGTTTTTTTTCTTCTCAATATCAGAAAGTGTAACTAAAAAATTTGATATGTAAAATGAATTATAAACAACATTAGATCTGCCAAATACAAAAGTTAGAATTGAAGAAATAAATATTCTAATATTTTTGTATTTTATATTTTTAAAATTAGAAAAATGATCACAAAATATAAGTAAATGAAGAAACCATTATAAAGTATTTTATTTAATATATAAAATATTCAAACTAGATAAACTTGATTTTCTTTCTAAAATTTTGTTTGGGTGAGATTTTTATTTTTAAAAGAATTTAAAGTTTACATGGATGACAAGTGGCAAATAAACCTCCTAAGTTGGGGAATTACTAACCCCGTCATATTTTTTGTGCTCAAATACGAAGCCCTAAGATGTACAGTATCCTATTTTGGTGGACTAGATTCTAAATAATTATGTCACAATATATTTTCTTCTCAATGGGACATCTTATTTCTTGAATGTACAAGCTTAAGCCCCCTCATGAGACCCCACCTTTAGTCTAGACATAAATTATCCAAATCAATATAATGTACTAGAAGAAATAATCAATAAGGGAGATTTGAATGTTATGTATGACTATATTTTGTCTTTTATTTAATATTGTCTGATAAAATATATAACAAATGGGTAAAATGATGCAAAATTAATAGTAGTCAACATTAACAAATGGTTGCATAGTCAAAAGCTAAAATAGAAACTCATATTTCAAAGTAAGGTGTGTAAAAGAACATGTAACTCATATTAGAGCCTCAAATGTCATACTCTGAGGCTAAGAACCTTAGTCTATAGTGTCCTTATTAACTAAGGATTTGGAAATTGATTCTTAGATCACCCCCAACAAAATTCACCTTAAAAATATATTTTTTTAAACTAACAAAACTAAGATTTAAAAAAATGTTTGTGCATTTTCTTAGGATGGATGAAGATCTTATCATGGAATGTATGGGGTTGTAATTCCCTTTATAAGAGATGTCTTGATCAAATGAAATCTAATTTAGAGTTGGACTACAAGAAACTAAATTCAAGAATGATGATTGTGTTTTTTTTGCACATTGCTTAAGATGGTTTATTATTTAGTTGAATTTATGAGTGCTTCATGTAGAGTAGGGGTGCTATGAGATGAAACAAAGTTAGACATTCGAATAGTCCAAAAAGGATGTAATTTCGAAGGTTTCAATTTTTTCTTCAAAACCCAAAATGTAATGTTTGTAGTGGTTAATGTTTATGGCCTAAATGGTGTAGAACACAAAAGATCCCTTTGACATGAAGTTGCAAATTTTTTCATTGATAAAAACAAATCTTTTTGTTTGATAAGAGGATATTTTAATGGCATCCTCCATCTTGGAGAGAAAAAGTGGGGTTAGAATGGGGGGACTTGGCTCAAAAAGATTTCAATAACTTCATTACAAAGAGTGGACAAATGGAAAAAAAATTTCAAGAGAGGGGATTTTAATTCGACCACCATGCATGGTGGTTTCTTAAGTATTGCAAGGAAATTATATAGGTTCTTTTCAAACAAGGTTGGAAGAATAAAATTGGGTGTATGAAGCTAAAATATTTCCTTTTACTAGTTTGGACCATTGCCCAAACAACATAAACTTCCAAGTCGATTAGACACCAGTGAGATGCCCTTTTATGTTCAAAATAATGTGGCTCACAGATGAAGTCTTTAAGGATCTTGTAATAGGTTGGTGGTCTTCTTCCCTAGAAAGAAATGGTAGAAAGGATATTATTTTTTCCAATAACATTTAGTGTAAAAAAGAATGTCTTAAATAGTGGAATCAAGAATCCTCTAAAAATACTTTTTTGAGAAGTTTAAGTTAGAGGAAGCTTTGAATAAGTTATGCTCCTAGGTGATTGGTAGTGGGATTTCATAAATGGATTTTGAGTTCAAAAGATATTTAAACTAGGACTATGCTAAAATTTTGAGTACAAAGTAAAGATTTTGGTGTTAAAAGTCTCAGGAAATATGGTTATGGAGGTAGAGAAAAATAGAATTTTATTTACAAATTTTGATAAAGCTAGACTAGGCAGTAATAAGATTATTTTTTATTGTAAATAAAGATGCTAATGTATTAAGGGAGAAAAATACTATAATAATGAAGTTGTTTCCTTTTTCAAGGAAAATTTCTATACACACCTAAATGTAATTATACAATTAGGAAATCTTACTTAATCATCTCCTAAGGCATTTTCTTTTTTTAAATATCGATAAATGGCCGAAGCCTTTGATTATATTAAACAAAAGAGATACATCATAAGTTTCTTTGTTCAAGCAGGCACTGATAGGAAAGAGCAAAGAAGAAAACCTCCAATCTTGCTCGAGACCTTAGTCCTTTATTATTACATTATAAAAGGGGCATACCCTAGTTTTAGAATTGGATATTTATTACAAAAGGAATTCCATAATTACATTATAAAATGGGCATACACCAGTTTCATAATTCCATATTTTATTACAATTTACCCTAATCTGAAGAATGACGGCTCTAAAGAAGCCTAAATCTACCAAATATAGTTTTGCTCCAAAAGAAACACTCTAACCAGAGCTTAAGATCCTTAGTCGATGTCCCTTCTTTATTGTTTTGTCTGAATCTCATGAACTTTACAATACTATTGAACGAAAGACCACTTGAGAAGAAATCATTAGTATTGTTAGTTAAGAAAACAAAATTTCTTTCCTTATTAGGTATAGATACACTTGGCTAAACCAATCTATTTCTCATAGTGTTGAGAAAGAATTAGTAGATCTAGATGGACCTGCCTTTCCTTAGAATATAGATATGAATTTAATGAACCAAGAATCTACTAAAATTTAAGTTTTGATATAACATTCTAAGTTCAGTGAGATAATTAGTTAATGATACTAGTCAAAAAAAGAGATGACTCAATCTAACTCAATATTCATACAATATGAACATATTATTTAGCTAGTTTCCTTGAAATGTGATATGATTATAATTGAGAAAAAATTAATTATTTGTTTTAAAACTATTTAATTTCATTAATTTAGTTAATTCTATTATCTAATTGTGATCTAGAAACACGACACTGGGAAAAACATCAATATGTTTGTTGCCAAGTCGCATTTTAAATGAATTAATCGAAATAAATCTAAACAAATGTAAAAACATACTAGGTGCCAAACTTCAACATGGGAAGGAAATAGAAATATTTAAGATTAAAACTACGGAGAGCTATAGTGTATTAACTTGATACTATCCTATTATACCTAGATTCTTATAACATATTCAAATAGACTCGAAGAACATTGAGAATGAGAGTCACCAAAAAGGAGAATTAATCAATGAAATAAAGCCACATAAAGGTCTTAAAAACTATCGAAACCCTACTCACTAAAGTGCCTTTAATATTAGAGGATTTATTAATAAGGGATATCAATCTATTTTAGCTATTAAACCCATTGATCTGCCCATTTAAAGCTCTTAAAACTACTTCCTTATCTACCAAAAATTTTGAGAAAAAAATCTTAAAACCTTCAATCTTCAAATTATACATAGATCCAATTGATAGCCTACGCAGATCTATTGAAATAAGGTACTAAACCAGATCAACCAAAATGCAAATGCAGAGAGAAAAATAAACTTTATAATAATATAAGCTTTATATATATTATTATCAAGAGACTAAAAACATTCAAAAGGAGTGGATTGAGCAAGAAGCACCCAGATTAGCCAACCACGAAATAAACCATCATTCTAAGATAACTATCAAAAAACCTTATACATCCTTCCCCTAACTTAACATATAAAGGCCCAAACCAAGCTAAAGAAAACTATACACAAGACAAACCTTAAAATCCTACTGCCCAAAGAGAGAACTAGAAGAAACATGAACTAGGACACCAGACAAGGGGCATACAGAGGAGGAAAACTAAATACCAAAGGGAAAAATTAGACAACCTAGCACACCCTACTATTTCCAAAAGACCATAATGACCTCGGCAACGTAATTAGGGTGTACCAGCTAGAAATGAGGAGGAAGTTCAAAGTAGAACTTTTCCCTACTAGACTTCTCAATATTTGGGGTGCAGAACTCCAGGGCATCTAGATTACCCAATTCCACTCTAGGATGGATGCAGGAATTAAACAAGCCAAGATAGTTTTTGAGCCATTCCTTACTGGTATCTACCACTACCCCTCTCCATCTGAAGAGGAATTGTATGTTGGTTTCCATCTTTGGCCACACTTGGTTGAAGGCAATAAGATCACAAATTACCAACGTAAGATGCCTTGGTACAATAGCCAAATCAAATCTCCCTAGGGGATGGTCCATATACATTTCAAGGAGGGGAACTCTGAACTTCTCATCTAAACTCATTATTGCCTATTCTAGGCCTCTAGTCCAAATAGGATCAAATATGTTCCTATAGAGTCTCACCATATCCCATTTGTTGATTCTCGCCCTGGCCATGCACCTGTTAAAGGTTCCTATGATATTTTTGTTAGTCCTCCATGAAAAGTCATATTTGAAAAAACCTTCACCTAGGGCCCTACTCACCGCAATTCTTATCATCCCATCTACTCGTCTAAGCATCTAATTCCACCTTTCTAGCTTCACATTGCCATAGAAGGCCATCATACGCACCTCTGAAGCATGAAAAACATAGATAAAATTAGTTTAAAATAAGGGAATGAAATGATAGTGATGGATCCCAAAATGAATTTAAACTAGAAAGGGAAACTCTATGAAGGCTCTAAAAGGTCCAAGACACAAGCCTAAATCATCCAAATCATTATCTTAACGTCACCTAGAGACATCCATGATGTTGAGGAGAGAGACACCATAATTTGAAGACAATGGAGTAACCTACTAAAAAAACCTTGGTAGTAGTCCATAAAATAGCTAAACAAGAGATAAAAGATTCTTTTTTTAGAGAGTCTACCATTATAACTCTCTTTACTATAAATAGCTAAACTAAACTTAAACCTAATCCACTAAGGAATTATGAAAATGCTTTCTAACAATTTCATGATTTATAAATCTTCTCAATGCCTATACTACATGATAGCCTATAATAGTTGATTACAGCTTATAGTATATGTTATAGGCTGGTTCGATAATATAGGATAACTTGGAAAGAATTAAGAAACCTACACTACCTAGGCTATGGGTAATAACAGACCTACGAAACTCCTAAGCAATATAATATTGATTATATAGATTACGTAAATTGAAAATACATTGGGAAGACTAGAGCTTTGTTCTTGAAAAATGGGTATTGATTTCCAAAAAATTCCCACCATCAGCTCCCTTATTTTCCAGTCGGTCTACCTTCTGATTACCTTCTTGAAAGATATGACAAATCTGAATATCTGCAAACTGGTCAAGGAAACTAAGGACTTTTTCTAGTTTTGAGTTAAGAACCCAATTACGCATAACTCTTTTCCTTATTGCACTAAAAATGATTTGGCAATCACCTTCGATGATGATATTAGATAAACCTAATTCTAGGGAGAGTTGAAGTCCTTCTTCCAGTGCTTCAAGCTCCACCAAATTGTTGGTAGTGGGATTGATAGATTTAGCTTTTTTAGCAATCCACTTACCTATGTCATTAGTAATAATGCAACTAATACTTGTTATACCTGGGTTACCTCTAACAGCCCCATCAAAGTTAAGCTTTGCCCATCCTACCGAAGGGGGGGTCTATCTACAACTTTCCCTTGCCTCTTTGCTCTTCTTGAAATTTTTAAGCAGGGGATTAATCAAGTTAGTCCATTTTGTTTTAATATATCCATCCCAACTTGAGAATGATCCTTCTTCTTTCTTGGAGTTCCTAAGATGAGCATTTGCAGTCTTGACAATACTTGCTTCTATTTTCTTTATAAGCTCTTTTAGCTGCAGAACCTGGTCACAAAAGATTCTCCTATTCCTTTCTCTCCAAACTTCCCACATGAAGATGGACGGGCAAACGTTCCATAATTTTCTATAGATACCTTTACAAAGATTAGTAGGTCAGCATTTGAGGAGATCAAAATGATATAGGCATAGGAGAGGGCTAGCCTAACATATGTTTGAGCCAATCCCAACAAACTTGTGAGTAGGGGCAATAAAATAAGATGTGATCAATGTCCTTGCTGAATTGTTTACATAACATGCCTCTAGAGGGACCTTCAAAACCTTTTTTACAAAATCTATGCACCGTCAGGATCCTATTTTGAAATGTCAGCCCTAAAAAGAAACCTGCCTTAGGTAGACAAGATGAGTCCCAATAAAAATTAAGCAGAATTTCCACTTCATCCTAGGTTTATGAATGAATAAGGGATTTGTATCCATTTTTCACACTATACGTACCATCATTTGATGTCATCCAAATGAGCTTGTCATTCCTTTCAAGCTGCTTAACTTTCCTACATTGTATAATCTGTTCATATAACTTTTTTGCTGTCAGTTCCACATCTATATCCTTTAGAGGTTTCCAAATCCATCTAGTGCTACCATTCATAGATATTTTTGGTTTGTAATTACTGACCTTGCTTCCCCATAGATTGATTAATTTTTCTTTAAGAGCCCTTGGAATCTTACTACTATCTAACCGGGGATGCCCATCCCATGAATCTTCCTAGAATAAGGCTTCATCACCCTTACCAGTATCCCAAGTTAGATATTTTCTAACAAGGGGATGACATTTAACCATAAAGTTCCAACTCTCTGATCATTTGGGAAGGCTCTTCATCTTGGAAATTGAGAAAGGATTTTCTACATTAAGATACTCATTGTACATAATCTTTGCCCATTTATTCTCTCTTTCAACAAAGAGATGTCATACTAGTTTGGCCCCTAATGCTTCATTTTTCCATCTTAAATTTTTAATGCCTAAGCCTCCAACGAATTTGGGCTTACATATATTAGCCCATCTTACTAGAGCCCATTTTTTTGAGTCCTTGCAATCATTCCAGAGGAAGTTTCTGAGTCTTGCCTCAAGCTTCTGATTAATAAACTTGGGTAATGAAAGATAGGATAGTGGGTAAGTTGAACTAAACTAATCTTAATAATTTTGCCAACTTTTGAAAGCCACTTATCTTTCAAACCACCAATCCTGGTCTCCATTTTCTCCATAATACTCTGCCATGCTTTATTAAATTTTGTACCTTTCTCTAAATCAATACCAAGGTATTTGCAAGGAAATTTCCCTTTCTTATACCCCATTATATGATAGATCTACTCTTTGATCTCCGGTTTAGTATTGATAAAAAAAATTCTCAAATTTCATAGCATTCACTTTTTGACCCGATGCTGCTATGTATTGTTGGATGATAGCCTTGATATTTAAAGTCCCATTAGTTGTGCTCTCACTAGGCAGAATAATGTCATCTACATATTGTTGATGAGTAATGTTCAAAATTTTGTTTGTTACAGTTATACCCTTAATTTTCCTATTAGTGTGAGCTTTAGTAAGTGCTCTCCCAAAAGCTTCCGCCATAATGATACAAAGAAACAAGGACAAGGGATCTCCTTGCCTAATACCTCTTGAAGTTTTGAAAAAGCCCTCAAAGGTCCCATTAATGAGAAATGACATTCACATTGTAGAAATGCATTGAAATATGAGATTGATCCATTGATGGGAAAAACCAAAGGCTTCTAAGTTTTTGCAAAGGAACCTCCAGTCGACCATATCATAAGCTTTTTGAATATCTAATTTCATGAACATACTTGCCCCTTTCTTTTTGTAGGTTTAATGTAATGTTTCTTGAATAATAACTATTCCATCAAGAATTGATCTACCTGGAACAAAACCTATTTGTTCTTTAGATATTATTTTTGGAAGAATTAACTTAAGTCTATTTGCTACAATTTTGGAAAAGATTTTTATAAATAGTATTACACAATGCTATGGGCCTAAAATCCCCTAGACTTTTTGGATCCTCCTTTTTAGGGATCAAAGCAAGAAAGATATGGTTGATTTCAATTAATAATGAACCATTGTTTCTTGATGCTTCAATTTCTTTTCGAAGATCTGAACCTATAATATCCCAACATTTTTGGTAAAAGAAGGCCTGGAATCCATCCAGACCTAGAGACTTGTCAAAATTCATATTGAATACCACCAATCTAACTTCTTCCAAGGAGATAGGTTTATTTAGAGCTTTACTATCTTCTACTAAGACTAAGTTAGGAATCACTTCAAGCATTTTATATTGAGCTACCCTATTTGAACCATCATAGTTATTTAAAGTTTCTTGAAAATGCCTTACAAAAATCTCAAAAATTTCTTCTGAATTTTCAATGTTAATACCCAAGTGGTTTTTAATTTTGGTTATTTTTCTTTTGGCTCTATTTTGAAGGGTAGAATTATGGAAGAATTTCATGTTCTGGTCTCCCTAATCTAGTTGTCTCTCTCTTGACTTTTGCCTCTAGAAAACTTCTTCTTTGGATAATATGATCTCTTGTTTATCAAGTAATTCTTTTTCTAAAAGATAGTTATCATTATTCATACCCTTCTTGATGACTTCTTGATTTAGTTCTTTTTATCTTTCCTCAATTTCCAAGTTTTCTTTGAATATATTATTGAAATGATCCTTATTCCATCAAAGGATGTTTTGTTTAAGCATTTTCATTTTTGAGAAAAAAAAGAGAGCATTTTAGATCCTTTAAAATTACCTTGCAACCACCATTCTTTAATTTTTTCAAGGAAATTAGGATCTAAAATCCACATTTTCTTGCATTTGAAAGGGTTTCTAACTAGTTTACATAGCTCGAAGAATTCAATTCTTACTGGGAAATGATCAGACCCTGCAATTGGAAGAATAGATGATTGAATATTAACATTGAGTTCTCCCAAATCTCCTTTAAGGAAAAACCTATCTAGTTTCTCCGCTATAAAGGTAAAATTATTTCTTTTATTGTTCCATGTAAAATTCCCATTATTAGAAGGGATCTCGATCAAGTTATGAAGAACAACCCACTTTTTAAAATCTTTAGTTGCTTGAGAGATATGTTGGATTCCTCCAAATTTTGAATTTAAGTTTAGAATAGTATTAAAGTCTCCACCTAATAGGATAAGGTTATTTTTATAATTGTTAATAAATGTGCTTATTTCATCCCATATCAATTTTTTTAATCTAAATTGTATATTGGCCCATATATGTTTACTAAAATAAACTTAAGTTTGGTTTTAAAGATTTTAACTATGCTGCTAATCTAGTTGTTATTTGAGTTTATAATGTCCAATGATACTTTCCTAGGATTCCATATGAATCCTAAACCTCCAGATGCCCCATTTGATTCTTGTAGACTAATAATCTAGCTACCTAATTTCTTACCTAACTTTGTTCCTTCTATCTTATTTAATTTAGTTTCTTGTAATAAAATAACTTCATATTCAAATAGTTTTAGGTTTTTTTTTAGTATTCTTTTTTTGCTAGGCGCATTTAAGCCCCTAGCATTCCACGTAGTGATTTTCATGCTTCCTTGGGAAGGAACTTCCCCTTCCCAATGTTAAATAGTTGACTGATCTTTTGTTGCTCATTGGCTTGGCCATCTGCTTCTCTGAGTTCTTTGAGGGATTTTCTTCATCTTTTGGATTTCATTTTACCATACAAAGGTGATTTCATTCCTTCCTAATTCATCTGTATACCTAGCTATTCAATGTTCTTTTGCACAATTAAAGAGATATCTGATTGGCTTCCTTCTTTCCTTTCCATATCTTCACTTTCCAATTCTTGTAATAATTGTTTAGCTATGTTTATCTGATTTGAAGACATGTCCTCTACATATGGTAGTTTCTTGGTAGATCATTCCCCTCAAAATCCTCACCTTGCTCTGTCATTAGTGTGTCTTCATCTATTTGTGTAGCTTCCCTACCTATATCATCTCTTTCTATTTTTAAAAAATCTCTTTTTAAGTCTTCATAGGAATAACTGTCTCCTCCTAATTTTAAGACTCTCTGAATTAGATTCTATTTCTGAGTATCACTACTCCTCTCTATATTTTCAAAGCTGAAAACTTGAATTAATTCTTTAGTTAACATGTCTAGATTTTCTGCTTCAAACTTGGTAAGGTTCAAACTTTCTAGCTCTTCATCCCTTCTCAAATCCCTATGTAGAAATTCTTGAAAATCTAGTGACAGTGGTCTTTCTAATTTGTTCATTGCTCTTGTCCTTATGGTTACTTTCAAGAAAAAGAGGAGAGTTGGATTTAGGTGGAGGAGTCTGCCAAAACTTAGACAACCTATTGAATGAATCTTTATTTATAGTATCAATTTGTTTCCCATCTTTTCTAGTCTAATGTTGTAGTGATCCAGGGTCCACTTTTGTATTCTTAACCTCCCCATTTTATGCCTCTTCCCTTTCAAATAAAAGGAATTTTTCTTGTTCTTCTATATTGATACCCTATCTAGTAGCTTCTCAATATGTTGTTTCTCTATATTTTCTAATAAATTTGCTTCTGCAATTGGACTACTTAATTTCTTGATCTTCTTGGTTATTTTTGGAGATTCCTTAATATTTCTATTATTAGTAATTAATCCCTATGATTGTATGTTATCCAAATCTTGATTGTTAGTAGTATTATCCTTCTTATCATCTATAGATCTTTGCTTTCTACTAGAACTCTGCCCTTCTGGTGTAACTCAGATTTTATTGCATACCCCCATTTCTGATTCCTTACTTTTTCCTTTGTTACTATCTAACGTTGCATATTTCTTCTTTTGGTCTTCTAATTATCTGTTATCTTATCTACTTGCCTAGTCTCTAGATCTTTCTTTTGAGCCTTCTTTGTTTCTAAGGAGATATTGTATTTGGCTGTCGATAATGGATTTGTCGTTATGACCTTATCTCTCCTAGTTGCCCCCTCTTTGTAACTTAAATCTAAATGAATCAATAGCTCCTAATAACTTTTTGTTGCATATTTCTTAATTGAAGCTTCCTTTTGGGACTCTATATGGGTCCTTATATTAAGCATGGGAAACATACTATTAAGATCTACAGTGAGTTGCAGTGTTTTGAATGTAATTTTCCTATTATCATCTAATCTTATGGATTCTAAGATTTTTCCTTCATATTTATGAAAGTTTAATATGTACATAGCTCTCTTAGTAATTACTTTTATCTGATTGGAATCCAAGTTATTAATCTTGCATTTAATCAGTAGTTTTATATTGTTGCAAGAATGGAAGGAGGAGTCCATTCCTATCAAATCTCACATGGATGATCCTAATTTCTTAATAATCTCCAACTATAATAGTTCTAGAGGGAGGGATTGGAGGATAAACCAAGTTGGAATTATGAGATCTAACATTCCTTCCTTACGGTCTAGAATCCAATCAAAAAATGTAACAACATAACCTTTAAAGAAACAATTAGAGACAAAAATAAAATAAAAATAAAAAACAAATTCATTACTACAATGAATATATAATAATCTATCTAAATGGTGAGAGATACTTACTTGATTCTAGCATAATTTCTATAACCAATTAGTGAGATTGAGCAGTTCATATTTTAGACCATTCTAGTATGAAAAAATGCACAACTTTTGACATTCTTGTCATTGATATTCGCTCTCCTGATTACTAATGATAAAGGTTTTATCATCAAAGATGGGGGGGAATGGGACAAGGGAAGATTTGGGAGGCTATTTAGAGATTACTATGATGGGGTGGAACATATGAAGTAGGAGACAAGTGTGGAGATAAAAAATTAGGGTTATCATTCCTCTTAAGTTGGGTCTTATTGGGGTGAAGGAGATGTAGAGAATCTTATGAGAGAAACCCTATATGTTTAAAGAAAAACTCATTTCTATTATGGCGTGAGTATTTGGTAAGATTGAAAAACTTGATTTGGTTGTCCAAGCTTGTCGTGGAAAAAATGATGCGATGATAGTTAAGGATCCCCAACCAGTTTGAAGAGCATGGGATATCTCCATAATCAGACTAAAAACTATTTTGAATGATGCAATTTTCCTCATGGTAGGCATAGCACGGGGTTAGCTGAGTGGGAGACATCATGTACTACTTTCTGCCATTCCCTGCCTCATAAGTTTTTCCATTTCTTTTTTTAAAGGAATACACTAAGTTACTTGTGGCTTTGGTAGGAGAAAACCTTAATGTATGTGGCTTCTATTTATTCAATTGCTTCTGCTCATTAAGGGCTCCGAACGAATTTGAGATGGGAACTGAGTACTTGATCTACAAGTTGGATTTGAGGGGGGAAGCAACATAGATAGTATACTTTGTCATTTTCCATTCACTATCCGATGAGGAGGATTTTGCTGAACACTTTGCTTTTTTTTCATTTTGTGATTTATTCGCTAAAGTATCGACTGCTTTGTTCGTCCTTTTCTACGTGCATTTATATAAATTGATCTCCTAGGGCAATATTGATTAAGTAATTAATATTTAATTAAGTTATGATATCCCCTAGTTAATTAATTCAATTAATTGAATATAGTCCAATTGATGATCAAATGATAACCTATAGTCTAATTTATTAATTAAAACTTTTATTCTTATATTGAATTGGATAATTACACAAGCATGTTTATTTTAATCCCCTTTTCTTCCTTTCTTCATTAAATATATTATTTAATCCCTCAAACCTTAGCCCAAACCCTTAACCCAATTGAAATCCAGAGGTTCAAACTCAAACCAACCCATTCACCCATGCTAAGCCATCTTAATTAGCTAATCAACCTCATCTAACCAACCCGTTTCCTTGCATTTTCCAAACAAGCCCACTTGCCTCCTAATCCACCCCTACCCAAGACTAATCACTCCCTAAACATTTGTACAACTTTAAGTATGGATTAAGAAATCCTAACCCAAACCAAAGTCCACCCTCATGTCCCAACACTCATATCCCTTACACTCCCACCTAACTACCTTAATGTCAACCTCAAATTCCCCTTACACATCTCTTACATGCCCATCCCCCTCAAGGATAATTTTAGTGTCTAATATTTTCCAATTGGCTAATCTCACTTAATAGGGACCTCAAATTTGGCTAATGTTTTTGGACTTTTGGGGTGGCTATGTCACCTCTACTTAACAAAAAATGGGTCTCATTCTTAGGCCATTCACCAATAATATTACAAAAGTATTTGTATTAGTGATGACTTCGTCAATGGAATTTAATTTCTCTATGCACTAAATTAAATATTTTCACCTACAATTTCCAAGACTTGTCTTAATCTATCACCATATAAGAAAAAAATTGGTAAAAATTTAAGTTATATATTTAAGTACATAGATTTGGCATGTGTCTCTATTTCATGGACTTTCCATGAATTTTTTTATCCTTTCTCACTTTGGCCTAAAATAGATTTGATTGGGGGCATGTGTCTTTATTTTTGGGACTTTATTTAAATCTTGGTATCCTTTTAAAAGTTTAGCTTGAAATATAATTTAGGCCATTGATTTAGGATCATCCAAAGGTTATAAATAATAGGGTTGCTGCCCCTAAACCACCATTCAATAATTTGGAGGGAAATTGTAATAATAAAAGTGGACTAAATTTATCCTTCAAGTTTAAAAATTAACTAGACTCCATATAATAATATTAAAATCATGGTTTCTAGGTATGTGTACTATTCTCTATTATTTTCATCAATAATGAAAGATTCACTATGATTTTATAGAATTTTCATACGATTGAAAAAAATTGTGAATAAAATTAATTTTTTTCCTACTCAAACAAAATAAATCACCAATAGAAATTAATTTTTTCCCCATGAACTAATGTTTGATTCACCAAAATTTTATACTTTTTTCCAAGGAGGGGTTTCTTTAAGTTATCTGTGATCCCCCTACTAACTCCTTTGTCCCCCCACTTTACCTCCAATTTTCTTATCCTCTCTCCTAGCCCTCCCTCACCATTCCTCAACATTGCATCTTGGTCATCCATTTCATCACCCCTTTCCTATAAATTGTACCCTTCCCCTCTGAAAAGTCATCCACATTTTCATGCTAAATTTGTAGTGCTCCATTTTGCAACAAAATCATCAACCATGCCCTCATAATGTCAAATCTTATCCACACTTCCATAGCTTGAAATCCTTCATATTCATTGTTGAAGCCATCTTGAAGCTTGTTGCACATACTAACAAATTAATAAAAAAAAAGGATATGACTGCTCAAAACAACGTTTGAAAATATATTTTAGTCAATAGGCTATTTGTGAGAACTCTGTTTCCGAAATTTGAGTTTTTGACATAAAAGCTATTAGTTTGGCCAAAAAACTATAAATCCTTCCTGTTAATTATTTATCGGCCGATTTTTATCTCACTCCACATGTAACTCTTGTTTTAATATTTATTAGTTGTTATCTCCACTTTTTTTTTTAAAAAAAAAATTATTTATTTTTAAAAATAATTTACTTGTGATCTCCACATTAGCTCATGGTGTGATCTCTATTTATTTAACTTTTGATTTTTAAAATTGATTTATATTTTAGTTTTTAAATTATTTTAATTTATTTTTTATATAAGTTTTTTTTTTAATATAATTTTTAAGTTTCTATAATTTATTTAGTCAATAGAATATTTGTTAGAGATGTTACTATTTTTTCATATTATATTTTTGTATTTCTCTTATTTAATTTTTCATAATAGATTTTTTGATGGGGTGTTTTTAAATCATTTTTTTTTTTTTCATATTTGATAAATTGAATTTAAATAAATAATATTTATTAATCTATTTAAAATATTTTAGTAAATATTATATTATTTAAATTGAAAATTATTAGTAATCTAATTTATTCACATAAGATTATATTTTAAATCTCCACTTTTAACTATTTTTTCTTTTCCTATTTATTTAAACAATAATTACTTGTGATCTCCATATTAGCTCATGGTAGAATCTCAATTTATTTAACTATTGATTTTTTAAAATGATTTAGGTTTCTGTTTTTGAATTATTTTAATTTATTTTTATATTATTTTAGTTTTTTCTTTAAATAATATTTCTTAGTTTCTATAATTTATTTTGTCAATAGAATATTTGTTAGAGAGTTGTTAATTTTTCATATTATTTTTTTGTATGTCTCTTATTAATTTTTTATAATAATTTTTTATGGGATTTTTTTAAATGATTTTTTTTCATATTTGATAAATTGAATTTAAATAAATAATATTTATTAATCTATTTAAAAGATCTTAGTAAATATTAAGTTATTTAAATTAAAAATTATTAATAATTTAATTATTACATCACAAAAGCGTACAACTGCTAGTTATTAAAGTCCTCAATAGGATAAGAGAGACATGGAAAAAAAGTCATTGAAAGGTATAACAATTAGGACAAAGAGAAAATATTTAGAATATTCTAAGCATATTAAGGAAGGCAAATAATTATGTGGCCTTTGGATTGAACATTAAAAAAAAAGAAAAAAAAAAAAGCATGACCTTTGAAAGGTAGCAAACATAAGTAATATTTGAATATTAAGTAAAGCAAAAAAATAAGGAGAATCCAAATTAGAACGGAATATAAAGGCATGTGGGAAAGGATTAAATAAAGCAAGTATTTATATTTTAGAAATAATTGTTGTTTCTTGTCATCATAGGATTTATTTGACCTATGTGGATTATTTATTAGCATGACCAAAAAATATTATTATGTGGATTATTTGTTATTTATTTATTTATATTGTTTCATTCTTATATAAAACAAAGAATTATGTTTTGAAGATTTGTGTTTATATATATATATTGAAAATTATAAATGAAATTTACAAGTTATGAATATGTATTGAATTTATTATAGTTAGAAATGAAAGCCACTCAAATGAATATTTTTATTGTTTTATATATAGGATTAATATGTTTATTTTACTTATTGAATAATGTGAATGTATTTTATAATTTCTTATATGAGGAATAGGGAAAATTGGATAATATTATGTTAACCTATGGGGTTAGCACTATGAAGATTAATGAGACTTAAAGCATGGGGTATGTGAGATGTTAAGATCTCCATCTAACCACCATGACCAGGAATCAATAGATAATCTTTATGTGCCAGAATATTCTGATGATGCCAATATATGCAATGTGATTGGCCTTAGATAAAGGATGTCTCATTCAAGAAGAATCTTAAAGGGTGCACTCCGGGGAAGATGGTGAGGTAGTTGTGAGCTAGGAAGACCAATCTATAGACATCCTTAAGATTGAGGTTGAATTAGAGGGTAGAATAATATAGTTAGTTTTGTTATTGTTTTGATTCTAACAATTATTTTTTAGGTATTACTTGTCCCCAAGTTAACCCTAATAGTGGGGACAAGTGGTATCAAAGAATCCTTCATGCCATCTTGTGGAATGTAGCTAATGTAAAATCATACAAAAGTTGAAAATTGTTTGAGGAGAAGCAATGTTAAGAAGAGAGGACTGTCATATCCCCTTATTAAGATTAGATATAAATTTCAATAAATATATGTGTATTAATTATCTTTCTAATTATTTAAACCAACATAAAAAAGTACTCAAATAATTATAATATTTTCCATTTTATAATTTCTATCAAATTATATTTATTTACCATTCAAGATTTATCATTAAAATAATAATAAAGTATTGCTAACATATCAACTAAGTAACATCAAAGATATTGATTTACTATAATGACACATTGATAACATAAGTGGAACATAATAACAAATTAATAAAAAAAAGGATTTGACCGCACAAAATAGTGTTTGCCAACATATTTATTAAAGTCTCTGATGGGACAAGAGAGGCACGGTAACAAGATAATCATTGAAAGGTATAACAATTAGGACAAAGAGAAAATATTTGGAATTATGTGGTCTTTAGATAGAACATAAAAATAAATAAAAAGCACTACCTTTGAAAGGAAGAAAACATAAGTAATATTTGAATATTAAGTAAAACAAACAAATAAGGAAAATCCAAAAAGAGAAGGGAATATAGAGGTAGTGGGAAAGGAATTAATAAGACAAGACATGACATTTATGCAGGTTCTCCTCTAAGGCTCACTACTTCGAAGTCTAGTGGTGAAGAGAAAGAGTAATATAGTGTTACTAATTTATATGATGTAGTGTCTTTTCTAGTGATGTAATATGTAGTAAACTCTTCGCTCCAACTAATGTGTTATTTTTTTGCTTTGTTGATACTGTGAACTTATTTGTAATCTCTTTTTAGCTCCTTGATATGCAATAGTAATTAATAAGGCAAGTAAGTATTTATATTTTAGAAATAATTAATGTTCCTCGTCATCATAGGATTAATTTCACTTACATGATTTATTTATTGGCATGAGAATTATTATATATATTAACCATAAATTATTGTTATGTGGATTGTTGACTATTAAGAGAATTATTATTATGTGGATTATTAATTAATTAAAAAGAGATTTGTGTGTGAGAAGGATTTCATTCTTATATAAAACAAAGAATTATGTTTTGAAGATAGGTGTTATATTATATATATAGAATATTATAAATGAAATATATAAGCTATGATAAGTTATGAATATATATTGAATTTATTATATTTAGAAATGAAAGCCATTTAAATGATAATTTTTTGTTGTTTTTTTTTTTTTTTTGAATAAGCAAGAGGCTGAAGCCATAGTAATACAACCTTACTCAGGGGATACCAAGAGGACAAAGATGGGCGTTACTCCCTTAGTATTTCCCTTTTCCATCAAAACCATTGGAGATTCCTTAATTTCTTAGTTATCCCTTCTATTTGTGTGACCTAAAATAGCATAGATAAACATCCCGCAAAACTCTATACTACTTCTTAGGAGGTTAGAGAATCGTAAGAAAGGGATATGTTACTATTGTTTTATATATAGGATTAATATGATTTTTTTACTTATTGAATAATCTGAATATATTCTATAATTCCTTATATGAGGAATAGATGAAATTGCATAATATTGTGCTAAGTTATGGGGTTAGCACCATGGAGATTAATGAGACTCAAAGCATGGGGTATGTGATATGTTAAGATCTCCATCTAACCACCATGGCCAAGAATCAATAGATAATCTCCATGTGTTAGAATATTTTAATGATGTCAACATATGCATATGTAATTGGCCTTGGATAAAGGATGTCTCATCGAAGAAGAATCTTAAGGGGTGTGCTCCCAGGAAGATGACGAGGTAGCTATAAGCTAGGAAGCCCGATTTGGAGATGTCTTCAAGATTGGGTTAAATTAGAGGGTAGAATAATATAGTTAGTTTTATTATTGTTTGGATTCTAACAATTGTTTTATAGGTATTACTTGTTCCCAAATTAACCCTAATAGTGGGGACATTACATGATTCTTAGTGGTTTGCATTCTCTTTTATATGCTTTCATTTGTCCTTCATATATGTTTGTATCTGATTTGTTTACATTGAATGTGTCGTTTGGCTTCATATTCATATGCTTATATTTAACTGCATAGATTTTTGGAACACCCGATGGGACCTTGTATTTGGGTTATTCTAATATCTATTTGGTGTTTCTCTTTTCTTGACTAAAACTTTATCTAATTGTTGTTGTTTGAGCCCTTTTTCTAGGTTTATTGACCTTTTTGCAAGTTGTAGGGGTGAAAAAAAGTTGAGGTGGCAACTTTCCTCATATCAATTTTCAAGTAGCAACCTAAAAACCAATCTATAATCATGATCCCATGGCCACAAGAATGATAGAAAACTCCAACAAGAATGTGATCCCTCAAAGGTGGGAACAATGCCTAAAATATTTCTTTCTAACAAGTGGCTCTTTTTCTTTCTTCTTTGTCTTCCACTTCTCTCTCTCATTCTTGACCCTGTGGAAACACTCAAACGAAACAAGGGGAACAATAGAGATTCAATTCATCTTGTATGTCCATCCTTAGGCCATTAAGATATTTGGCCACTTTCACACTTTTAGGTTATGTGGTATTGAACCTCAAGCAAAACCTTTGGAATTCCTTAGTGTAACTACACACATCCAATTCTTTTTGTCTCAAACTTTGTCTTTTCCTATGACATTGAATTTCATAGTCTTCAAGAAGTTACACCTCCTTGACCTTGGAAAGCATCACCTTCCAAGATGATATCATGTTCCTTCCTTCTTTCATCCTTTCTCCTTGGATAGAATCCCCTTGATTACTTGGTTTTCACTCAAAGAAGTGTGAAAATATATAACCCTTGACACTAGTGAGTTTAAAGGTTTCAATAAGTATTGAGAAACCTAATTACAATCAAATAAATAGGTTCCATAATCTCTTATATCCTTTAAGTTCTAAACCTTCTTTTAGGCCTACTAGATCTAGTCATCAAGTAGCCCTCCAAACGAGGTTTTTGAGAAACAACTCTTATAACTTCCAAAGGATCACTATAACTAACCACCTTTTGGGATACCCTTTCAGATTTTTTTTGGATTGCAAAGTCCTATGTTATGGCTCTACTTCTTTGTCACCAAACCAATTAGGCTCACAATTAGGCCTAATAGGGCTAATTAGGCCTCCTAAAGAGGGAACTCTTCACCCATGGCTTCAAAGGATTGAACCAATGGTTGAAACATGTGAACGGAATTCAATTTACACTTTATCTACAACTATATATGGGCTTTATCCACTCCCAAGGATATTATACATACTCAATTCCTTAAAACAAGGGTTAAACACAAAGAGATGTTTAGCCTAGGGCTTTGCACTAAAAATGGTTGTTTATTTCATCCAAGTCTCTACTTATGTAATTTGATAGGTTAATTACCTAAATCTCATTCCCCAAAATACCATTTTTATCCTATGGTGGAATCCCAACTTAGGGTCATTTTTTTTTGAAACCCTTATTATTCCTTCAATTCCTAGGCACTTTGTAGAGGGTTTGAGTTTTCTCCCTTGTATAGATTGATTAAGGCTTAAAATCAAGTTGATTTGAAATATTATTCATGATTATTTCCAATCATAACATTCATTCACTAGTACCAATCCAATTGATCTACCATAACAAAATAAATAAACATAAATCACAAGAAAACTGAACTACAAGTTTTATTGATTCACCAAAAATCTTAATTCCACAATCAGATCTCCTTGGATTTGATTCCAATTATGGTAAATAGGCCTCAACCAATATCCCCAACTGATTTTGAAACCATTGTATCCATTGTAGGAGTTGGTTGGGTGACTTGCACAATTTGTTGCAAAATGCAACTTTTTAAAAAAGTTAGATTTGCAACATTTTTATGGATCCCAAATGAACCCATTGGACCTAAAACACCTAAGAACTTATCCTAGGCTATTATTTTGATTTGTTGACCAAGGGGTTTATAGAGTTTGCTACCTTGCCATTTTGTCTTACAATGGATCTTTATTACATGAAATTGGTCACATCGACCCAAAATGAAATTAGGACATCTTAGGACATTCAAATGATGCTTCTAGGATGGATTTTCTCGTGCACCAATCTAACTATGAGAAAATTGAAGCACTCAATTCTATTTGACTTGCTATTTGATATTATAAAATATGGAATGCTCTCAAAACTATTAGAAATGGAGGTTTTATTGGCACTTAGATGTATTGTTTATGTGTTTTATTGATAAAGTCTCTTTCATTGATGACAACATATGTTTATGCGGTCATAAAAGACATAAATTTTGTATATCACTGAGTGATTGTTAGCATAGTGAAGTTAGCACCTAATAGGTTAATATATGCGAGCTTAGACTTGTATTGGAGGATGAGTATAGATATCGTTTATATGCTTGTTGGATTGTATGTTGAGTTATGGATAAGTTAAATTATGTTTGGTAAAGATTGGTAGCATACCACTGTACAGGAAATAATCTTAGAGGTAGTTGGTAGCATATTTGTTGTGTCATATTGGAAAAATAAAAATAATGTCAGTAAGCTTAAATCGTGGTAGAAAAATTTCTTGTACGGTTATGTTCATAGTAGCAAGGCTAAGAGATTATTCTAGAAAGATTGTTATTGTGAAATGTGTAGTATGCTTTAATGACATTCAATTGTGTTGAGCATATCTATTGGTTATCATTGTAAAATATAATATAATTATATTTTAATGTATTGTAACCTTAATATAATATTTACAATGATGCTTACGGAGTGTGTATGCCTTAGCATGGTCATATTTAATTAATTGTACTTTAGGGAAGATTTAATAGGCCTGCCTGATTAGTTATTTGTGAGGGTATAAAGGAAAGTTTTTTTCCTTGGTTGAGATTCATCGTCATAGTATCATGTACATGTTGCATGAGCAGAGATTGAGTTGGTCGATTGAGTTGAGCTTTAAATGAACTACTTTGGCAAGTAAGTTGTAGATCAATCAATTCATTTGATTTAGATTTTTTTATTCTAAATTATAATCTTCATAGTTGTTGGAACATTTAGGCAATGGGTCTATTTTTTTTTCTCTATAAAAATTTGACATGGTTAGAGCCTTCTAACAAGGGTTCAACATCTCATAAAAATGATTTTTCCTCTAAGAAGGATTGTTGTACTACATGCACTATAATTAGCTCCTAATAGTGTCACATCCTTTCACAAGGAACTTATTTATTAGTTTATTATATTTGGGTACCAATCGGGTTTTCCTTTGATCAAGGGTTTCCCTAGTGAACAAATCATTGTGTTATGGTGTATAGTTTTCTTTTGTTGTGCACCATTGTTTAATTTGTTAGAGTTGAGATTTATATGTTTGGATTTATATTTAATTTTTTCACAACTGGTACACCCACCCCTCACCCCCCCAGTTGTGTCTGGACTTTACTTCTTAAAAATTGGTATCGAAGAATCAGGTCCTCTTTGAAAAGGAAACTCCAAAATTTGATGGTGAGAACTATGATAGTTGGAAGGATAAGATGCAAGCACAATTGATATGCATGGGTATTGAATTTTGGTTGATTACAATGACACAAGTTGAGGTTAAGGAAGAGAGAAAACTATCTTCAAGCATGGATGATTAAAAGAAGATTTTCCAATGTAATATGATTACAAGGGAATCATTGATTAGCACACTATTAGAAGTTGAATTCATTAATGTTAAAGGTCTTGATATTTCTTCTGATATTTAGACTAGGTTAGAAAGATTATATAAAGGTGATGGACATACAAAGAAAGTGAGGTTGCAAAATTGCAAACTAAGCTAGAGAATGTTAGAATATAAAGAAGATGAAATTGTCAGAACATGTGTGAAGAATAACTAAGATTACTAAAGGTATAGGAATCTTTGTAGGAACTATAACAAAAGATGAAGTTTATCATAAAGATTCTGAGATCGTTGACTCCTTATGATAACAAGAAATTTTTTATTGAATAAGTTATTCCTCTTATGAAATATTTTAATGGAGTTAAACATTGATTGGGAAACCACAATCTTTTGAAAATAGTAGATTGAAAGATGTTTTTACTAGAGTTGAGACTACTTTTAGAGCTAGTGCACATGAAGATAATATATTACTAACAAAAATTATAAGAATTGGTGGAAGCTATAGAGATTATGCAAGTCATTGGGAAAATATTTAGCAAAAAGAGAAGAAAAATGGTGAGTTTTTATTACTAATTGTAAAAAGGGAACTTAAAGGTGATGGTATTTTCAATAACAAAGATCCTTTTGTTTGTTGGCATTGAAAGAAAATTGGTCACTTATCTTTCAAATGTCCTAAAAGAGAACCTAAGGTGAAATCTAGACCTTACAAATCAAATATTCCTAAAGAATGTTTGTATGTGAGTGATGATGAGATAGAAGTTAAAGAAAACAATTTTCTAGATTATGATGATGAATATGAAATTGGATTTGTTTGTATTAAGGAAGAAATTCATGTTAAAGAAGAAAATGCACTTAGGTCACATGTTGAGAAAAGAAAATCATATTGCATTGTAGATAGTGCATGTTCACATCACATGACAAATGGCGAAGATAAGTTTTTTGAATATAAGAATTATGATGGAGGTGTAGTTAGAGTTGGTAATAATGTACCTTGTCCTATTAAGGGAAAGGGATTTATTACTCTTAATGGTAAGCCGAAAACTGAAGCCATATACTTTATTTATGGTTTGAAACATAACTTGCTGAGTTTAGGATTTAAGAAAGGAAATATGGACAATAATATGTATTTGAGAACTGATTTTGATGGCTTGTTAATCATTGAAGTATTTTTTGATGATATTATTTTTGGTAGAAATGATAAGACATGTGAAAAAAATCTGATGAGATGAAAGGTGCATTTTAAATGTATATGATTGGTAGCATGAAATGTTTTATGGGACTGCATATAACATATACTAAAGATGACATTTTATATCTCTGACTAAGTATCTTAAAGAGTTATTGGTAAGATTTGGTATGGAAAATTGCAAACTTGTTAGATTGTAATCCCTTTTAGAGTGGTATTGCTAAATATTCATATTAGGAATGATGTCTCCTATTGTTACCTCGCCAAATCACATCTCATAAGTAAATATATACAATTTTTTTCAAAAAAGTAATTAGTAACTTATTTATTTATTCAAAAAATTTAATACTTTATTTGATTTCTAAAAGTATATAAATAAACAGAAGATTTTAATGATTAGTCTAAAAGTATAGTTGTGAACTAGAAGTTAACAACTTGTACATCCTTTGTTATGCTAAGCTTTAATTCGAAAATAATAAATGATATATTTTATGTTTATTTTTCTCATAATTATATATCTACAAATTTTTGAATATAGAAAAGACAAATTATACTTATAAATTTTTCTAATACCATTGATTGTATGGAATTTGAATACTATTTTCTCAAGTGTGTATACAATAGAAATATAAATTCTCACATTATGACAAAGTAAAGAATATGCCTATATCACTCTCAAGAAATAAAAAATAAGAAACAATTTAAATTTAATTAATACTATGTAAAATATTTTAATCTAGTTAACAAATTAAGAAGATTTCTCATAGTTTATCATTTTAAATTGTTTCCAATATAACATGTAATGTATTAATCTAATATAATTTTTGGCCCTTCTCTCTCATTAAAGGAAATTAAATGATAAAACCTGGGCTTGGGAGGAAACGAGAAATCAAAGACAAACGAGTGGAAGTTATTTTCGAACGAGAAATTGAAAAGGGGGGACATAACTAAGCAATTGACGGAGTGCTCCCCTAGTCGTTCAAATGCCTTTTATTTTATTTATAATGGTCCTGAAATTAAACCGTGATTTGATCGTCGATAATTTTGAGGTTTTCATCCATTGGAGTTGATAACATATAAGCAGACGTCTTACACCAATAACAGAGAAGAAAGGAATTCATTGCCCGAAATGGCAAGCATCTCTTCTCTGTTGTTCATGGTCTGCTCTGGCTTTGCATTTGCTGGTCATGTCGTCTCTGGTGAAATGCAAGCACAAAGCCCTCTCTTCACGTTTCCTCCCGAAACTAATTTCAGCCTGCAAGGGATTGCCAGCTTTATGTCATTTTTCCTTCCCTCCAATATCACAGGGCCTCAAACTATTTACGCGCAGCTCTCAAACGGAGACGAAAGCCAGGCGACATTCTCCTGGATGACTTACAACCAACCAATTTCTCTCTGGGAGGACAACTCTTCCTTTCTGGAAAATTTTTCTTCTCAATTTACCTTTCGAATTCATACAAGCGATGATGCGTCATTCAACTATGGCGATGGGGTTACCTTCTTCCTCGCCCCTTTCGACTTTGAGCCGCCAGTGAACTGTACAGGCCAATGGCTCGGTCTCTTTAACCACACCACAGATGGTAACTCTTCCAATCAAATTGTTGCCGTGGAGTTCGACAATTTCAAAAATGATCCGTTCGACCCAGATGACAACCACATAGGAATCGATGTGAACGGCATTGATTCAAAGGTAGATCTGCTCATAAAAGGACTCGGAATTCTTTTCATATTCAAATCGATTTACCTTATTAGTTTTTATGATATGACAATTTTTCTGCTCTTAATCTACTGTTCAGGCATATGTATCCTTGTGGGACGAGTTTCGAATCAATATTCATACCGAAAGCGAACTGGACGCATGGGTAGATTATGACGGCATAGCAAAGAGGCTTCACGTGTTTCTTACCACCAACAAACAAAAACCAGAGACACCAATATTATCGTATGCCATTGACCTCACAAAGTTTCTTCCTCAGAAAATCAAGATCGGCATTTCGGCTTCCACTGCACATTCGTTGGAACAGCACGATGTTTTGTTTTGGGAATTTAATTCTCACCATTTGCAGACTCCCACGAAGAGCAATCATGTTCTTTTATCGGTCTTCGCCTGCCTCTCTATGGTGGTTGGATTTGCGGTCTTAGTGCGGTTGTGTTATTGGAGAAATAAATGCCATCACACGGAAGACATTGAGATGGACAAACGGTTTAGGGAAGGACCGCGCAAGTTCTCTCATGCTGAGCTCAGCGCTGCAACTCATAATTTCAGCCATGAGCAAAAGCTCGGAGGGGGAGGCTTCGGCGACGTTTACAGAGGCGTCCTGCCAGGCTCAAAAGAAGTTGTAGCTGTGAAAAGAATCTCCCAACGCTCCAAACAAGGCAAAAAGGAATACATCTCGGAGGTTACGATTATAAGTAAGCTGAGACACCGTAATCTTGTGCAGCTCTTGGGGTGGTGTCACCGCCAGCAAAAGGGCGAATTGCTTCTTGTTTATGAATTTCTGCCAAAGGGAAGTCTGGACAAGTACATTTTTGGGGGTGTTTGTTTGGATTGGAATCAAAGGTATGCCATTGTTTTTGACATTGCAGCAGCTCTTGTTTATCTCCACGAGGAGTGCAAAGAGCGTGTGGTGCACAGGGACATCAAGGCCAGTAACATAATGTTGGATTCTGAGTTCAGAGCAAAGCTCGGAGATTTTCGGCTGGCAAGACTGGTTGAATGTAACTGTGGAAATGGTGCGTCAACTGTTATAGCAGGAACAGTTGGATATATTGCACCTGAATGTGTGGTGTCGCGCAAGCCCAGCACGGAGTGGGATGTGTACAGCTTTGGAGCAGTGTGTTTGGAAATTGCTTGCGGGAGGCGGGTGGTAGACTCCCGCCTAGAGGAGCATGGGTGGAGGCTCGTGGAACGGGCTTGGGATCTTCATTCCCATGGAAAACTTCTGACAGGTGCAGATGAGAGGCTGAATGGGAATTTTGATGCAGATGAAATGGAGAGGATTCTCCAATTGGGGTTATTGTGTTCTCATCCAGATCCCAAAGCAAGGCCGAGCATGAGAAAAGTGGTGAGCAATTTAAGATTGGAAGTTCAAGTACCCCTTGTTCCACTCACTTATCCAGTGGCGAGGTATGGTGACATTCCAGGTCTTTTTGGAGAGTCTTATTTATCTCTGGAAAACAGTATAATATTGGACAATTTAAACATCACATACTAGGTTTTGATTCTTAAGCTACAAGTGTTAAATAGTCAAAATTAACTTATTTTTCTTAATTTGATTTCTTCCTTAGTGTGTGACATTTAAGAGTGATCCTACAATATCAACTCCAGCAAATTATAGAAACATAAATTAACGAATTTGACTTAAAAATCACACAGTTAAATCCTAATAACAATATCACATTGTATTGTTAAAAAGTACGACAGCAATATCACATTGCATTGTTAAAATGTACGATATCAAGTTATACTGGCCTTGCCATGTCCAACGTTGGATTGTTTTTAGCGCTTGACTACTCTCCCTTTTCATTCTTTCCAATCTACCAATCTTCTACAATCACTTCAAGCTTTTCAATCGGCAGCTGCTGTATAGGTTTCTTGTATAAAATTCAATGCTATGGCCCTTCCATTGTATTCTAAAGCATGAGTTTAACAAATACAGTATGTTTTAGTAGAGTAAATCATTTTATACGGTACATATTGTTTCCTCTGTTCAAGAATAATACCCAATTCGTTGTCAAGTGCCAAAGCAAGTTTGATATCATGCACCCTGTTATCCACCAGGTTTGATATCATTCAGTCTCCTAGAAATCATTTTTGCAACAATCCTGAAAATAAAATGAAGCTTGTCGTGAATATAT
This sequence comes from Cupressus sempervirens, assembly GCA_028749045.1. Taxonomy (NCBI): domain Eukaryota; kingdom Viridiplantae; phylum Streptophyta; class Pinopsida; order Cupressales; family Cupressaceae; genus Cupressus; species Cupressus sempervirens. Next base: position 939,425,684 of record CM053787.1, read on the forward strand.
ACTATCAGAGAGCAGTTGTTCCTTTCAAAGACTGCGGTAAGTACATTTCATTTGTGGTGCAATTAAACCTCTCCTTTAAAAATATGAAATAAAATCTGTTATTATGAACTGTAAAAGCGACTTTCGCTTAAAACCATGTGAACAATTGTCTGATTTCTCGCTATAAAACGTCATCCAGTCAGTGCATCTGAAGCATGAATCTATTATTCTACTTTGGTCTTCCAGGATAATTTCTTTAAATTTGTATAGATCCCATGTTTGTGAATGCGATCTGTATCCTACGATAAATCCTTATACCACTTTATTCTCTTCAATCCAACCACTCCCTGTTATTTTTCCAATTCCTGAATCTTGCGTCATTTCCATTTTTTATTGTTGTTTGATGGAACTCCATACCCTGCTCCAAAACTCCAAATTGGGCACAGCCTGGGAGGATGCCGGTTAGTTGCATTAGTTTGAAATTCTCCAAAGCTTTTTCAACAAACACAATTTTGTGCATATCGAGCAATGGTTACATTCCACACGACAACGTTTGGCTGAGGCATTTTTTTGAAGAAGCTGAAGGCCTCCTCAAGAAGACTACTTTGTGCACATCCTGCAATCATCACACTCCGTGAGATCATATCTCAATGATGCATTTTGTCAAACAACTTGTGTACCTACCGTATGGTTTCAAATTCAGCGTTAACACATCTAACGGCCTATTTGAAACTAAAGCTTGACAAAACCCAATTTTCAACTGCGCGTCAATGAATTTCCATACCCTGTTTCATAGCTCTGATTTTACCATTGGCTTGGAGATTGCTAGCATATGTGAACTTATCTGCTTGGACGCTTGTTTGCTGCATTTGCTTAAAATCTCCAAAGCTTTTCCGACAAAGCAACCCTGCAAATCTGACAATGATTGCGTTCCATCAGACAACATTTGCTTCAGGCGTTTCTTCCAAAAGCTTCAGAGCGTCGTTAAGAAAACCACCATGTGCACATTCCGTAAATATTGCAGGTCATGAAACTACATCTGAGTGATGCATTTTGTCAAACACATAGCGTACCTTCTATACGCTTCCACGTTTGCTGGACATGTCTAACAGGGATGACAACAATAACATTGGATGAAAATCGACTTTCAATTACTCTTCAAAGCAGCTACATACTCTGTTTCAAAGATCCCGTTTTGTCACAAGCTGATAGGATGCTAGCAAAGTGAACGGATCAGGTTCAACCCCGGTTGTTTAGTTGCATTTTCATATTAATTCCAAAAACCTCTTCACACAATCCATTTCGTACATACCCACAAATAAATGTGTTCCATTACACCAGATTCGGCCTCGAAGACTCGTCAAGAACAAGCAATCATCCCATGAAATGAAATGACCTCTCGTTAGCCAATTTGTCAAATATATATTTTGTGCTTTAAAACTGGGCTTGCCTGTCTTCACAGTGCGTTATGGAAAAAGATTATATAGTGCTCCTGTAAGAAGGTAATAAATGTACAATAGTGCTAGCAGCCTAAAAAATGTTGGAATAAACTCTTCGAGTAATAGTAGTTTGACAAAATTGAAGTTAGAGAACAAAGCATTAAGATGTTTTTGTTTTTTTAAATGTTATTTTCAATTAATCTCAAGTTGATTTTATAGAGAGTATTAAAATGGCTCTTAGGTTAAAGTCTTTCGGAAGGGGTTTTCTTTAAAAAAACTACCAAGTGTATCTAAAAAATTTGATAGTTAAAAAAATTTTAAACAACATTAGATCTACCAAATATAAAAGTTAGAATTAAAGAAATAAATATTCTAACATGTTTTTTATTTTATATTTTTAAAATTAGAAAAAAGACCACAAATTATTAAGTAAATGAAGAAACTATTATAAAGTATTTTATTTACTATATAAAATATTCAAACTAGATAAACTTGGTTTTCTTTCTAAAATTTTGTTTGGGCAAGATTTTTATTTTTAAAAGAATTTAGATTTTACATGGATGACAAATGGCAAATAAACCTCCTAAGTTGGGGAATTGCTACCCCCGCAATTTTTTTGTGCTCAAATATAAAGCCCTAAAATGTAGGGTATCCTATTTTGGTGGACAAGATTCTAAATAATAATGTCACATTTTATTTTCTTCTCAATGGGACATCTTCTTCCTTGAAAGTTGGGACCCCACCTTTAGTCTAGACATAAATTATCCAAATCAATATATGTCAAAGAAGAAATAATCAATAAGGGAGACTTGAATGTTGTGTATGACTATATTTTGTTTTTTATTTAATATTGTCTGATAAAATATATATAACAATTGGGTAAAATATTGCAAAATTGATAGTAGTCAACATTAACAAATGGTTGCATAATCAAAAGCTAAAATATAAACTCATATTTCAAAGTAAGGTGTATAAAAGAACCTATAACTAATATTAGAGCCTCAAATGTCATACTATGAGGCTGCCAACCTTAGTCCTATAGAGTCTATATTAACTAAGGGTTTCGATATCAATTCTTAGATCAACCCCAACAATATTCACCTTAAAAATATCAAGCTAAGCAATAATCAAACAAGTTCTTGGGATTTCACCCATTCTATGGGTTTTTGTCTCCTCTGCACAACATTTAATCGTCAAGGATATATCTCCCACTTAGAAATCTAGTTTGTTTAATTTGCAAAATTGTCTAGATCACATGTTTACTTCTAATAGCCAATGCATTGGTAAGAAGTAACCATTGGTGGGAATTCTTTGAAAAGGTCTAAGAAGAAGAGAGAGCATATGGATGAGGGATTTAGAATTACCATGTTGGAATTATAACTTTTGAGCAGGAGTAGGAGCCTAAAAAGGATGATTATAATAGGCTTAAATACGCATAGTGAGAAATCCCTTGAAAAAGTAGGAACCAATGTATTCACTTTAGTTATGAAGAAAGTTGCTCAGAATACAAGGAAGAGGTAACTACCATGGATGAATTGGCTTTGAATTCATCTATAGGAATTAGGGATAAAAGTATTTTGGGACTATCCAAAACTCTCTCAATAAAAGTGAAAGTGAGTGATAAAAAGAGAAGAGGTGCAAGGAAAGAAAAGGAGTTGCTAGAAATGGTTGGATGTGTTGCACGCCAAAGAAAACTAAGATTAAAAAAAATGTTCATGCATTTTCTCAAGATGGATGAAGATCCTATCATGGAATGTATGGGGTTGTAATTCCCTTGATAAGAGATGTCTTCATCAAATGAAACATAATTTAGAGTTTAACTACAAGAAACTAAATTCAAGAATGATGATTGTGTGTTTTTTGCACATTGCTTAAGATGATTTGTTATTTAGTTGAATTTATGAGAGTAGGGGTACTATGGGATGAATCAAAGTTAGATGTTCGAATAATCCAAAAAGGATGTAATTTTGAAGGTTTCAATTTTTTCTTCAAAACCCAAAATGTAATGTTTGTAGTGCTTAATGTTTATGGCCTAAATGGTGTAGAATGCAAAAGATCCCTTTGACATGAAGTTGCAAATTTTCTCATTGATAAAAACAAATCTTTGTGTTTGATGAGAGGATATTTTAATGGCATCCTTCATCTTGGAGAGAAAAAGGGGGGCTAGAATGGGGTAACTTGGCTCAAAAAGATTTCAATAACTTCATTATGAAGAGAAGACAAATGGAAGGTTTTTTTCAAGAGGGGATTTTAATTCAACCAACATGCATGGTGGTTTCTTATGTATTACAAGGAAATCGGACAAGTTTTTTTCGGACAAGGTTGGAAGAATAAAATTGGGTGTATGAAGCTAAAATATTTCCTTTTGCTAGCTTGGACCATTACCCAAACAACATAAACTTCCAAGTAGATTAGACGCTAGCTAGATGTGTTGGAATTCTTTAGAATAACTACGAGGGGGGATGAATCAGTTATCCAATGTGCATATGTACAAATAAAACTTTTTAATGCTTAGTAGACCCATATCCATAAAACATTTTCATGCATGCATCCGTTAGATCATGTACAACACTTAAACTTTGTAGGTTACTATCCTAGGTCAAAACATCTTTGGAGAAATGTAAACATGAAACATAACAGATTCAATAACACATTTGACACAAAGATTTTACGCGGAAACTCAATTTGGTAAAAACCACTAGCAACATGCTACTAATTCTCACTCTTCTGAAGTGATGCCCTATGAAAGGCCAACCCTATTAAAGATTACAATGCACACTATTAAATGTGACCTTGTTAGAGGATTTTGTTAGGATTAAACCATGGACAGAAATAACAATTACATGCAAATATAAATAATATCAAAAAATAATAGATCTCACAGAAAAGAACACAAGACACCAAGATTTAATGTGGTTCACCTAATCCCAGGGCTACATCCACCAAACAGCAAGTCCAATATTATTGCAAACTAGTGATTACACCCTAATTACAATCTATAATCCCTTACAACTCAATACTGCCGCAAGAAAAAAAATTTGCATCACCCACAATGAAACAATGCCTAACCCTAAGCACTTTTATACAAGTATTTTTACTACTTTAGGGTTATAATTAATAATTACATGTCGACCCAAAATCCTAATAAAATAGGGCCCAAAAAAAATTATGGGCCCTTGAATCTCAAACAATTGAGGCCTAACGGCCCCAACTATATTAGGGGCTAACACCCCCAAACCCTTGCTCGGGGCCTGGCCTGGCCCCAAACCCCACCGAGGAATTATGGAGTATGTACAATACTTCCTTGATTAGTCACGACAATCTAACAATCTCCCACTTGGAGACTGATCCTATAGCTATGCCACTATTCCATGAGGCTTCCACTAGATCAAACCACCCTGAATCTGTTTTTTTTATTCATGTTCAATCTAGAAGACCAACCGAAGCTAAAGAGGAGTTCAGCTTCTCCCTTATTACTAGTAACCTTTGTAAACATATCTATTGGATTGTCATCTATATGTATCTTGTCCAGCTTTAATTGTCCATCATCCAAAACTGACCAAACAAAATGGTAACGCAACTGTATGTGTTTGGTCTTTGAATGCAAAGCTGAATTCTTTGCAAGATGAATGGCACTCTGTCTATCTGTAAACAAACAATTATCCTTCTTAGGGTGTCACAATTCTTCCAAGAAGAACTGAAGTCATATCATCTCCTTAGTTTCCTTTGTAGTAGCAACGTACTCTTCCTCTGTAGTGGACAAAGCATTAACCTTCTATAACCGAGAAACCTAGCTCACTACTGCCCCACTAACAGTAAATACATAACCTATAGTACTCCGCCTAGTATCAATATCCCCTACCAAATCTGAATCAACATATCCCTGTAAATCAGTAGTAGAGCCCGCAAAGTGTAAACACTTATTAGATGTTCCTCTCCAATATCTGAGAATCCATTTGATTGCATTCCAATGCTCAAGTCCTGAATGACTCATATACCTGCTAACAACTCCCACTGCATGTGCAATATCTAGCCTAGTACATACCATAGCATACATCAAGCTTCTTGCAACTGAAGCATAGGGTACCTTTGACATCTTATCCTCCTCTTCTTGTGTATTGGGACACATCTCCTTAGTCAACTTCAAATGATCAGGTAAACGTGTGCTGGCTTTAGCATTCTCCGTAGAGAAATGTTGCAACACCTTCTCAACATAATCAGTCTGAGATAGCATCAATTTCATGTTCTTCCTATCTCTACAAATCTTCATACCAAGGATTTGTTTTGTTGCCCCCAAATCCTTCATAGAAAATGCATCTGCTAACTGGTGTTTCAACCCCTTAATGTGATCCATGTTAGACCTAACTACAAGCATATCATCAACATATAAACATAAAATAATGTAGTTGTCATTATCCAACCTATTAAAATAAACACAATGATCTAAATGATACCTACTATATTCATGGTCATGCATAAAATTGTCAAATTTTAGATACCACTACTGAGGTGCTTACTTCAAGCCATATAAACTTTTCTTCAATTTGCATACTATGTTCTCCTCACATTTGACCTCAAATCCTTATGGCTGAGCCATATATATCTCTTCATCCAAATCACCATGAAGGAAAGTTGTTTTAACATCAAGCTACTCTAAATGCAAATCTTCAGTAGCCACAATACTTAAAATAGTACAGATATAAGTCATTTTAACAACAGGAGAGAATATCTCATCAAAATCAATTCCTTTTTTCTATGCAAATCTTTTTACAACTAACCTAGCTTTAAATCTTTTCTTACCTCCATCCTCTTCTTTTAACCCATAAACCCACTTATTCTATAGAGCCCTTTTTCCTACATGCAACTTGTATAAATCCCATGCCTTATTTTTCAACAAAGAGTCCATTTTGTCTTTCATTGCAAACTCCCACTGAATCTTAGTATCCACCTACACAACTTCATCATAACATTCAGGTTCACCAATATCAGTAATTAAAATAGAATACAAAGATGGAGAAAATCTTTTTGGAGGTCTAATTAGCCTTGTTGACCATCTAACATTCACTGGTGTGTGTGTGGTATTTGTTGTTGCAGTTGTTGCACATCATGAGGAATGGCTGGAACATCATCTAACATTACATAATCATCTTCTTTCTTCTCATGTTGTTGCAATAGATCTTTGTACAACACTTTCTCATTGAATATGACATCCCTACTTACAATTTTATGATTTTCAAAATCTCAAAGCCTAGAACCAAATTCATTAATATCATATCCAAAAAATACACATTTCTTTGACTTAGCTTTCAACTTGGTTCTATTTTCAAAATCTATGTGAGCAAATGCTTCACAACTGAAGATTTTGAGAAAAGAATAAGTCACCTTCTTACCAGTCTAGGCTTCCTCTAGAATACCACAACCCAAAGGAGTAGAGGTACCTCTATTAATCATAGATACAATAGTATTGATAGCCTCTGCCCACATGTGTAATGGCAACCCAGCATGCAACCTCATGCTCCTTGCATGCTCCATTATAGTCCTACTCATGTGTTCATCCACTCTATTTTCCTATGGAATCCTTGGAACAGTTTTATGTCTACAAATACCATTAGTGGAGAAATAATCTTCAAATTCATGACTACAATACTCACCGCCATTATTAGATCTAAGACATTTTAATTTCTTACTAGTCTCATTTTCAACCAAGCATTTCCATTTCTTAAAAGTTTGAAATGCATCATATTTTTGTCTAAGGAAATAAACCCATACTTTTCTAGTTGCATCATCAATGAATGTAACATAATTATGAAGGCCACCAAGGGAAGATACTTGAGTCGATCCCCATACATCTGTATGCACAAGCTCTAATTTCTCCTTTTTATTTTCCTTCCCAATCTTCACAAAACTCACTCTCTTTTGTTTTCCATACACACAACTTTCATAGAAATCCATATTAACACATTCCAAACCTGTTAAAACTTTCTTTGAATGTTCATTACTTTCATATGTTTCTCACTCATGTGCCAAAGTCTGTTGTGCAACAATGTTGTACCAGAATCTACAGCAACTAATTGTTCTCCCTACTCAACTATAGCAACAGTTCCTAAACATTCATTTTTCTCTTAAACAATTAAAGTAGAAGGAACAATATGACATGTAGAAAGATATAAGGTGCCTACTTTCACACCTTTTGCTACTACAAGGGAACCTTTTGAAACATTCCAATTTTTATCATTAAAAGTAACTACACAACCCTCATCATCGAGTTGCCCTACTGAAATTAAATTCCTACTCAACCTTGGAACATGTCTTACCTCATTTAGTAGCCAATGATTCTCATTCTGCAACTTAATCTTAAATTTTTCCTTTCCAACAATCTGACAAGACTCATTATCCCCCAAATAAACAAGTCCAAAATCCCCTTGGACGTAATCAATGAAATAACCTCTATGAGGTGTAGCATGAAATGAAACACCAAAATCTAAAACTAGTGCAGGAGCACTTAGTCATAATGATATTGTAGATGATCCCAAGAAATATTTTAATTATTTAATGTATTTCAATATGTTTTTATGTGGTATTCCATGTAATGGAACCAATTGTAATGCCTAAAGGCAATAAATGTAAAGTTGTCAAGAAAGTGCAAAATTATAAGTTGTAATATTGCAAAAAGTGCAAAAAGGATTAAGAGAATGTAAAGAGTTGGTTCAAAAGTTGGTTGGGAAGTTGTAAACCACCAATGAACCTATAAAAAATTATGTATGGTTGAACCAAATGATAAGGGAAGAAAACATTCACATTTGAAACAAATTTGGAGTGATTCTAAGTTGTTTTGATTTTTTTTCAGTTCTTGTGTTGGTTATAGGTCTTGTACAAACATGTACAAATTGGAAACCATGTAAAATCTATATATTTGGATATTAGGATGAATAATAGTCATTTTGGTTTTGGGTTTGAGTGATTATGTGAAGAAATGAATATGTTATGAGCATTTTGGTAAAAGTGCTTGTTTGTAGATTTCAGATTCCCTAACAACAATCATGTTGCAGCACCTAGTACTAACACATATGGAAGATTTATGAACTCTAAATGGATTCATTGGAAAGGTATGTGAACATAGTTTATTTCCATTTGGTTTGAGTCATTTTTATTGAGATTTGTGGAAGTTATACATTTCTTAGCGAAAATTGCTTTTTTAAAATCTTCAATGGAGTTGCAGGAATAGATTTCCATGCATATAATGATTTGATTGGAAGATTTGAATGGATTATATATGTGGAAACTATACTAAATATTTATTATTATGAAATTGGTTTGCGATCAATTGGTTTTTTATTGTGAAAGATATGGGATGCCCTAGGCGAGGTTACAAGTTTTGTTACTAGTTTATGACAGTAAGAATGGGTCTCAGTACAAAGACCATAACTTGTAACATATTAGTTGGATTGGAATGAGATTTGGATATGTTTTAATATGCCTAGTTTTTCAAATTCCTCTAAATTCTTTTTCACAGAAGTATCAAAAAAAAAAGTTATGAATGGTATACTCTCAAATAGAAAGTAGACCATGTAAATGGTGAAGTATTGATAGACTTGTATGGAAAGTGTTTTGTTTTGCCTCATGAGATGTCTAAGAATGGAATTTATCTCATGTATTTTTATGGGATCATTATGCATCTCATTTATTGGTTTCTTTGTAAGATTATCTAAATCAACTTTTCTCGACTCCAACTGATTTTCTACTTGGCTTGCATTAACTTTGCTCGGCACCTACTGTGCACTTAGTCAATCTTGGCAGGCATAATTTTGTTACTTGTTCTTCTAGACTTAATCAGTGTATCCAACCTTTGCAGCCTTAAGTAGATAAATAATAGAATATATCATCATTGTCTTAACTGATCTTTGTACTCATTTTCCATACCATAACTCAACCTTTTCTCTAGGTGCTCTTGTTATCTCAATTCTCATTTGATCAAATCCTCTTCATCAATCAAACAAATGATGGTGCTCAAATCAACTAAGCATTTGTCTTACCAACAAGTAGCATTTTTGAGATCAATGACAAAATAATGATTGAAACACATATGCATAAGTCTGTATTAATCTTTTTTCAACAAGATGTGTTAGTTTGTGGTGACTAATCAAGGAAGTATTGTACATACTTCATAAATTCATTGGGGTAACAATTGGCTACTATTCGCCAATTGACTATATTTATTCACCAATTTGTGGTCGAAATGTTGTAACTAATTTTAACCCTAAAACGGAAAAAATACTTGTATAAAAGGGCTTAGGGTTAGGGATTGTTTAATAAGGTGTGATGTGAAAGTTGCTTCTTTCAATGGTATTGAGTTGTAAGGGATTACGAATTGCAATCAAGTTGTAATCATTGGATCATAATAATATTGGAGTTATTGTTTGGCAGACGTAGCCTAGGGTTTGGGTGAACCACATTAAATCTTGTTGTCTTGTGTTCTCTTCTATGTGATCTATTGTTTATATTTGCATGTAATTGTTATTTCTATCAGTGGTTAAATCTTAACAAGATGCCCTTTTAAGTTCAAAATAAGGTGGTTCATAGATGAACTCTTTTAACGATCTTGTAATAGGTTGGTGATCTTCATCCCTAGAAAGAAATGGTAGAAAGGATATTATTTTCTCCAATAATATTTAGTGTTCCAAAGAACGTTTTAAATAGTGGAATCAAGAATCCTCTAAAAAAATACTTTTTGAGAAGTTTAAGTTAGAGGAAGCTTTGAATAAATTATGCTCCTAGGGGATTGGTAGTGGGATTTCATAAATGGATTTTGAGTTGGAAAGATATTTAAACTAGGACTATGCTAAAAGTTTGAGTATGAAGTAAAGATTTTGGTGTCAAAAGTCTTAAGAAACATGGTTATGGAGGTAGAGCAAAATACAATTTTGATAAAGCTAAACTGAGCAGTAATAAGATTATATTTATTGCAAATAAAGATGCTAATGTATTAAGGAAGAAAAATGCTATAAATAATGAAGTTGTTTCCTTTTTCAAAGAAAAATTTTGTACACATCTAAATCTAATTATACAATCAAGTAATCTTATTTAATCATCTCCTAATGCATTATTGATTAAGTAATTAATATTTAATTAAGTTATGTTACCCCATAGTTAATTAATTCAATTAATTGAATATAGTCCAATTGATGATCAAATTATAACCTATAATCTAATTTATTAACTAAAACTCTTATTATTCCATGAAATTGAATAATCACACAAGCATGTTTATTTTAATCCCCTTTTCTTCCTTTCTTGATTAAATAAATTATTTAATTCCTCAAACCTTAGCCCAAACCCTTAACCCAATCCAAATCCAAAGGTTCAAACTCAACCCAACCCATTCACCATGCTAAGCCATATTAATTAGCTAATTAACCTCACTTAACCAACCCATTTCCTTGCATTTTCCTAACAAGCCCACTTGCCTCCTAATCCACCCCTAACCCAAGCCTAATCACTCCCTAAACATTTGCACAACGTTAAGTATGGATTAAGAAATCCTAACCCAAACCAAAGTCCACCCTCATGTCCCAGCACTCATATCCCTTACACTCACACCTAACTACCTTAATGTCAACCTTAAATGCCACTTACACATCTCTTACATGCTCATCCCCCTACTAACTCCTTTGTCCCCCCACTTTACCTCCAATTTTCTCATCCTCTCTCCTGGCCCTCCCTCACCATTCCTCAACATCGCATCTTGGTCATCCATTTCATCACCCCTTGCCTATAAATTGAACCCTTCCCCTCTGAAAATTCATCCACATTTTCATGCTATTTAGTTATGCTCCATTTTGCAACAAAATCATCAACCATGCCCTCATAATGTCAAATCTTATCCACATTTTCATAGCTTGAAATCCTTCACATCTGTTGTTGAAGCCATCTTGAAGCTTGTGACACATACTAACAAATTAATAAAAAAAGGAAATGATCGCTCAAAACAACGTTGGAAAAAATATTTTAGCCAATAGGCTATTTGTGGGAACTTTGTTCCTCAAATTTGAATTTTTGATGGAAAAGTTGTTAGTTTGACCGGAAAATTATAAATCCTTTTTATCTCACTCCACTTTTAACTCTCTTTTTGATATTTATTAGTTGTTATCTCCACTTTTAACAATTGTTTTTATTTTTCTATTTATTTTTCAAAATAATTTACTTGTGATCTCCACATTAGCTCATGTTGTGATCTCTATTTATTTAACTTTTGATTTTTAAAATTGATTTAGATTTTAGTTTTTCAATTATTTTAATTTATTTTTTATATTATTTTTGCTTTTTTGAAAATATTATTTTTTAGTTTTTATAATTTATTTAGTCAATAGAATATTTGTTAGAGATGTTATTTTTTCATATTTCTCTTATTTAATATTTCATAAGAGATTTCTTGATGAGATTTTTTAAAATCATTATTTTTCCCATATTTGATTAATTAAATTTAAATAAATAATATTTATTAATCTATTTAAAAGATTTTAGTAAATATTATGTTATTTCAATTGAAAATTATTACTAATCTAATTTGTTCACATAAGATTATATTTTAAATCTCCACTTTTAACTATTATTTTTCTTTTCATATTTATTTTAAAAAATAATTACTTGTGATCTCCACATTAGTTCATGTTATTATCTCTATTTATTTAACTTTTGATTTTTAAAATTGATTTAAGTTTTTGTTTTTAAATTATTTTAATTTATTTTTTATATTAGTTTAGTATTTTCTTTAAATATTATTTTTTAGTTTCTATAATTTATTTTGTTAATAGAATATTTCTTAGAGAGTTGTAAATTTTCCATATTATCATTTTGTATATCTCTTATTAATTTTTCATAATATTTTTATGGGTTTTTTAAAATATTTGATAAATTGAATTTAAATAAATAATATTTATTAATCTATTTAAAAGATTTTAGTAAATATTGCCAATAGTGGCATGTTGTGATGGTTAAGTTGTTGTGTTGTTATCCTTGCCATCAAGGTTCAAATCTCATGGGGATGAGGTCCCCCATTTGTGGTCTCACTAGTTCATAGCTCTAGGTCAAAGCGTTTACCCCTCTTTTAAAAAAAAAAAAATTTAGTAAATATTATGTTATTTAAATTAAAAATTATTAATAATCTAATTTGTTCACATTAGATTTTTTTTTTAAATAATTTTATTGTCATATATCTATCGGCTTATCGTCATAAGCACAAAAGAGTTATTAAAGTCCTTGATGGGACAAGAGAGGCATGAAGAAAAGAAAATCATTAGAAGGTATAACAATTAGGACAAAGAGAAGATATTTGGAATATTCCAAGCATATTAAGGAAGGCAAATAATTACATCGCCTTTGGATAGAACATTGAAAAGCAATTAAATAAAAAAGCATGACCTTTGAAAGGGAACAAACATAAGTAATATTTGAATATCAAGTAAAGCAAACAAATAAAGAGAATCCAAAAAAGAAGGGAATATAAAGGCGTGTGGGAAAGGAATTAATAAGGCAAGTATTTATATTTTAGAAATAATTGATGTTCCTTGTCATTATAGGATTAATTTCACTTATGTGGATTATTTATTAGTATAACTAAAATGTATTATTATATATATATATATATATATATATATATATATATATATATATATATATATATATATATATATATATATAATTTCATTCTTATATAAAACAGAGAATTATTTTTTGAAGATTTGTGTTATTTTATATATATAGAAAATTATAAATAAAATTTACAAATTGTGATAAGTTATGAATACGTATTGAATTTATTATAGTTAGAAATGAAAGCCACTAAAATGATATGTTTTTATTGTTTTATATATAGGATTAATATATATTTTTTATTTATGGAACAATGTCAATGTATTTTATAATTTCTTATATGAGGAATAGTGGAAATTGGATAATATTATGTTAACCTATGGGATTAGCACCATGAAGTTTAATGAGACTTGAAGCATGGGGTATGTTAGATGTTAAGATCTCCATCTTACCACCATGGCCAGGAATCAATAAATAATTTTCATGTGCCAGAATATTCTGATGATGTCAACATATGCAATGTGATTGGCCTTGGATAGAGGATGTCCCATCCAAGAAGAATCTTAAAGGGTACGCTCCTGGGAAGACGGTGAGGTAGCTATGAGCTAGGAAGCCCAATCTGGGGACATCCTTAAGATTGAAGTTCAATTAGAGGGTAGAATAATAGTTAGTTGTGTTATTGTTTTAATTCTAACAATTATTTTGTAGGTATTATTTGTCAAAAGTTAAAAATTGCTTGAGAACAAGCAATACAGTAAGAGAAGACTGTCATATCTCCTTATTAAGCTTAGATATAAATTTCAATAAATATATGTGTATTAATAATCTTTTTAATTATTTAAACCAACTTACAAAGTATCCAAATAATTATAATTTTTTCTATTTTATAATTTATATCAAATTATATTTTATTTACCATTCAAATTTTATTATTAAAACAGAATAATAATAATAATAAAGTATTGCTAACATATAAACTAAATAACATCAAAAATACCGATATACTATAATGACACATTGGTAACATAAGCGGAACATAATAACAAATTAATAAAGAAGGGATTTGACCACTAAAAAGAGTGTTTGACAACATATTTATCGAAGTCTTGATGGGACAAGAGAGGCAACGTAAAAATACAATCATTGAAAGGTATAACGATTAGGACAAAGAGAAAATATTTGGAGTTACGTGGCCTGAGCAAACATAAGTAATAATTGAATATTAAGTAAAGCAAACAAACAAGGAGAATCTAAAAAGAGAAGGGAATATAAAGGCATGTGGGAAAGGAATTAATAAGGCAAGTAAGTATTTATTTATTTTTTGAAATAATTAATGTTCCTTGTCATCATAGGATTAATTTCACTTATGTGAATTATTATTTATTGTTATGTGGATTGTTGACTATTAAGAGAATTATTATTATGTGGATTATTAATTAATTAACAAGAAATTTGTGTGGGAGAGAGATTTCATTCTTATATAAAACAAAGAATTATGTTTTGAAGACATGTGTTATTTTATATATGTAGGATATTATAAATGAAATATACAAGTTGTGATAAGTTATGAATATGTATTGAATTTATTATACTTATAAATGAAAGTCACTTAAATGATATGTTGTTGTTGTTTTGTTTTGTTTTTTGGTTTTTGAATAAGCGAGACGTTGAAGCCATAGTAATACAACCTCACTCAAGGGATACCGAGAGGACAAAGATGGGTGTTACCGTTAGTATTGCCCTTTTCCATCAAAACCATTGGAGATTCCTTAATTCCTTATCTATCCCTTTTGTTTGTGTGACCTAAAATAGTACAAATAAACATCGAGCAAAACTCTATACTACTTGTTAGGAGGTCAAAGAATCCTAAGAAAGGGATATATTATTATTGTTTTATATATAGGATTAATATGGTTTTCTTACTTATTGAATAATGTGAATATATTCTATGATTCCTTATATGAGAAATAGTGGAAATTGGATAATATTGTGTTAAGCTATGGGGTTAGCACCATGAAGATTAATGAGACTCCAAGCATGGGGCATGTGAGATGTTAAGATCTCCATCTGACCACCATGGCCAGGAATCAATAGATAATCTCCATGTGTCAGAATATTATGATGATGTCAACATATGCATATGTAATTGGCCTTGGATAAAGGATATCCCATCCAAGAAGAATCTTAAGGGGTGTACTCTCAAGAAGACGGTGAGGTAGCTATAAGCTAGGAAGCCTGATCTAGAGACGTCTTTAAGATTGGGATTAAATTAGAGGATAGAACAATATAGTTAGTTTTATTATTGTTTTGATTCTAACAATTATTTTATAGGTATTACTTGTTCCCAAATTAACCCTAATAGTGGGGACATTACATGATTCTTAGTGGTTTACATTCACTTTTATATGCTTTCATTTGTCCTTTCATATATGTTTGTAGTTGGTTTATTTGTTGAATGTGTAGTTTAGCTTCATATTTAACTGCATACATTTTTGACACGTCCAATAGGACCTCGTATTTGGGTTATTCTAATATCTATTTTGGTGTTTCTCTTTTCTTGACTAAAACTTTATCTAATTGTTGTTGTCATTTGAGCACTTTTTCTAGGTTTATTGACATTTTTGTAGGTTGCAAGGGTGAAGAAAAGTTGAGGTGGCAATTGTCCTCAAATCAATTTTCATGCAGTGACCTAAAAGCCAATCTATAATCACAATCCCACGGCCATAAGAACGATAGAAAACTCCAACAAGAATGTGATCCCTCGAAGGTGGTAACAATGCCTAAAATATTTCTTTCTAACAAGTGGCTCTTTTTCTTTCTTCTTTGTCTTCCACCTCTCTCTCTCATTCTTCACCCTGTGGAAACACTCGTATGAAACAACGAGAACAATAGAGGTTCAATTCATCTTGTATGTCCATTCTTAGGCCATTAAGATATCTGGCCACTTTCACACTTTCAGGTTATGTGGTACTGGACCTCAAGAAAAACTTTTGGAATTACTTGGTGTAACTACACATCTAGTTCTTTTTGTCTCAAACTTTGTCTTTTCCTATGACATTGAATTTCGTAGTCTTTAAGAAGTTACACCTCCTTGACCTTGGAAAGTATCACCTCCCAAGATGATATCATGTTCCTTCCTTCTTTCATCCTTTCTCCTTGGATAAAATTCCACAATGTTAGTGTTGTACCCTTCAACTTGGATTTTGCCAGCTTCCTTTTGGTTTTCAGGGATGGCCTCGCATTCAAAGAAATTTTCCAATGCATCTATCTAGTCCATGACTAAATTAGCATCCATCTTGTCACTAAGTATAGCAAGATCAAGTTTGTGTTATGTGGTTCTATTTTTCAAAAACTTAAGGGAATTCAAAAGGTACCTTTGGTCTGCGAGGACTTTTTCTTCTTCTATCTCAAGGATCTCCTCTTTTTCTATCCTCTCCTCTAAGGTCCTTTCTTCCCCTCTTTTAACTTTGTTTTTCAAACTTCTCATTTCTCCCCTTAGCTCTTGAAGCAATTTGGCAAGTTATGTATTGGTAATTCTAGGCATCTTTTGGGTCTCTTTCCATCAAAATTATGGGTTGACATCTTAACAATATCTTTTCCTAGGATTTTCATAAAGCTCTAATACCACTTGATGCAGAGGTAGAAATGGAAGAAAAATGAACCCACAAACACTAGGTTTACTTAGTAGGATACATCTTCCCTAGGCATTACATTTATGTTATAATCATAATATTTTATACCTTAAGAAACATTCAGTTTCTTCAACTCCTTTTCAAATGAGTAGGAACATCACAAACATTCCAACAACCATACCATTCTAAGAATCCCCTTGATTACTTGGTTTTCACTCAAAGAAGTGTGAAAATATATAACCCTTGACATTAGCGAGTGCAAAGGTTTAAAATAGTCTTGAGACACCTAATTACAATCCAAGAAATAGGTTATGTAATCCCTTATATCTTTTAAGTTTCAAACCTGCTTTTAAGCCTACTAGATCTAGTCATCAAGTAGCCCTCCAAACAAGGTTTTTGAGCAACAACTCTTATAACTTCCAAAGGATCACTATAACTAACCACCTTTTGGGATATCCTTTCAGAATTTTTTTGGATTCTAAAGTCTTAGGTTATGGTTCTACTTATTTGCCACCAAACCAATTAGGCTCACAATTAAGCCTAATAGGGCTAATTAGGCTTCCTAAAGAGGGAACTCTTCACCCATGTCTTCAAAAGACTGAACCAATGGTTGAAACATGTAAAGGGAATTCAATTTACACTTTATCTACAACTATATGTTGGCTTTATCAACTCCCAAGGATATTCTACATATTCAATTCCTTAAAACAAGGGTTAAACACAAAGAGATGTTTAGCCTAGGGCTTCGCACTAAAAATGGTTGCCTATTTCATCCAAGTCTCTACTTTTGTAAATTGATAGGTTAATTACCTAAATCTCATTCCCCAAAATACCATCTTTATCCTATGGTGGAATCCCAAGTTAGGGTCATTTTTCTGTGAAACCCTTATTATTCCTTCAATTCCTAGGCACTTTGCAGAGGGTTTGAGTTTTCTCCCTTGTATGGTTCAATTAAGGCTTAAAATCAAGTTTATTTAAAATATTATTCATGATTATTTCCAACCATAACATTCATGCACTAGTCTCAATCCAATTGATCTACCAAAACATAATAAACAAACACAAATCACAAGAAAACTGGACCACAAGTTTTATTGATTCACCAAAAATCTTAACTCCATAATCAAATCTTCTTGGATTTGATTCCAATTAGGGTAAATAGGCCTCAACCAGTGTCCTCGACTGATTTTGAAACCATAGTATCCATTGTGGGAGTTGGTTGGGTGATTTGCACAATTTGTTGTAAAAGTTACATTTGCAACATTTTTTGCAACTTATTACAATTTATGATGTTAATGTGATCTGATTCTTCCTATGGATCCCAGATGAACCCATTAGACCTAAAACACCTAAGAACTTATCCTAGGCTATTATTTTGAGTTATTGACCAAGTTTGACCATGGGGCTTATAGAGTTTTCTACCTTGCCAATTGGTCTTAAAATAGATCTTTATTACATGAAATTGGTTCCATCGACCCAAAATGAAATTAGGACATTCAATTGATGCTTCTAAGATGGATTTTATCATGCACCAATCTAACTATGCTAAAATCGAAGCACTCAATTCTATTTGACTTTCTCTTTGATATTATAAAATGTGGAATGCTCTCAAAACTATTAGAAATAGAGGTTTGATTGGCACTTAAATGTAGTATTTATGTGTTTTATTGATAAAATGTTTTTCATTGATGACAACATATGTTTATGTGATCATAAAAGACATAGATTTTGTATATCACAGAGTGATTGTTAGCATAGTGAAGTTGGCACATAATAGGTTAATATATGTGAGCTTAGACTTGTATTGGAGGATGAGTATAGATATCATATATATGCTTGTTGGATCACATGTTGAGTTCTAAATAAGTTAAATTATGTTGGTGAATATTGGTAGCATACCATTGTATAGGAAATAATGTCAGAGATAGTTGGTATCATATTTCTTGTATCTTATTGAAAAAATGAAAATAATGTCAGCAAGCTTGGATTGTGGTACAAAAATTGCCCATGCGGTTATGTTCATAGTAGCAAGGTTGAGAGATTATTCTAGAAAGATCACTATTGTGAAATGTGTAGTATGTTTTAATGACATCAAATTGTGTTGAGGAGATGTATTGGTTATCATTTTAAAATATAATATAATTATATTTTAATGTGTGGGAACCTTAATATAATATTTCTAATGATGTTTATGAAGTGTGTATGCCTTAGCATGGTCCTATTTAATTAATTGTACATTAGGGAAGCTTTAATAGGAAAACCTAATTAGTTATCTGCGAGGGTATAAAGGAAAAAAAAATTCCTTGGTTGAGAGTCATCGTCATGGTATCATGTATATAATGTATGTCATTAGTAGATGCAGGCTCTCATGTTACATGAGTAGATATTGAGTTGGTTGATTGAGTTGAGCTTCAAATTAACTACTTTGGCAAGTAAGTTGCAGATCAATCAATTCATTTGATTTAGATTTTTTATTCTAAAGTCTAATCTTCATAATTGTTGGAACATTTAGACAATGGGTCTATTTTTTTCTCTATAAAACTTTAACATGGTTAGAGCCTTCTTGCAAGGGTTCAACATCTCATAACAAGGATTTTTCCTCTAGTACGGATTATTGTACTACATGCAATGTAATTGGCTCCTAATAGTGTCACATCCTTTCACAAGGAACTTATATATTAGTTTATTATCTTTTAGCTATCATCCCCACTAGGATTTTCCCTCTCATCAAGGGTTTCCATTGTGTTGTGATGTATGGTTTTCTCTTGTTGTGCATCATTGTATAATTTGTTGGAGTTGAGATTTATATGTTTAAATTTATGTTTAATTTTGTCACAACTGGTTCACCGCCTATGCCCCCCTCCCCCACCCCCAAGTTGTGTGTGGACTTTACTTCTTAAAAATTGGTATAAAAGAATCAGGTCCTCCTTGAGAAGGAAACTTAAAATCTTGAGGATATATATGGCTTACAAGAAGGAAACTCCAAAGTTTGATGGTGAGAACTATGACAGTTGGAAGGATAAGATACAAACACAATTTATATATATGGGGATTGACTTTTGGTTAATTACAAAGACAGAAGTTGATGTTAAGGAAGAGAGAAAACTATCTTCAAGCATGGATGATGAAAAGAAGATTTTCCAATGTAATATGATTACAAGGGAATCATTGATTAGTGCACTATTAGAAGTTGAATTCATTAATGTTAAAGATCTTGATCTTTCTTATGATATTTAGACAAGGTTAGAAAGATTATATGAAGGTGATGAACATAAAAAGAAAATGAGGTTGCAGAATTGCAAACTAAGCTAGAGAATGTTAGAATATAAAGAAGATGAAACTATTAGAACATATGTGTGAAGAATAACTAAGATTACTATAGGTATAATAATCTTTGGAGGAACTATAACAAAAGATGAAGTTTATTAGAAAGATTTTGAGATCCTCGACTACTTATATTAACAAGAAATTTTTTATTGAAGAAGTTATTCCTCTTATGAAATATTTTAATAGAGTTAAACATTGATTGGGAAACCACAATCTTTTGAAACTAGTAGATTGAAAGATGTTTTTCCTAGAGTTGAGACTACTTTTAGAGCTAGTCCACACAAAGATAATAGATTACTAACAAATATTTTAAGAACTAGTGGAAGCTATAGAAATTATGAAAGTCACTGGGAAGATATTTAGCAAGAAGAGAAGAAAAATGGTGAGTTTTTATTATTGATTGCAAAAAGGGAACCTAAAAGTGAGGGTATTTTCAATAAAAAAAGATCCTTTTGTTTGTTGGCATTGCAAGCAGATTGGTCACTTACTTTTCAAATGTCCTAAAAGAGAACCTAAGGTGAAATCTAGACCTTACAAATTAAATATTCTTAAAGAGTGTTTGTATGTGAGTGATGATGAGATAGAAGTTAAAGAAATCAAATTTCTATATTATGATGATGAATATGAAAATAGATTTGTTTGTATTAAGGAAGAAAGTCATGTTAAAGATGTTAAAGAAGAAAAGGCACTTAGGTCACATGTTGAGAAAAGAAAATTAGACTACATTGTAGATAGTGCATGTTCACATCACATGACAGATGACAAAGATAACTTTGTTGAATATAAGAACTATGATGGAGGTGTAGTTAGAGTTGGTAATAATGCACCTTGTTCTATTAAGGGAAAAGGATTTATTACTCTTAATGGTAAGCCTAACACTAAAGATGTATACTTTATTTATGGTTTGAAACATAACTTGTTGAGTTTAGGATTTAAGAAAGGAAATATGGATAGTAATATGTATTTGAGAACTGATTTTGATGGCTTGTTAATCATTGAAGTATTTGTTGGTGATATTATTTTTGGCACAAATGATAAGACGCGTAAAAAAATATGATGAGATGAAAGGTGAATTTTAAATGTATATGATTGGTAGCATGGAATATTTTTATGGGATTGCATATAACATATATTAAAGATGACATTTTTATATCTCAAACTAAGTATCTTTAAGAGTTATTGGTAAGATTTGGTATGGAAAATTGCAAACTTGTTAGAACACCTATGGTAATTGGATGAAAACTATCTAACAAAGATAATTGACCTGATGATATAAAAACAAAGGTGTAGATTAATAATTGGTGGCTTACAATAGTTGACTCATACAAGAGAAGATATAGGCAATGCAACTGGAATTGTAGCAAGATTTCAAGCAATCCTAAAGAGACACACTTTGCATCAGTAAAAAGATTTTTTTAATATTTGAAGGGAATATTGGAATTTAGATTATGGTATAAGATTGCAAATAAAAAAAACTAAAGATGACATTTATATCTCAGACTAAGTATCTTAAAGAGTTGTTGATAAGATTTAGTATAGAAAATTGCAAACATATTGGAACATCTTTGGTAATTGGATGAAAATTATCTAACAAATATGATTTGCTTAATGCTATGGAAATAAGGTACATATCAATGATTTGTAGCTTACAATATTTGACTCATACAAGACTATATATAGCCAATACAATTGCAATTGTAGCAAGATTTCAAGAAGATCCCAAAGAGACACACTTTGCAATAGTAACAAGAATTTTCAAATATTTGAAGGGAATATTAAAATTCAAATTATGGTATGATAGATCTAATGATTTTACATTGTATGCATGTATTAATGTTGATTGGACGATAAATGTAGATGACAGAAAGAGCACAAGTGGAGGAGCATTATTTCTTGGTGGAAGGTTATCTTGGTTGAGTAAGAAGCAAAGATTGTATGTCTTAGTTTATAGAAGATATAGAATATGTTGTGGCAACAAACAATTATTATCAGATATTGTGGATGGAGAAAATGTTAAAGGATGTTAGTTTTCTAGGTCTACTATTATGCATTGTGATAATACAAGTATAGTTAGTATATCCAAGAATCTTGTTTTACATTCGAAGACTAAACATATTGCAAGAATCATTTTCTAAGAGAGAATGTTGTAGTGAAGGAAATCATATTGGAGTGTGTGAGCACGAAAGAACAAATAGTAGATATAATCACTAAACCATTGGCTAAAGATACCTTTAAGTATTCTAGGGGTATGTGCACAGTAATTGATGCATCTTTGCATCAATCTTCTATATTCATAACATTATTCATTCATCCATATGTGATGCTTGGTATTGCTCCTAAGGGGGAGTGGTCAAAGTGAGAAGAGCTATTTATAGAGAATCGTGTAATATCTTTGGCACTTGACATGTTTTTGGTTGTAAATTGGCTTGATCCAATACATTTGTTTAGATGGTATATTGATTGAAGGTGAACATAGATACATAACTTATTTTATCTATTTAAGTAGGAAACCCATTTATTTTACACAAGAATGTACCCATACAATTTAGTAATCATTACAAGTTCAATAGCTTGTATACTTATCTAGGAATATATGTGTGCACTCATATATACTCAAATTAATACACCTAAAATATCATGCTATGAAATCACACAATTAAAATTATAGAAAATAGGATCATATGAAAGCCAAATGGTCAATGGAACATAATCACTTGTTCTGAAAGAAATTTATAATTAACAATAATGGGACAATTGTAATTAATAGAATACTAAACTTTATAAAATAAATGTATAATTTGAAATGAAATAAATTATGGAAATGCAATGTGGATGGTAGTTTAATAGAATGTTAAACATAGGAGTAAGCAAGAAGCTAAATAATCTACTATTAGTTGTTTGTCTACATACGAGACATAATGGATTGCAAACCCTCCCAAAAAGATATGAAGTCCCAATGAAATATAAGAAACATAGATTGGATAGACTAAATGAGTTAGATAAGAAAAATATTGTAAGATGAAAAAAAAATTTGACAACTCTAAAAGGGAATCATCTAACTTACCAAAGTTTTACAAGAAAATTTATTGTAAAATAATAAATGTAATAAACTTTTTATTATGAAAGTGAAATGTTTGAAAAAAGAAATTATTATAAAGTAATTAATAAAATTAAATTTGAATTTGAACAACTTAATAAATATTTTATATTAAAAAAATTAGTAAAAAACTTATTTTATAAAAAGAAGTTGCACTTAAAAATGTATAAAAGATAAAATACTTTTAATTTTTAAAATCTCAAAAATAGTAAGTCAAGATATATAAATGTAAATGAATACTTTGTATTATAAAATTTTGAAATATGTGTTAATATATAAAATGTAAAGTTTCAAGAAAACTAAGAGACTTGAAAAAAAATCATAAAAATACTTAATTGAATTCTTGAAGAAAAATGAATATAATTGAATGTTAATTTTAATAACTTTTAAAGCTTAATATCAAAGATAAGAAAGTCAAAAAGAAATGAATTTTTAAAAAATTATAAAAGGATGAATAACATTTATGAAGTAAGTATTATTAAAACTTGATTAAAAGAATTATTTAAAACAAGTTTAAAAACAAACTTAACAATTGAAAGAAAGTTTCAAAAAATGTACTTGAAATGATAGGATATAATTGTTACATATTAAAGGACATCAAGTTATGAAATGTGAATTGAAAGTAAAATCAAATTGAATTATCACATAGAAGGATAAATAAAGTGATAATATGAAATGAATGCTAGAATTATATTATAAGAAACTCAATAATAATGTTCAATTAGTTTGTTGTAAAATTACATGATTAAAATAATTAAATACTAGACAAAAACATCCTTCTGATCAAAAAATAGTGAATCTTAAAAACTTGATAGAAAAGTGTGTGTGTGTGTGTGTGTGTGTGTGTGTGTGTGTGTGTGTGTGTGTGTGTGTGTGTGTGTGTGTGTGTGTGTACATATGTGTGTCTACATACATACATATATACTGTAAGAATTTGTCCTAGAGCAAAATTCACCCAAGACCAAGGAACTCAAACACAAGCACAACAGTAGACCAAAGAGAGTATGATCAGAATGATGATATATTCATTCAATATTGGTTAAAAGTGCCTGAATATAAAGGCCTCTGGAAAGCTTCTAGAATGCATAGAAGTCATCAGCATGATAAGTCATACAACCAGGCACATGTCCACCAAATATGGGTTATCCTCCATTAAGCACAGGAGTAAGTGCGATGATGAGATGATAAGCCTACAATGGTGTAGTACACAAAATAATGTTGTAGACACCATGTGCTAAAATGGAAGTATGAATAATTGTGTTGTCTACATGACAACTCAGTTAATTATGCAAACTCCAATGTTGTAGACACCATGTGTTGAATTAGAGTTGTTCACTCCAATGGCAAACTCCTAAGTGTCTCACCTAAATAAATAATAAAATAATGCAATATAATAAAATTATGCATTAACCTAAGTAAACTTAAGTAAATTGTAAATAATAAATACTTATTTACACCAACATATATATATAGTGTCTATTGATGTATTAAAATATAATAATTAAAAGAATTTTTTCTTATAAATGAGGAAGACTTCCATGTAACCTTTAAAAATAACAAGATTATTTGTTGGAAAATATATATATATATATATAATTACAAAATGAATTAAAATCTACATTAAACTTTTTTAAAAAGGGATAATTATAAATGAATAAGAAATACCTTTAGGAGAAGTGGTTTTAATAAAAATAATGGATTAATTTGATAGCTAATATTATTAAATCAACAAGAGAAAAAAAATTTGCAGAACGAAATATAAGAATGCAAATATTCTAATTAGCAATAGTATTGTAGAAATGATAATTTAAAAACTAAGATGAACTGAGGATAGTGATTAAAAAATAAATGTGGTAGGAACGGTAATGTAAAAAATGTTAGAAAGAATGATTAAATTGAAATGGTATCATAAAGGAATACTTAAAATAGTTCTGCTCTGACTAATTCTAGAAAGGTGAATCAACTAGCTAAGGTGAATGAAGAAATGTAGGTAGGAAAAAGATTGGGAAAAAAAGGAGAAAAGAGAACCAACTAGGAAAATGATCAATGGGAGGGTTGGAGATTAACTATTCTAAGTGAGAAATATGAGGGAGGTGGCATCATAAATGTCAATAGAAATTTATCTTTGCTTTGTATTTATAGTAGCTACTATACCACATGGTTTCAGAAATCATCACATTACATCTTAAGACTTTGATTCCTAGATTAAAAGTGTCAAATAGTCAAAATTGACATTTTTTCATCTTAATTTTTCATTTATAATATTTAAGGGAGGCCCACTCTTGCATAGGGTTTTCCTCTGAAGTCTAAATCTCATAACCACTTCCAAGAGCTACACTGAAGACAATACCCACATTACTGCTTGGGGCAATCCAACTACAAAGATCT
This sequence comes from Cupressus sempervirens, assembly GCA_028749045.1. Taxonomy (NCBI): domain Eukaryota; kingdom Viridiplantae; phylum Streptophyta; class Pinopsida; order Cupressales; family Cupressaceae; genus Cupressus; species Cupressus sempervirens. The sequence continues at coordinate 939,451,135 of CM053787.1, forward strand.
AAGGGCATGGAAAAAGAAGCTATAATTGTTAAGAGTAATAAAGTATTTTCTTATTAATTAAATCATATTGATTTAATTATTAAGTCTCTTATTATCTCTAGTTTACTTAATCTAAACTTTTAGCATATAATAATTAATTCTTTTATTAATTATTATCATGCAACCTAGGGCACAATTGGAATATGGACATAATTGAATTTGGAAAAAATAATATTGCTTCCTAATAGGGCACATTTCCCAACGCGATGGTTTTCTAATTTTTGTCATGCAAGTCAAAAAAATTAGCTCAAAAATTGAGATTTTTTGACACGTAAATCAAGATTTTTCAGCTCAACAATTGACATTTTTCACATGCAACTCGAGACTTTTTGGTATGAAAAAAATCATTATTTTTGTACGTGGGTCGAGATTTTTGGCACATAAATCGAGATATATTAGGTACAAAATTGACATGCTTCACGAGGTAATTTTGGTACTGGTGGGCACGCTTTTTGAGGCATTTTGGCACGGATCCTGAGGCGGTAATTTTTTTGGGCCCTTCTAGCTTTTTTTGACATACATGTGGTTTTTTGGTCGTAACTTGCTTGTCCGGACTTTGTTTGTCACAAACGAGATATCAACGGAAAGCTAGTTTCGAGCCCATCGTGATGATGCAATTTTTTTTGGACTTTTGATGCTATTTGGTTACCAATTTATGAACTCAAAGTCATAGGTTCTATTTTGCACTCTGGGAGACATATTTTGAGACATTTTATTTTCCAAATTCTGCTCTAGGCACATCCCATTCCATTTTTCTTTTTTTGCATTTTGGTGGATACCTTGGTTGTTTCAAGTCCTAGGATCAATTTTATTGCTTTAGATGATTTTTCATGGGTTTTATTATCTCTTGTATCAATATTATGTCTATTTTGATCTTTTTTGACATCCTTTTGTGCTATTTTTGCAAATGCATTGAGATAAAGTGTCACTCTATCGCATTTCGGGATCTTGCATATCTTTGTGTTTTGTTGTACTCACACTACATTATAAAGTGCCTTGAGGGGTTTCATGTTGGCCATATTCACCATCTTCCTTTGTCATGTGATTGTTCCTTCCACAACATTAGCCTCATGATGTGTCGATGACACATGCCATTATAGTTGTTTGTACTTCTTTTGCACTCTTGATGTTCCTGGTTCTTCTTTCTATAGGAGATATTGCATTCAATTTTAGTGTTCATTTCTTACCTCTCAGCATTATAGGGGGGTTATTTCAGTTCTATTTCTTTCTTGGTTCAATGGATGAGCTATGTATTCAGTATTTGATCCTATGTACTAGGCAATTACAGTGGCTGGATACCTATGCATTTCGGTGAGATTTATCATTTATCATATAGGCATTCTTTTATTCCGATTTTTGGAGCCCGTGAAGATAACTTCCATCTTCAATTTATTAGCTCATTAGAATTAGTCATCTCTACTTAGTCATGTTCTATATAGTGGAGGTTCTTTAGACTAGCAGTTCGGCAGTGTTTGCAACTTCATGCTTCAATGGTGTTCTTCCTGATCATCCTTTTTTTCTATCTTCTAGAACATTCTTTCCATCTCTTTTTGGAATAGGATTTTTCCCATGTGGTTTTCTCTATTTCTCCTCTATTTAGAGATTTGGTTGTGCTTAGGTACCTCATTAGGCCTTGTTGATGGGACCCAATTCTTCTTTCAATAGTAGTTTCTAGGTTTTTAGCTACATCCTAAGTTTATCTTAAGGGAGGGTGTTAGAGTAATAAAGTATGTTCTTATTAACCAAATAATATTTATTTAATTATGAAGTCACTTATTATCTCTAGTTTACTTAAGCTAAACTTTGGGCATATAATAATTAATTCTTTTATTAATTATTATCATGCAACCTAGGTTAGTTACCTGTTAGAATTTTGATCTCCTTTTATAAGGATTGATATCTTTGTAATTTATTCATTCACTTTTGATAATAGCAATTTCTCCTTTTTCTCATCAAGAATGTCTCATCTATGGATTTGGGAATTCCTACCTTCGTAGCTTTTTCTTCTCTTTATGTGATAGGTGTTTGCATGCAAGTTATTCTTGGGAACTATGGGGTTGATCTTTCATCAACTTCAATAATAATCACCACTTATGGAAAACAAAGCCCTCATAGCTTGATGATTATCAAGATTCGGTGCATTTTTTGGAGTGTCTAGAGCCTTAAATTATCTTCCTAGAGGAAAAAGTATTTCAATGTTAAAGAGGAGCAACAGAAGAGATGGATTAGAATGGAAAGATAGTATTTACTATTAACCATATGCTAAAGTTAGAGTGGGTGCCAAACTGGCTAGGTATTGTAAGCAATAGTTATATTAGGCTTGAGTTTAGAGATGCGTATGTTAGAGTAATTAGATATTTCCTAATTAAATCTAGATATTTTTCCTTTAGCTCTCTCATCCTCATGATGGATCACAAAGTGTGCTCTGAAACGTTGATGCAAAAAATTGTAACACAATCTGCCCAGAAAATACAACAAATAATTAACTCTAGTTTGCTTAAGCTAAACTTTAGGCATCTAATAATTAATTTTTTATTAATTATAATGATGCAACCTAGGTTAGACCTTTTTAAGGTTTTGATCTCCTTTATAAGGACGATCTCTCATTGTAAACATTCATTGAGACAAATTCATTTTTTATAATAGGAATTCATCTTGTTGCTCATCAAGAATGTCTCATCTATGGATCTGGCCATTTTAGCCTCCATAACTTTTTACTTCTTTCTTCTATGACAAGTGTTTGCATGCAAGTGATTCTTGGGAGCTATGGGGTTGATCTTTCATCAACTTCAACATGGTACTAGAGCTCCAGATCTTCATGCCCCTATTCTGTTCTTGAGAGATTTGACACTGGTTTTCAAATTTGTGGCTTTCAGAGGATTTTGTGTTGGATTTGGGGAGGACATATTTTTCAAAGCATTGTGAGCCCAAATGGACATCACCATTAAACTCAAAGCACTTGAAAACCCCTCATTTCTATATAAAATACATCTAGTATGGACGTTGCAGAGATCTAAGGCAAAAAAAATTTGCACCTAGGGTATTTTGACCTGGGCACTCAAAATGAGGCAACTTTTTTTTATTTTGATTTATCAAAAAATGAATGGAAATTTTTCTTTTGAAAGAAGAAGCTCATGCGTTGCAGGCAGATTTTTTTCAAAAGTGTTGGCCATTGTGTTGCATATGCAAAAGGATGCATTTTTTTAAAAAAGTGTGAGGCGACCTTTTTTGGATGGTCTATACATGTGCAAGCAAGTAAGGTATAAGTCATATTTCTTCTATGCCTATGTGCATCCTTTGTGTGCCCACCTAAAACCAATGGTTTTTTATTGCTTTTGGAGGTGCCCAGTACTTCCAAGCATACATTATGAGGTTAATGCACAAGAGGTTATTGGGAGTCATCATTGAAAGTAGATTTTTGGTCTCCTTCAACATTAGCAGCCCCCTACCGATGTTCTTGCCCCTCAGTAGGTCCATTTTCAGACATGTTTTCTTTGATTCAGCAAATCTATGCATGATTTTTGGGTTTGCTTTGCCTTAGGCTTGAACTCTAACACGCAACCTGCATGACTGATGTGATTCATTTTAGATTAGAAGGATGGTAGTTTGGTATTTTCAACCTAGTGGATTTCAATTTTCACTCGGAGGTATGATCTGACATCATGGTTTACGAGACTTTTTGGGCCATGTTTTATGGAGAGATTTGGAGTTTTTCCCACCATCAATGCATGAAGTTGTGGATTGGGCTCTCCCCAACTTGCATCATTCCTTGGCTCATATGCATGAAGATTTTTTGGTAGATGTTACTAGTCCACCTTGATGTCCATTTCACCACCTCATTTGATGGTTGTTTGGAGGTTTTATCCTGGGAGCTATTCAAGAATTTATTGCTTTTTTGAAAAAGCACATGGGCAGTATCCATTGTTGGGTTTAAAGAACATGGTTTTGGGCAGGAGTCAAGGACCTCGGTCTATGTTTTAAACTTTCCTAGGCTTGCATAATGCCTATCCTTTTTTCATGGCCCCCTTCTTGGACTTCCCTCCTTTGATTTCGACATCTACAACTTTGTTGATTCCTTGTTCAATGATTGGAGGATTTTCCTTTTTTGGCACCCCTGCGCTACATGATTTTGATGACTATTCCTTTGGTGGTTTATTTTTCCATGGTTTTGAGCCCCACCTTGGGCTACCAATCATTGTCAAGACTTTTTGGGGCCACTCTTCCCAATCTTCACTTTCACTTCTGCATGCATGTCGTATTTCTCTTCCTATCAATGCCATTACTTGCTCTAGTTTTTGAGTGATCTTTAACTTGTCCAGTCCACCTCTGTACTTGACCCCACTTTGGAAGCCCATGCATTTTTTCATGACTTCGAGTTGAAATTTTATTGGTCTCTTTTTGGAGGATGATGCACTTTTTACTCCAAGTCTATTGTCGAGATATAGTATCAAAGTTTTTTATAAAACTTTATTTTTTGACACATGTGGAATTTGGCCACTGAAATTTTACTCTAACATCAACTCTTTTACCAATGACATTATTTTTCACACATTGTCTTGTTTCCAGTGGTTGGATTTTTTTTTTTGGGAGGTGTCATTTTCCAAGAATTTTTTTGCCTCAATAGCTATTTTCCTATCAATTATGGGCTCGTCACTTGCTAACGTCAATGTCATGTCAGCACTGCATCTACATTCTTGTCACATCTTTAGGCTCTATATGGACCTACCTTCACATTTTTGCTCATATCTTGGGCATATAGACTTCACTTTTCATAAATGAGATATCACTGGAAAGATGGTTCTGATCCTATCATAGTGGTATAGTTAGTTTTCAGTTTGATTATTTTTTATGGCTTTCTCTGCTGTCAAAGTCAGGGGTACAATTTTACACTCCTTGAGACGTATCATGAGCATCTGATCTCCAATTTGGGAATTCTTTATATCATTGGAAAGGTCTTTCTAACCTCTTTCCAATGATGTTGGTTGTCTTCCTACATTATGCTCTAGGCACATTCTATTTAGTCTTCTGCATTTTTGCATTCTGGTGGATAACTTGGTTGTTTTAGGTCTGAGGATTGAATTTGTTGCTTTAGATGATTCGTCATGACTTGTACTATCTATTGTATTAGTCTTATGTCTCTTCTAGGCTATTTAGACATCATTTTTATGCATTCTTGTAAACATACTGAGATAAAGTGCCATACTGCATCTGTATTTTCATTTCAATTATTTTGCCTTGTTTTTCCTTCTAATTTGAGTAGCGTCATTTGAGGACACTCATGCAGATTATTGTATTCTTTAGATTCACTAGTATATGGACTACTCATGATTAAAGTTTCATGGGGGTTTGATGTTTTTCCTTTGTTTTTCATCTTCCTTTGTCTAGTGAGTGTCCCTTCTATGACATTAGCCTCATGACGTATCTCAGATTGATCACCTTAGTACACACATATGTACTATTTTGTATATCTTGATCATGGCTACTTTTGACAGAGCTTTGTAGCTTCTACATGCTTCAGTGGTGTTCTACATGATCATTTTTTGTTCTTATCTTTTGGTACATTCCCTAGTTTGGAGGCTTCTTCAATCCTTCACTAGTTTCTTTCAACATGTTTTTCATCTCTTTTTGGAGTAGGGTTTTTGCCATGTGGTTTTCTCTATTTCTCCTCTTTTCAAATATTTGGTTGTGCTTGGGTGCCTCAATAGGCTTTATTTGTCGTGACCCAAATCTAATTTCTATAGTAGTTTCTAGGTTTTTAACTACTCCCTAAGTTTATCTTAAGGGGGGGGTGTTAGAGTAATTAGATATTTTCTAATTAACTCTAGTTTTCTTAAGCTAAACTTTAGGCATCTAATAATTATTATGATGCAACCTAGGTTAGACCTGTTTAGGGTTTCGATCTCCTTTATAAGGATGATCTCTCATTGTAAACATTAATTGAGACCAATTCATTTTTTATAATAGCAATTCATCTTTTTGCTCATCAAGAATGTCTCATCAATGGATATGGAAATTTCAACCTCCATAGCCTTTTGCTTCTTTCTTCTGTGATAGGTGTTTGCATGTAGATGATTCTTGGAGCTATGGGTTGATCTTTCATCAACTTCAACAGTGTACACTGCACTTGGGAGTGAGGTCAATATTCAGTGTGTGTTGTTGGTTTCTAAGTTTGATATGGTATTCTAGAATATATAAATTAGTTGGGTGTTGGAAAGTTTCTTCAACTTAGACATCACAGTCCCATTGAATGCCTCATCTATGGGAGAAAATAGAGTAAACCCATTGGAAAAGCCATCCTCATAGGTATTCAAAATTCTAATACTAGTTATCAAGAACTTGGTTTATATTCACATTAGATGTGTAAAATTTTAGCTTAACCAACAAATAATCTAGCTAGAATGATTAAAAAAAAAAAAAAAAATGCATTTGTAGAACGAAAAAAATTCAAAATAGAAGATGAAAAATGAAACTTCTCATTAATTTACAATGAAGAATTACAATAATATAAGTTTCTTCAAAACATAAAATAGAGAAAACAACGGTAATAAAAATGAAAAAAAATATAAGTATTCCTTAGTTAGCTTACACACTAAGAAAACAAGCTATATACAAAAAAAATATGGATAAAAGACAAAAAAAAAACTCAAGTTTTATTTGCTAATACCTCCTCTTAAGTTCTCACAGAAAGTGAAAAATTTTCTCTGTGAAAGTCTTCGTGAAGATGTTATTCAATCTACTCAGAAGTGGGACAATAATTCAAATCAATTACTCCATCATGAATCAATTATTGGATGTAGTGCATGTGTATCTTGATGCTCTTCATATCTGTTGTTATTGTACAATCTCTACAAAACTTTAGTGTACTCTGATTATTACACCAAATGATAGTTCAAAGATGAAAAAGAATACTTAGCTCACTAAGGAATTTTTTGCAACCAAATGACTTGAACTATAACATTGAGTGTGCCTCTATATTCAACCTTTGTTGATGATAAAGCAATACAAGATTGCTTCTTGTTTGACTGGAAATAGTCCACTAGATCCCAAAATAAGAATATATCTTGAAGTGGGCTTGTGATCAATGATATCACAAGCCCAATGAGAATCAATGTAGCCAATAAGATCCAAAGAACATCATGCTAAATAATGAATCTCGTGGCAAATGGTTCCTTGAACGTATTAAAGGATATGCTTAATAGTTTTCCAATGTAGCTCATGTGGCTCTCACATGTATCTAGAAACAACCCCTACTGCATATGAGAGATCTAGACAAGAGTGAGTGAGACAAAGAAGACTCCCCACAAGTTGTCAATACTGAGTGCAATCAACCAATGGTGTATCATTTCCATCCTCAAGCTTTACCCTAATAAAAAAGGTGTAGTTGATGGCTTGTAATCAGTCATGTGAAATCGAGCTAAGAGATATCTCACATACTTGGATTGAGAAATGGCAAAACCTAAATCATTTTGGTTAATCTCAAGTCCAAGAAAAAATGTAGTAAACCAATTTTCATCATGGAAAATATATCATGCAAAGTAGCTTTAATTGTAGAAATTGATGAAGGAAAACTACATGTATTTAGTAGATCATCTACATAAAGAATTGTGATCAACAAGGAGTCATAGGTTCTCATCATATAGATTTTTGGATCAGATTTGCATCGCATAAAATTTGAGATAAAATATAAGAGTCCATTTTAACATACCAGGCTCTAGGTACCTACTTGAGACCATAGAGTGACTTCTTCAGTATGTATACCGAAGATTAATTTTGTACATACCCTTGTGATTTATCCATGTATATTTCCTCCTCAAGATCACCATGAAGAAATGCATTCTTTTTATCCATGTGGTGAACCTCCCACCTTCTTGTTGCTACAATGGAAAGAGCTAGTCAAATGGACTCCATTCTTTATACCGCAGAAAAAGTTTCATCATAATCAATGCCATGAACTTGTTGCAAACCTTTGGCTGCCAACCTTTCTTTGTATCTATTTTCATGCCCATATTCTAACTTATTTTTCCTATAGACCCACTTACATCTTACAAGCTTGTGATTTGAGGGAAGTGGAACCAAGTCCCAAGTTTGGTTTGAAATGAGCAAGTTGTATTTTTCATTCATGGCTTCTTACCAAAGTGGATTCTCTGCAATTTCTACATAAGTCAAAGGATCAAACCCTTGAACAAGATAGGCATGCATGGGCATGAAAGGATTAGTAAATGAAATTTCATGAGGTCCATCATATATTTTAGCTAAGCTCATAGTTCTTTGATTTCTCACAGGGGAGTCTAAATCATCACTGAAAGCCAAATCAAGTGTTAGAAGTGGATCTACACATGCATAATTGTGTTAATCTAAATCAGATTGAAAACCAACATACCAGGATAAGTGGATGTATCATATCTAATATTTATAAGAGAAGGTAGTACAAAAGTGGTGCCAGGTTGTTCATGAGATGTATTTGAAATGCTCTCATCAAGTTAGACACTTCTCTCAATTAAGATTATTTTTGTTGAGAGATCTAGAAGTTTGTAACCTTTAACACCATATGGATATCCAACAAAGATGCATTCTTTTCTTTGAGGATCTAAATCCTTTCTCTTTTTAATAGGAATAGGATCCCATGTATGTGATCCAAAAATCCAAAAATGTGAGACTTTTGGTTGCATGTCACTCCATGCTTCAAAAGGTATTTTTCTTTAAATGGATTTGTGAGGAGATCTATTTTGTATGTATGAAGCACATTTTATTTCTTCATCCCATGCTTTGGAAGGAAGACATCTTGCATGCAACATGCAACTATCCATCTCCTTTAAGGGTCAATTCTTCCTCTCAGCTACACCATTCTATTGTGGAGTGTATGGAATTGTATTTTGTAACTTTATTCTCACTTCATCACAAAGATGTTGGACATTATTTTTGACATATTCTCTTCCATTATTTTTACAAAGGATCTTAATCATTTACCAGACATCTTCTTAGCATGGGCCTTGAAAATCTTTAGATTCTCAATAACTTCAAACTTAAAATTCAAAAAATAAACCCATGTGTATCATGTGTAATCATCAATAATTTTTAACACATATTTATCTTTACTTATGGAAGGTTATGGAAATGGACCCATGAGATCACTATGAAAAATTTCTAAATGACAAGAGGCTCTATGTGCATTCTCTTTCTGAAACTTTTCTTGAGGGTGTTTTCCTAGAGCATAACCTTTCATTTTTAAAACCCTGTGAAGGTCCTCCTATTATCTTAGGATATAATTCTATTGAAGTTAATGAAAGATCAACCTCACAGCTCCCAAGAATCACCTGCATAGAAACACATGTCACTGAAAGAGAGAAGAAAAATTTATGAAGGTTGGAAATTCTAGATCCACAGATGAGACATTCTTGATGAGAAAAAAGAGAAATTTCTATAATCAAAAGTGAATGAATATTACAATGAGAGATCGTCCTTATAAAGCAGATCAAAGCCCTAAAAAGGTTTATCCTAGGTTGCATCATAATGATTAATAAAAGAATTAATTATTAGATACCTAAAGTTTAGCTTAAGAAAACTAGAGTTAATTAGGAAATATCTAATTACTCTAACACCCCCCCAAGATAAACTTAGGGAGTAGCTAGAAACCTAGAAACTAATACCAAAAGTAGATTTGGGTCTCACTAACAAGGCCTGATGAGGTACCCAAGCACAACCAAATCTCTGAAAAAAGGAGAAATAGAGAAAACCACATGAGAAAAACCCTACTCCGAAAAGAGATGGAAAACATGTTGAATAGAACTAGTGAAGGACTAAAGAAGCCTCCAAACTAGGGAATGTCCTAGAAGATAGGAAGAAAAGATGATCAAGAAGAACACCACTGAAGCATGTAAAAGCTACAAAGTAAATATTGATATGAAGAACCTCCACTAAAATAGAACCTGACCAGGTAGAGAAGACTATAATCTGCATCAAATCAAGAGGCACACAAAGTCAAACAACTGAACTCAAAGATAAAGATAGCATAAAACACCAAACCTTGAAGAGTCGATCAATCAAACATGGACAGTTGCATCCAAAGTAGGAATGAAAAGAAGAGTGTCTATATGGTAAATGATCCATCTCACTAAAATTAATACGTACCCATCCATTGCATCCGCCTACTACATAAGAACAAATACTGAATACATAGCTCACTCCATCGAACCAAGGAAGCATGAGAAATAATAGAAGAACCCCCTAATACAGATAAGGGTGAGGTGACAAGCAACTAGAAAAGTGAGTCAAAAGAATTGCATGCCAGGGAACCATGATCAATATGCACAAAAGAGTATATATGTGTGTACTAAGGTGATCAATCTTAGACACATCATGAGGCCAATGTCATAGAAGGGAAGATTATTGGACAAAAGAAGATGGAAAAAACAAACAAAACATCAATCCCCCATGGCATTTTAATCATGAGTGGTGCATGTACAATAAGGCACAAGATATAATGAATCCCAAGAATACAATAATCTACATGAGTGTCCTCAGATGACACTGCTCGAATTAGAAGGAAAAACTATTGAAATGAAAGTACAGATGGAATATGGAACTTTATCTCAGTGTGTTTGTAAGAATGCATACAATAATGTCTAAATGGACAAGAAGAGACATAAGGCTAATTTACAACATATAGTACAACCCATGACAAATCATCTAAAGCAATAAAATCGATCCTTAGACCTAAAACAACCAAGATATCCACTAGAATATTAAAATGTAGAAAACTAAATAGAATGTACCTAGAGAAGAATCTAGAAAAATAACCATCATCACTAGAAAGATCTCAAAAAGACCTTTCCAATGATATAAAGAATTCCCAAATTGGAGATAAAATGCTAAAGATATGTCTCCCAAAGTGAGAAACTATACCCCTAACTTTGTCAATGGAAAAAGCCATCAGAAAGAATAAAAACTAAAAATCACTTGTCAAAAACTAAAAATTGCAGCTAACTTTATGTCAAACACCAAGTAGGTATAGGCTTTGAACTCCAAGTCTTATATCGTACGGCATTGAACGGAGGTTGTTGACCAAGCACGTCGAAGAGGGGACAAATCCAATAAAACTTAACTCCAAATCTATTCAAATCACCTATAATCATGCCAAAAAATGAGGGCTCCATAAGTGTTGATAAGTCCTTCCTTTCTCTGCTACGCAACATTCCTACCAAAAAATCATGCCTCCAAACAAAATGCATGCGTCACCTTTGTTTCATCCAAGGAGCATTGATAGAAGCTCCCCCAAAATGGTGTGAATGAGTGGGAGACCTAAGGAAACACAACCACACATGGCACTGGAACTCCAAAACCTGAAGCAATGAAGTTGATCCTCAGCTTTGATACCATGTTGAATTTTATGAAAGATCAACCCCACAGCTCCCAAGAATCACCTACATGCAAACACTTATCACATAAAGAGAGAAGCAAAAGCTATGAAGGCTTGAAATCACAAATCCACATATGAGACATTCTTGATGAGCAAAAAAGAGATTGTTATTATCAAAAGTGAATCAATCAATTAATGACAAATCATCCTTATAAAGGAAATTAAAACCCTAAAAAGGCCTGACCTAGGTTGCATCATAATAATTAATAACATAATTAATTATTAGATACCTAAAGTTTAGCTTAAGAAAATTGGAGTTAATTAGGAAATAGCTAATTACTCTAATAAAATCTTCTGTAGAAGAAAATGGGCAAGGGAAGGTAGATCTTAGGATTGGAAACTTTGAGAATGTCTTGCACATTCCAAAACTTTCAGTCAATCTTCTTTATGTATCAAATCGCACATATGTTGGAAGCTTATTGGGAAAGTTAGATACTGAGAGGGGGGGCGAATCAAGAGCTATAAAATTGTTAACCTTTCAAACAAATATCAAACTCATATCTTTCACCTCTAACCCTTGCAACAGTAATCACATAAACATATACTACAATGATGTATAATATCCAATCTGTTGATCACAACCATAAATATGAAAGTAAATGATCAATGCATAACACAAAGATTTGGTAACTCAGAAACCCTCCAAGGTGAAGGTAAAACTAGGGTGGGGATAACAACCACAAATGTTCACTAATACAATAACAAATTTTTCATGTTAGGGACACAATTTTGATCACTTCTAATGATCTACCTTGTGAGAGGTCTACCCTAATAAGAGCTTACAAGACTTATTCAGCCTACCTTGATTAAAGGATTTAAAACTTATAACAAAGTAAGAATTCTATTAGGAGATTTACATAGGCATGTTAGGACCACTATGTTAAGAGATTTACCCTAATTCATTTTTCCAAAATGTATCAGTACTTGATCCTTTAGCTTGCACTTAATATGTTGATTATGGATCTCTTCTTTCCAATCTCTAATATGATCTCTAATCTGATATATCACTATTCTTCCCTCCACTACTTTACTTATCTACTCTATCTTATTCTTCTTCAAATTTTGCATCAAACATCCAAACGCGCATGCACGCGCGCGCGTGCGCACACACACACACACACACACACACACACATCATATGAAAATAGGGTTTGGATCCTGCTTTTATAAGTAACTAAAGAAGGTTCTAAATCAAGATCAATGATATAGATTTCTCTCTTTTGTTGCTTAAAACTTTCATTTTCTGATTGGTTAATCACCTTGCATAGGGTTTAATGATTCAAAAAAAAACATGTAACCATCTCCTTAAATTACTCCTCGATCATTAAAACATACATTAACCAAAAAAAGTTACCTTAGTGTTTGTGCAATTCCAAACAAATATATCAAAATTGGTTTTCTCAGAACATGAACACTCTGACGCTCAATTATAACTAATCTTCATGATGTCCCTTGGATTTTGTATACTTTGCACTCACTACATTACACAATATCAACTAACTCTATATAGATCAGCATGTATAGTCTTCAGACTCACTCGGCATGTATAAGAGTACTTAGCAACCATAGACTTGCTCAGCAATAACAATTGCTCATCCTTAAATAAAATAAGGACAAGTCTAATATACATAGCTCAGCCTTCATATGATGGCTCGGTCACTATGATGACCGACCAACTCTGCCAAAAAAATGACTAAGTGTTTGACACTAATAGACAACACACCTTGGGGATCAACAATCTCCCACTTTGACATTAGTAGAAAAAACACTTTGTCATGGTTTAATATTACATCCAAAATTGAAAATAGTACTCCCTTGTAGACTATGAATCGGTCTTCATAAAGACTTCAATGTATACAACAATGTATACATAACTTTCGACATACTCTTAACTTCAAAATGAGTATTCATAAAAATATTTTCAAAGAATCATACCTTTGATCATATACATGTACATTTTTATTTCCCCCTTGATATTGCATTCCCCTTTATGACATTTTCCCCCTTTTTTTTGTCACTCATGGTTGTTGGGGTGAAGGGGTCAAACCATACTTGTCCAAAAATGTTTGTGAATATGTATAACCATTGCAAGCGCATTGTCCCAACTCAATCTGACAAGTTCCAAAACTATAATCTTTATTTCTAGTTGACAGCTAGGTCAACTAGACTTTATGCAAGAGAGAGATGTGAATCTCTTTTTTCTATCTCTTTGCTAATGAAAACTCTCTCTACATCAACTCCAAATGAGGTATCAACATTGACTAAATGGAAATTAATTTTTCTCTCATTGTTCCATCCATGATTTGCAATTCAGCCAATCTCCCTTGAGCAAAAATCAATCGGTTATAATGAATGGGATTTGAACCTCTGTCCATCTTCAAAAAAAATCATGTCAACTTCAAATCTAACTACAACTTCTCAATCTGATCCTAAATATTTTTTGTAAACCTAGGTACATCACATAATGTTCTATTAAAAGATATGAGTATGTTGTACTACACCACCTACATTATTTTCAAGGTTAAAAAGTTAAAATTGCATGATGACTATTTCAGTGGACACTTTCTCTAAAAAATTGTTCTCAAACCATTGCAATTGTTGGTGTAAATAAGTATTCACTATTTACACTTACTTAAGTTTACTTAGGTTAATGCATTAATTAATTATTTTACATTATTTTATTATTTTTATTTGTGAGACACTTAGGAGTTTGCGCACCTTTGTGAGTTGTCATGTAGACAACACAAGAGTACGCAACTCTATTTTAGCACATGGTGTCTACAACACTATTTTGTGTGTCACACCCTTGTAGGCTTATCCTCTCATCACCGCACTTACTTCCATGCTTAATGGAGGATAACCCATATCTGGTGGACATGTGCTTGGTTGTATGACACATCATGATGCTAACTTCTATGCATTCTAGAAGCTCTCCTGAGGCCTTTATATTCAGGCACTCCTAGTGTACTTTGATGAACCAATTATTGAATACATTGTTATTCTGATCATACTCTCTCTCTTTTTGGTCTACTATCTGCTTGTGTTTGAGTTCTTAGTTCTTGGGTGAATTTTTCTCTTAGGCAAATTCTTACATGGTATCAGAGCGTTGAGACTTTCTCATCACAAGTTGTTCGAGACCTCTTGCTTGCTTCATCACCTCAGCCTAAATCTGGAGTGCTACAAAAATTGAGAGCGTCTAGCACCAGATCTAACCTTGCCATTGCGTCCAAAATGCTGAACCAGTGAAAATTGACTATAAACTCGGCTACTTTGGCCTAAAGTCGACTGTGAGGCAAAAAAAATTTGCAAATCGGCACCTAAAGGCCCGATTTGCGGTATGGGTATGGTCTTTTTTTAGATCTATAATTTAATTTTCGGATCATTTATTTTCTCTGAATTTTTGTCAAATTTTTAGAAATTATTTTTTGCCCTTTCGGGCACCAGCAGAGAAAAAAAATTTGCACACTTGGGCTGTGACACCCCGGATCTGCCATTTGTGGAAGTTTATTTTGTTAATCACAGTGATTATTCTACATCATTCTCTCCTGCGGCTGTACTATACAAATCTGCAAAGTTCGCAGGCGAGTACAACAAGAAATTCAGCCACAAGGACCCACCGATGAGATCTCCTTCCAGGCGGCAGAACCCACATCCCGGCGGCTTCCTTTTATTTGCTTATTTGGTGCGACAGCTTCAGTTTAAATTGCACAGAGCGCATATAACCGGTGCATGTGGGATTATTAATCCTGACCACAGCACACAGGCATTCATTTTTGGCAGTTGTTGTTGGAGTTTCCTGACGTCTACATTATCCTCTCTGCCGGAGTCTGCAGCACTTTCCCACCGGCTTTTTTTTTAGACCTTCCAACGTTGCAGTACCAGATTTCCTTCCCGCGTGGATCTTCGATGTCATGTTTCTAACTTCGGCATGCATGTGCGCTTTTTGGCAATTGTCTGCGACCCCCGACGTTCTGCATAGATTCCAGCATATTCACGACTCTCCGACGACTGTTTAATATCCTGCCCATGACTTTGTGGAATATTCTGGTAGCGACAGTAGGTTATTTTCCTGCCCACCCAGCACATGAAGTACTGGCCTTCTGCCATGTGGCCCATACTTTAGCCACCACCTATCCCTGCTGCCTACCCTGCACACAAACATGCGTCAGCTGGCAATTGTCTAATACTTGCTCGCCACATGTCCAAGTTGACAGCAGGAGGCCACGTCATTACCCAGTATAGCCACATCACCTGTGGATAGCTGGCCTTTTCCACGCAAGCATTTCGTATGTTCCATACAGTACGGACACACCGAGTCACCTACCACATCAACACAGAGCCTAAATTTTTGTTGACGTCATCTTTTCTCAGTGTTAAATTTGACGCTCGTTTGAATGTCATTTTTAGGCATTTTATAATTGCATTGATGGCCATTTGACCATCAAATTTAGACTCTTATTTTCTCTACTAGACCCCTCTCCAAATTGCTTTTCAATTTGGAAGCTTGACTTTGAGAGCCGATAACTCAAACATTCGGACTCCAATTCAGGTACAATTTTTTTTGAAATCAGGTAGAATTTCCTAAATTTTCTAGTGGTGGTGTCATTTTCTAGTTTTGGTGCATAGATTGTGCAAAAATTGCATTTTTTGGCAACTGTACCTGCATAATCCTATGTTTTGCAACTTCAGAAGCTTCGTACGAGCACATCTGATCACTTTTTCAGGTTCTTGTTTTTGAAATTGCATTTTTTTTTGTCTACTTTCTAGATCTGAAGTCAGATTCTAGGGTTTTGTGGACCAATTTATCACTTTCAAAATTAGGCCTTCTTTGGCAGTGTAAAGCTTTGATTCTTTTTCAAAAAAATTGTAAATCTAAGCTACAGTGCTTAAGTGATAGATTTCAGCCTCATAAGGTAGTTGTAAAAGAAAAATTAGAAAGTCCACTTTGTTCATTTTGACAAGTGGCCCATTGTAAACACACTACTTATAAAGTGCGAAAAGAATCTTTTTTGGGGGGGTCTTTTGATTGAGTGAAAAGGGGGGGGTGTGTGCTATGTTTTTTGTGTCTCTATTTATCATGGGTTTTAAATGTCCTTCTTTGACTTCACACAACTATTCTACAAGGAAAGATATTGCATGGAGTAGAGTAATGGAAAAAAGATATAGTTTGTATGTTGATGGTACAATTACCAAACCTACTGATGCTAAAGAACTCATTGATTGGAAAAGACAAGATCAACAAGCTTTAGGTGTTATCAGGAGTTGTGCACATGGGGATCTTCTCTTTCACATTAAAAATTGTTCAAAATCTAAAGAAGCTTGGGATAAACTTGAACAATTATATGGTAAAGTGGATGAAGAAAAGGGATTTCAGATTGAGGATGATCTACTTCTCTTGGATCCTAAAAATTATGACACAATTCAGGATTACATCATTAAACTCAATGAGTATAAGGCACTTCTTAAAGATTGTGGAAATCCCATGAAGGATGACAGGTTGATTCATCACATCCTGAAGAAGCTACCTTCTGAGTACGCCAACTTTGTTTCGAGTTTTAATACTCATAAGTTAACCATGGGATCTGCTTGCTAGAAGCCTTCCTTTGATGGATTTGATGGATTTTAAATTTGATCATCACAGATATTGTGAAATATAAATTGTTTCTGTATCTGTGTCCAGTTTGTCTCCCTACCAGAGGAGTTAAAATTCAATCTGGACTAATTTAAGAATGTGTAATATTTGGTCTGCCGCATCTTGATTATTTAATTGTTGTCAGTTCAAGTGCATAAGAACATTATTAAGTTGTATGTGAAAATTTACTGAAGTTGACTCGATTGCCTGGATGAGCAGAGGCACTGGTCTTTCTATTATTGAAGTCAAAAAATCTATATCTTCCTTCCTACAAGCATCAAATTCATTATTAACAAATCTTAGACAAAACATTCAATTATTTCAAGTACTCAACATTTAGTTTAAGTTTTGTCAAGTTCCATGACCTTGCTAGTTGGAGAACTCCCAAACTTAAATTCACTTTAGAAAAATTCTAAACCAAGTGATCAGGTTGGAGGGAGAAGGTCTACCTGCCTAAGTGTAGCAGAGCTTGAAGTGTAGGGGAATCAAGGTGACTCTTGTTCGTTGCCCAAAACTAATTGTGGAATCCTATCAGAGAAGTGGTAGGCTCTTGGATTTCCAATCTGGGGTTTTGGGTTGGTGGATTTTGGACTTCTCAAGTCATCTAAGACCAAAGCCTTAGTGGCTAGTAATGATCACAAATCTAGTCAAGGGGGAAAAAGAAACAACAACAACAAGCAGTGGAAGCAGAAAACACAATCTGAGACATAACAATCATCCTCTCAACAAGGCAGTTCTTCTTCAAACAAAAAGGGAAGTAATGAAAAGAAGGACAAACTCTTTTGTGCATATTGCAAAAAGCCAAATCATGACGAGCATCATTGCAAAATAAAAAGAATCGATGAGTTAGAAAATCTACTCAAGAAGAACAAGATTCAAGTGCCAAGTACTTCCAAGGATTCTACTCCAACCTCTTCGAAGGGTAAAGGTCAAGCACTTATGGAAAATTCAAATTCTTCTTTGAAATGGATACTTGACTCAGGTGTTGGAAATATTCAGGACTAACAAGGTTACTGAGAGGGGAGGGGTGAATCAGTAATCTTTAAACAATTTAAACAAATTTAGCATAATAAAAATTCACCATTCATTCATCTACTTTACTGTATGCATAAAAAGATTAACACATTGATTTGATGACCCAGAAACCTTTCAATTTGAAAGTAAAACTGGGGTGGGGATGATACCCACAAAACTTCAATACTGCAGTATAAAGTTGGTCGGTTAAGGCTTACAATGATCACTTCTAGTGATCTGCCCTGTTAGGAGCAAGTAGGACTGCTAGATCCACCTTGTTAGAGGATTTACAAACATACAATGAAGTATGCACTCTGTTAGGAGATTTACAAAAGACTGTCAATTCTACCTTGTTAAAGGATTTACAAAATTGATTCACCTGTTAGGATGAAGCAGTGGATCTGTTTGCAACTGGTTTGCTGATTAGATCTTATGTACTGATCACTTGATGTGATGGATATATCTTTGCTGCTCCTTGATAACCTTGCTAAATACTCTGCTGCTGATTCTCTTTCAATTCGCTTTTACTTCACTGTTACTTTTCTTCATTATTTTCTATATTTTAAATGGCACAATACATTACATATATACCATTCCAATATTTACAGCAACAAGGTCGGCCAAACACAAGTGGACAAAACATTACTGAGTCGGCCAGATAGTAGAAAACTCAGGTTCCTCAAACTCACTCGGTGACCTTCTGACACTCGGCATCCACTACATTACGTGGCATTGTCATGCACTCAGTAGAGGTAGGGGCTCAGTCCATACTAATCACTCTGAGTAACTTGGAACTTGGTAACCACTGGTGACTCAATAAACATTGTGTCACTCGGTAGAAACTAACTCCTTCAATTCACGTGGTAAGCACTGAATACTTCTTTTACCTTTCTGTCTTGGTAATTACTGAAACCTTCATTTACCTTCCTGACTCGGTAAACACTAAAACCTTCGTTTACCTTTCTGACTCGGTAAACATTAAAACCTTTGTTTACCTTTCTAACTCGGTAAACACTAAAACCTTTGTTTACCTTTCTAACTCGGTAAACACTAAATCGTTTGTTTACCTTTCTGACTCAGTAAACATTAAAACCTTCGTTTACCTTTCTGACTCGGTAAACACTAAAACCTTCATTTACCTTTCTGACTTGGTAAACACTGAAACCTTTGTTTACCTTTCTGACTCAATAAACATTGCTGAACATACTTGGTAACCAACGAATGCTCGGTATGAACTGTAAACTGAGTGATGAACTTGGTAAGCATTCAGAATCAAATAAGTGTTGTAACTAATGAAAAATGTATCATTATTCCAACATCAGGTGCCTCTTACCATATGGGTTCTTCAAGGGAAGTCTTTTCTTCATTGAATCAGTCAAAGGTACCACACATCTTCGTGGGAGATCATGCTAAAATGGAAGTTGAAGGGAAAGGACATGTGGAAATGGAAGATGGAGAATTCAAAGATGTTCTCTATGTTCCAAATCTAAGCTCCAATCTCCTATCAGTTTACCAAATCACTCACCTTGGAGATGGTCATAAGGTTGAGTTCCTTCCAAATTCAGTGATGGTGCGAAGTCTTAAAGATGATTCATTGGTAGCAGTGGGGAAAGTTAGTGATGACAAGAGGTTATAATCCTTCTCCCACTTTGTGCCTAAGAGTCCTTCCCAAGCCTTGTTAACTCACTCTACTTCACAAATCAACTTATGGCATGAGCAGTTTGGTCACCTTGACTTCCGCTCTCTTGAGCAACTTTGCTCAAAACACATGGTCAAAGGTCTACCTAATATCAGCTTTTCTAAGGGAGAGTGTTCATCTTGTTCAGTGGATATGAATCTCAAGGAGAAGTATGATAAAGGGAAGTCTTCTCAAGCTCTAGTTGTTCTTCAGCTAGTTCACATGGTATTAGCAAGACCCTTTGTTGTGACTTTAGTCAGCCAAGGCCACTACATACTCACATTTGTTGATGACTTTTCGAGATTCACTTGGGTCTTCTTCCTTCATCATAAGAATGAATTGGTTCATAAGCTTCAAGACTCATGTTGAACACAAGTCAAGGAAAGCCATCAAAGTATTAAGGGTGGAAAATGAGAACAAATACATAGACAGAAGACTTAAGAACTTTTGCAAAATTGAGGGGATTGATCTTCAAATTTCACCAGCATTCAGTCCACACAAGACAGATGTTGCAGCTATGAGGATTAGGACTCTCAAGACCATGGCAAGTTGCATGATAAAGGCCAAGTCTCTTGATCCTACACTTGAAGTTGAAGCCATTAGCAGTGCTACTCACATACTTAACAAATATCCTCATCCAACCTTAGATGGAAAGACTCCTTTTGAGGCATGGTGCGGCAAAAAACCAGTTGTGAGTCACCTTAGAGTCTTCGGTTGTCCAGCATGGGAAAACCTTTCTTCCAGGAGTTGCAAGGCACTGACACCTAGGCCTTGTACCTTTATTGGTTATGAAGACAATCTGAAGGCTTACAGACTAATGGATCTAGAGACACACGAGATTTTTGTGGAGAAGAATGTTCACTTTGAGGAAAGTTTGCCCAGCTAGTCCTCTACTCCTCTCTGCACTTCATACATAGTGGAAACTGATAGTCACATTAGTCCAGTCCATGTGCTTACATTGCCATAGTGAAAGGTCCAACACATCATGGTACATCACATCTTCCAGCTCCAGCTTCAGTTGACTTGGGAGACAGACTTGAGGACTTACATCTTCTCATTGATGATGATTCTTCTATAGTTGTTGTGAGGGCTCACTCTAACCCTCATGTCCATTCTCTACATGATCAATCTTCGCAGGTTGGCATGACTGTGGATCCTTATGAACATCAATTAGTGGAGGTCTCTTTTTTAGTTGAGGAGACAGATGGTTTAGTGGAACAGGTTCAACAGACATCCTTGATCAATCTACATTCATTCTTTTCAGCATAGTTGGAAGGGGTGAACTTTAGCATCAGTACAGGGATACTTGAGCAGGTTTCAGGGCCACCATACATCTTCAGGAGTGTACCTTTAGCATTGTTTCTTCCTACGGGGACGAACACCATTCTACATTCTTGGACTAGCTTCTTCATTGGAGTAGCTTTCACTTGTCGACATTCTTCCTTTGGGGGGGAGAGCCTATTCTGTCTCTCTTCCTTCTCTCTTTCTCTTTTGTATATATTGGATGTATGTCATAATGGGGGGGTCTTGATTACTCCATCCATCGATGCATCCTTCCTTATCTCTCTTTTTGGGGGAGGGTTTTTCCCATGAGGTTTTCCCTCTTTCCTCGCTTTATGGGAGATTTGCATCTTCATTATGTACATGGGTACCTAATATGGCCTAGTAGTTGGGACCCATTATGCATCTTCATCCTAGTTCGTAAGCTTAAGGGCATTCCCCTAGTTGCACTTAAGGGGGGTGTTGGTGTAAATAAGTATTCACTATTTACTCTTACTTAAGTTTACTTAGGTTAATGCATTATTTTATTATTTTTATTTGTGAGACACTTAAGAGTTTGCGCACCTTTGTGAGTTGTCATGTAGACAACATAGGAGTACGCAACTCTATTTTAGCACATGGTGTCTACAACACTGTTTTGCATGACACACCCTTGTAGGCTTATCCTCTCATCACCGCACTTACTTTCGTGCTTAATGGAGGATAACCCATATATGGTGGACATGTGCTTGGTTGTATGACACATCATGATGCTAACTTCTATGCATTCTAGAAGCTCTCCTGAGGCCTTTATATTCAGGCACTCCTAGTGTACTCTGATGAACTTGTTATTGAATACATTGCTATTCTGATCATACTCTCTCTCTTTTGGTCTACTGTGTGCTTGTGTTTGAGTTCTTAGTTCCTGGGTGATTTTTTCCCTTAGGAAAATTCTTACAGCAATAACTTTGCATTTGCATCTATATCGTCATTATTTATATTTTCTATAGTATCCACTAATTGATCCATTAGAGGGGATTTCTCATTAATATATTTGATATCACATGCATCAACAAAGATATCCTTGATTTCTTGAAGTACTTGTTTTTGTTAATGTCCACTTCTCAATTCTTCTTGTTTGGTCTTCCTAGACAATAAATCTTGAAATATTTGTATCTACTCATAACTCAAGTGATCAATATCAAACTTGGGAATTACTATAACTTCATCTAATGTTATTATCTTGCTAGGTTACCATGCCTTCTTCTTTAGCATTTTCTTTGTAGGGGTGTTGCCACTCGGCAATGCTAGTTGGAAAGAGTGTGAGGAAACATCCACACTCGGACCTTTCTCTTTTTTTGTTGCCTTCTTTTGTTCCTCAGTTGTTGCATCTCTATGTGTCTATGCCTTCTTTTCTCCCTCTGTCAGAGGTCCTAAGATTGGTGCTCTTCATCACTTGTAGTAAATTTCTCTACTTGAGCATTCGTCCCATTAGTTTCACCTTTTGGGGTTTGATCTACATTAGTAGGCTCTTCATCTCTTTTCACTTCAACTATTGATCCACTCTGTTCCTCAATATCTATGACTAGTGTCTTCTATTGTATTTGAGAATTGTAATCAACAATAATAATCATTGTTTCAGTTATTGATACAGTTACCTATTGATTTGTTCCTTGGTCTACAATCTTTGGATATTCCATGATTTGAATAATAACTAGATTGGAGGTATCAATCAAAGTGTATTTGATGGATTTAAGAGCTTTCTCCCCTTGTTTTGATTTGGTTGACACTAACTTCTATAGCTCTTTTACAATTATATTAATATTGGGCATAGTATTTGTAGGGGTTTCATCCTTAATAATGACTATCTCTGTCTTTATTTCCTTATCTTGAGTCATTTTATCCACTATCTCTACTAACTGTTATGCGACATTATAAAAATCCTCTATATTATCCATCTCATCTCTTTGATCTTTTTTTTCTTCCTCTTTTACTAGAGTCGACGTTATCCCAAAGGCTTTCTCCCATATATGTTTTATCTCCTATAAAATGCATTCAATTATATTCCTCAAAATTTTATAAGCTCTACTCTTGGGTACAAATTTCTATGCATAATCTATTAAGGCTATAGATATATGAGTCTTCCCTAAATCAGGCATTGTTTGGGCTAAGGTTGTTTCCCTTATTTTTCTTTCTATATTTAATGCCCATTTCCATTTAGAATCAATTTTATTATACAATTCCTCAGGTAGTTCTTTACCTAACTCAATGGGAGTATATTTAAACTTAACAATCATATTCAAAACTGCCTATTCTACTTTTTCCTTATCACCTTTATCTAAACAATCATATTTTACATGTTTAAATCTAGTTAGGCCTATTGAACCTCTAATATTCTCACATACCTTTTCTATATCCTGGGGAGATCACCTAGGCACTATTTGAAACTTACTTAGATCATCTAATTGTGTCCTCTCGGCTTCGTAATCTTCTTTATCATCAGGCTTAACAATGAGTTTCCTCCTCAGCATCTTCTTCTAACCTTTCTCACTCTTGTTAGCCTCTGATGACCTCTACTTTTGTGTCTTGACTTTTGTTGGCCTTGTTATTTTTAGTGTTCCTTTCTTTGGCTCAGAAGCTGCAGGGATTGTTGTCTTTGATCCTTTCATAGTTACTCTCCCTTGAGGTGTAGAAGTGGGTGGTGTAACCACTTTCTTTAGACTCTTCTTACCTTTTGGTGCCTGAGGCTCAGCAACTACTACCTCTTTCCCCTTAGATTCATCATCTTCTTCATCACTCTCCTAATCTTCCCATTTATCTTTAGTGATTTGCAAGGGTACCTCTCCAAGATTTCCTTCTAGATCTTTGCTCATTTTCCTTTCTTTATTTTCCATCTTTGGAACCTTTGTCTGCATCAATATCTTAAGCTTTGTTGTTTCATATGTGTCTAATGGTTCAAAATTCTTGTCAATCTCCTTTAATAATAATGGTAATATAGCTATAGACACTTCATCAAAATTAACTTCATAATGTATCAGCCTCAAAATTTTCACCTAATTCCTCAATATAACCATTGATTTTATCAGTTATAGGTCTATCATTCTCCCACATTATATTTCCAATGGTAGGAAACAAATTTTGTACATAAAATAATATACATAGTATTAGTGAGCCAAAGTTACAAGATGTACTTTTCCTTTCTGATGGCTCCAAGATTCTTTGGTAACTGAATCAACTGGAACTCATTCAAGTTGTAGCTATGGTCCTTCTTGACTATCTTGTAACCCAAATCTATAGCTACACAAGGCACACTATTCAGTCAACTTGACTAGTAGAATTTATGTGTAATCACTTGGACTGCAAACTGAATGACTAGATCATCACTTGCATTGATATGCATTCCTTAGCCATTCCACTTCACCTTTGTAAGTTATTCAATTGTGTTTCTGGCCTAGCATCAAACTTTCTTGACTTGATCAAGGGTAGGGTAACCAGTAACTTGATGGATGATTGATTTGGAAATCTTTCCTAGCCCATTCTCTAGCCACAATTTCATGCCATGCAACTTATCAAAAATATTTTGATCCACCCAACCTTGAAAACCTTAGGAAAAGCTAGGGCATGGGTAATCCCTTTCTTGGAAACTACTATGTTGTCTTCCTTCAAAACTCCATTCTCGCATAGCTTGTCATATGTGTTCCTCAGCTCAAAATCACCAATTTCTTCAATCTTACACATGTAACAAGATGTTACATCATGTACCATGATAACTCGAGGTGGAATTGATGATAATTCTCTAGATGTGTCTCCATTCATCACGATCTTAGGATAATCCTTAAATTTTGGAGGAGGGCACACATCATTTTGTACAATTTGGGCCTTGTTTTTCTTTAGTGCCTCCTTTGCACTTCCATGTGTAGATGATGTGATTGCAAACTAGGGTTTCTAAACTTCAAACAACTTTGAAAAATAATCAAACTCGATTCAAATAGAATTTGTGACCTTACTCAATTTTTCCAATGAGACGCACTACATCTTTACAAACTTCATATAAATCACTCTGTAATCACCTTGAATTGCTCTACAAACTCTCAAATCACTAGGTGAATAAAGAAATGAACTCAAATTTGACTATATACCTTCAAATAGTTTAAATACCCTCTCATTTAATGTTTTGTACATATATTAGATAGGTTCAAAATGCATGACAATTGTCTCAGCATACATAAGACAACTCCTCATCCATACTTCCACTCACTAGCTTGGTCACTACACCAACTTCATTGCAACTGCATTCCAATTCTCAATCATAGCCACTCAAACATATCAGTTTGGTCCACACAAAATATCGATCCACATATTGTGAAAAATTGTATGAGGACACATTTTAGAGGCAAACTAAGAGCTGGATGAATGGAAATATACTTTTCTATAGTTGTCACAAGATTGGACATTTGAACATAAATTGTAGGACCTAAAAACCAACATGAAGCAATGAACATAACAAAGGAAAAGGAACTATTGATGTAGAAAAAATAAGAAATGAGATGAATTAGACATGGAGAAAGAAGGATGAAGCCAACAACAGTGGAACAAGTGAAGCCGAGATAACCCAATCCAATGGATCATGTACACTACCTCAAACTAAGAAAATAAAGTATGTGAGGAACTATAATTCAAATGATTTATCATACATCAATTCCTAACATGTGATGTGGTGAAGTCCATATCTACATAAGATGAGATGCGTAAGGATATTATTGAATTGAGAATTGAGTAAAGGAAACATATACCAAGTTGGAGTATAGTTGATGTTGAGCATCAATATCAATATCTGTAGTGACCGAGACATAGACCATATTCTCCACATAAATGATAATTGTAACATGTGTTGTAATCCCAATTTTATGATTTACCTTGCTTAGGTTCATTTATTTTCTTCTTGGTTGTCTACTTAGGTTTTGCCTTTGATCTACATTCTTGAGCTATATGTCCATACTTTTGACATTTGTAGCAATATCCTTCAAATTTAGGTGTAACTAGTGTAATTATGACTTTGTATCTACACTCATGTTCTTGATGTCCTTGATTATTACAATAAGAGAATCATCCATTGAATTTGGGCTTAGGGTTTTTCTTACCAGTCTTACTTCTACAAATATTTTATGTGTGACCTAGTTTCCCACAATGATATTGTTCTTTGGCTTTGCATTCCTCTATTCTCCATCCTTTGATTGTTCTCCTTCTTTGATAGATGATAGGTGTGTGTCATATCCTAGTCCATATGTGTCATGGAGTCTTCTTTGTGATCACATCAATTCTTAATAGTATCTCACAACTTTTTTAGGTTTATTCAACCTTTCAATGAATTCCTTTTCAGATCTTAACTCATTCCTTACCTTTCCAGATCTTAACTCATTCCTTAGACACTCATTCTCAGATTTTAGATTTTCAATCTCCACATCTTTTCTATTGAGTTCTTGATTTGCACTTAGAAATTTATTGAGTATATCAAGTTTTTTGTGTGTGAGTTTCTGCACATCATATATTCTTTCATCAAGTCTTGTGGTCATTTGTCTCTTGTCTTCATCATCCATTGATTTATTTTCCTCATTTTTCTTTTTATTTTCAGTCACATATAGCCTTACTGATTAGATTTCATTATCTCTTTAATCCTCTTATCTCATTATTCAATGCAGCGTTCCTCTCTAATAGATTTGCTATTGTTGCATCACTTTCATTGGAATTCTCATAATTAAGTAGTCCTTCAGTATCTTCTTCTTGATATTGTGTATCATTCTATATGACTTCCATGTCCTTCCTTCTCTTTAAGGATTTCTTCAATTCCTATCTTGTTACTTCAAGATGCTACCATGCAAGTTGTATATTTAGCTTCTTATTTTCAACGATCTTTGTCAACTTATAAGCCTTCATCTCCAAGATCTTGACTCTCAAGTGGTTAGACTTTTGCTAAGAGAACAATGCACTAATACCAATTGTTGGAATTCTATTGGTAAAGTTGGATACTTAGAGGGGAGAGGTGAATCAGGATCTATAAAACTTTTAACTTTTGAAACAAATATGTAACTAGTATCTTTCACATCTAATCCTCGCAATAGTAGTCACATAAATATATACTACAATGATGTATCAGATCTAATCTACTAATCACAACTTTAAAGATGAAAGTAAATGATCAACACATAACACAAAGATTTAGTAACCTAGAAACCTTCCAAGGTGAAGATAAAACTAGTGCCACAAATCTTCACTATTGTAGTAACAAAGTTGGCCTATTAGGGCTAGAATTTTGATCACTTCTAATGATCTACCTTGTGAGGGGTCTTCCCTATTAAGAGCTTACAAGACTTATTCAGTGTACCTTGTTTAAAGGATTTAAAACTTACAACAAAGTAACCACTATGTTAGAAGATTTATATAGGCCTGTTAGGACAACTCTGTTAAGAGATTTACCTTGAATGACTTTACCAAAATGTACTAGTACTTGATCCTTTTATTTTTACTTAATATTTTGATTATGGATCTCCTCTTTCCAGTCTTTGATTTGGTCTCTAATCTTTTATATCATTATTCCACTCTTCACTACTCTACTCGATCACTCTATCTGATTCTCCTTCAAACTTTTCTTCAAGTATCCAAATACACACACATATACACCATATGAAAATAGGGTTTGGATCCTTCTTTTATAACCAACTAGAGAAGGTTCAAAATCAAGATCAATGATCTAGATTTCTCCCTTTCGTCACTTAAACCTTTCATTTTTCTGATTGGTTAATCACCTTGCATAGGGATTAATGATCCCAAAAAAATGCATAATCATCTCCTTAAATTTCTCCTCAATCATTAAAACATGCATTAAGTCATCCAAAAATGGTTTACCTTAGTGTTTGTGCAATTCCAAAAAAATATTTCAAAATTGGTTTTCTCGGCACATGAACACTCTGAAGCTCAATCATAACTAATCTTCATGTTGTTCCTTTGCTTTTGTATGCTTGGCACTACCTATATTACTCAACATGAACTAACTCTATATATCTCGAGGTGCATAGTCTTCAGACTCACTTGGCATGTATAGGAGTACTCGGCAACCATATACTTTCTTGGAAATAATAATTGCTTAGAATTAAATGAAATAAGAACAAGTCTAATATACATAGCTCAACCTTCATAGGATGGCTCGATCCTAGTGATGACCGACCAACGCTGCCAAATTAATAACCAAGTGTTTAACACTAATAGACAACACACCTTAGGGATCAACAACATATATGCATTGGAAGGTGACTTGAATTTTCCCCTAATTCAATGAGCATATATGACATGCAAGATAACTCCAAAACTGAAGTTGGTAAGGAAAATCACCAATTTCATATGGTCATTTAATTTTTAGATAAATGTAGCAACTTAGCAGAGAAGGGGTGGTAAAAAGGTTGTTTGTCATAGAGTTTTCTAATAGATTTTATGACGGTTTTTCTCTAGGAAAACATCCTCAACAAAAAAATTAGAAAGGGAATGCATGGAGAGCCTCTTCTCCTTTAGAACTTGTTCATAGTGGTCTTATGGGTCCATTTCAAAAACCTTCCATAAGTAAATCTAAATATGTGTTAACATTTATTGATTATTACACATGATACACATGGATTTATTTTCTAAGTTTCAAGTTTGGAGATAAACCCATGTGTATCGTGTGTAATCACCAACAAATGTCAACACGTATTTATCTTTACTTATGGAAGGTTCCAGAAATGGAACCATGAGATCACCACGAAAAACATCTAAAAGAGAAGAAGCTCTCCATGCATTCCCTTTCTAAAACTTTTCTTGCAAATGATTTCCTGGAGCACAACCTTCACAAACTTCATTAGAAGATTCTATGGAAGGAAACCCTTTTACCATCCCTTCCTTGTTAAGTTGCTACATGTATCTAAATTTTAAATGGCCATAGATTTCATTCCAAATTCTACTTTCATCATTTGCATGTGTTAGTAGCAAAATAGGATCTAATTCAGCAACAAAATTAGAAAAAGTATACAAATTAGATTAGTGATTTTCCTTACCAATTGCAATTTTGGAGTTATCTTACATGTCATATATGCTCACTGAATCAAGGGTGAATTCAACTTGCCTTCTAGTTCATGTATGTGTGATTTGATAAATAATTACTTTTATCATTATTTTTTGTCATTATTTTCATTGTAATTGAGTTCATACTTTTTATTTATTTATTTTATATATATGTAATTAGATCCTTATTAGGTTGATTTTCATTTTCTTCTCATACTCCTGACCTTTCAGTCGTAGTGTTCTTTAGTGCCCACCCCACTCTCCTTTAGGTTATACGTTCACTCAATTTCTATTTTGAATTCTTATTCAGTTTCTTTTATTTTTGAGTTAGCTGTTTACTTTTTGTTCATTCACTTATCTATTTATTATTATTGTTATCATTATTTTGTGTTATTATTTTCTCTTTACTTCTATTTTTCCTTTTTATAATAAAACTTTAATTTTATTTCATTGAGTTTTATTTTATTTTTCATTTGGTGGTTTGTAATTTATTCTATTTTCTTGACCTTTTTTTCTTTTTTCTCTTCATTTACATGTGGCTTTTCCTTGCCTTTCTCTCTCCTCTTATTATTTATCTTGGTCTACAACATATTATTCTTCTACATTCTTAGCTCTCTCACTCATTCTAATGATGGATCATGGAGTATGATCTGAAACATTGATGCTAAAAAATCTCACACAATCTCACCCAGAAGCTCGAATAGAAGATAGAAAGAAGATTGGCTAAAAAATTGGAATGTGCAAGACATTCTCAAAGCTACCAATCTCAAGTTCTACCCTCCCTTGTCCATTTGCCTCTATAGGAGATTTATTTCCCAAGAGAATAGAAGGACCTTCATAGAGTTTTAAAGATGAAAGATCATATTTTGTAGCTGCCATGTGGTGTGAAGCTCTAGAGGCTATGATCCATGCATATAAAGAAGAGTGAATAGAAATTAATGGATGGGCATTACATTTTGTTTCTAGTTCTTTTTCTTCCTTCTTCTTGACACTTTTAAGAATATATTTACCAAGATTATTTTGTTGAAGTGTTTGAGCCATGAGATCAATGATCTTCTTCATGCATGATAATTATGGATGGTAACTACAGTTGTAATAGATACACTATGGTTTTCCCTTTGTGTCCTTCTTTTCCTTTGTGCTAGTAGATTCATCTAGAGGTTTAGCATTCAACCCCTTTTTCTGATCAATTTCCTTCTTCCCTTTTCCTTTGGATTTTGAATTGTTATTCTCACTTGCATGCACAACAAGTGCATGAGATTTGGAGCTTTTTTAAGTGCCCACCTTTATGAGCTTATCTTGCTCATGTATCAAAGACTCAATAAAGGCATCGAGTTTGGGCATCTTCCAACTTGCTCCTATTGTTAGCCTAGTTGTATAAAAAGAAGAGACAAATACAACATATTCTGGACCTATTTTTTATAAAATAGCAAGAAATAAATTATTTTCTTATGAGGATTTGTTGATTCCACATCCTTTCAGCAAAACTAAAAGAGCTTTGAACTTAGTCTAAAAATATTGAATATTGTCAAAACTAGTTGGATTTGATGTGTTCAACTCATTTTCCAACATGTGACCTTGAATTTCATCTTGTTTCACAAAAAGAGCCTCCAGAGTAATCCATACTTGGTTTGGAGTTGTGCATGCTTCAACATGAAACAGTAATTATGGGGAAAGTCTCATCCATGTTGTTGCAATATATAGATTTTCAATTACAAAATTTGGTTCTACCTCTGTTGCCATTATTATTCAATACAAGCCTCTACTTCTAAGATGAAGTTGAATCTTTCGCTTCCATTCAAACTAGTTATATGGTGTAAGATGTACAGAGGTTGGAAACTTCATTCTTTCTAAACTATAAATCTCTTCAATATTTGCAAAAGAAATTTGTTCTTCTTTCTAGCACCCTATGGTCTGATACCATGTAAAAATTTAGCTTAGCTAGCAAATAATCTAGTTTGAATGATGGAAAAATATGCAACTATAGAAAGAAAAAAATTAGAATAGAAGATCAAAAATGAAACTTCTTGTTAATTTACAATGAAGAATTACAATAATATAAGTTTCCTCAAAACATAAAGCAGAGGAAAAAATGGGAATAAAACAAAAGGAAAAAATAGAAGTATTCCTGAGTTAGCTTACATACTAAGCAAAGTAGCTTTATCCAAAAAACATGCATAAAAGACAAAAGAATTCCAAGTTTTATTTTCAAACAAGATACAAAAGGAGCAAGGGAAGCCAAGATGGGAAACATGTGACAATAGAGCTTATTGATTAAAACACAAAGGAGCTAGAGCAGATCTTGGAGGTAGATGCAACATTTATTGATACATTGAGAATATTAATGCAACTACTAAACGAGGTTGTATTATCATTGATGAGTGTATGCAAGTTCTTGATGCAAATGGAAGCAAGTTTCCCTATTTCTATTACATTAGAGATGCAAATGGTAAAATGATGTTTGCTCATGGTGCTAGTACACAAAGTATATTGGTCATATAGAAAATTTATGGGAGGGATGATATTCTTAATCATTTTATCATTCCAACAGCTTGCTTCACCCATCCAGAGATCAAGATGGTTGGTTTGATTGAGCCACAATCAAGAACAAAGGGAGAGAAAGAGAGATTTGAAGTGAGTGTAGCTAAGACAAGCTTCAAAGTCAAAACAAAATCTCTTGTTGAGAATGAAGGAGAGGGTATAGCAAAGTTGATATACCATCTAAACATTGGAGAAATACTTGGTGTTCACAATTTGGGCTTGCATGTTGCTAATCTTATTCATGAAGCATCAAATGTTATTTCTTTAGGAACAAAAGTTCAAGATATAAAATTTATCGTTCATGCACATCCAAATATATCTGAAGTGCTTGATGAGATTTTCAAACATGCAAAGGTTGAGCAGCCTATTCCTCAACCAGTGCACAAAAAACCTATTGCAGACTAGGAAAAGCTTTATCAATGTGAATTCTCTCCCAAATATTGTACCGATTATGATCTTCATCGATGCATATTGAGCTAAGGTGTTTCTACCAACGTTGGCTTGGACATGTGGTTCCTTGTCATACCATATTAAGCATCTAATAGCAAAAGCATATTGCCAAGTAGAAATTCTCGGATGAATTTGATTATTTCAATTAAAATAGATCCTTCTTCAACAAATATTTCTTAGGTTTATAGATAAACAAATATATCACCTAAAAATAATAAATTATAATGCAAATAGAAATAGAAATATCAATAAGAATAGATAAAAAGTTGGATTTTGAATTTAGTATATAATATGAGATAGATAATCTGCAATAATTATTAGATACAATGAAAAAAATAGATTTTGAACTTGTAAATATCAAATCAATATTGAAAAATATCTAATATAATATAAGGCTTCGGTCGTTTACAGATCGCAAAAAAAAAAAAATCAATATTGAAAAAGGATTTTTTTTACAATTACATGTAATACAAAATGAATAAATGATTGTAAATAAAAAAATAGTATTTTAAAATAACATGCAAACAAAATAGATTAATTTATTTGTGTTTATCAGACTCGAAAGAAAATAAAATAAATAAGTTGCAAAAAATGTTAATATGTTTCTCTTAGTTTTGGTGGTAAGTCTTCCAAAACAAGAGAATATAAAATGGGTTTGGCTGTAAACCACCCAAACCAAAAAAAAATTGAGAAATAAAACAAGATCCTTTGGCATTAAACTTTTCAAAGAGGATTATAAATCAAAATAAAATAAAATAAAAGTATATGTACACATACATATAATCATAAAAACCCTAAAACAAATAAGTTAGAAATTAAGCTCAAACTTCTCTTCTCTCAACAACAATGTCTCCAAGACAAATGGTAACCTTCAAAACAAACTCAAACAAGGATTCAAAAACTCTAATACCATGTAAGAAATATTCAATGAAAAACTGTAAAGGAAATAATTAAAGAGAATTGAAAATAAAATTGTTGTCATAAATCCATAAGCTTGAAAGAGATTCCAAAGATCAACACAAGGAGACAAGATATTTTTTAAGGGAAGAAAAAAACCCATGTGAATTAAATGAATGAGGAAAATGCAGAGAGAGAGAGAGAGAGAGAGAGAGAGAGAGAGAGAGAGAGAGAGGCTCATTACAAGAACTACATAGTGTGTGTAGTGTAGAGAATGAGAGAGGAACATCTCTTATATAGACGAGAAAATGATTTATTTAGTAATTCCCAAGTAAATGAATGCCACATTCGAGAGTGTGTGTGTGTGTGTGTGTGTGTGTGTGTGTGTGTGTGCACGCGCGCACATGCACGCATGCCAAGTGTCATAATCCTCTTAAAGAGGATTAAACAATGTTTCTTAATAAATGAATTACAAAAATGGCATGTCCTCACACATAGACAAGAGGAAAAACAAGTGACATGTCCTCACACTTGTACTAGAGGACAAAAAAGTATATAAGGGATGTATATATTTATCCTAATTAATTAATAAATACAACCTAATTCGAACATATTTTAATGAAGATATTCATGAAAGGGGGAGCATTTTAGATTGACAGTTGATATTTGGAATAGTGACACATTTTCTATTGATGTTAAAGGGAGAGAAATTCAATGAAAAAACTATGGAAGGCATATGGGGGAGAAATTCAATGAAGAGAAGTATAGAAAGGTTGTATATGTTGAGACTATTCAGAAAATTATATTCAGTTTACTTTGTGACTTTTGAATTGATGATTTTTCATCATATGTTGTCATAAATGTCATAGGGAGATATTGTTATAAATAGAGGTTTGGTTGGCACTTGGATGTATTGTTTATGTTTTGTATTAATGACAAGTGTTGTGATTGATCACAACATATGTTTATGTAATCATGATAGACAAAGATTGTGTATATTGTATAGTGATTGTTAGCATAGTGAAGTTAGCACATAACAAGTTAAGCTATGTAAGGTTAAATTTTTGTTGAAGGATGAGTATAGATATCATATCTATGTTCGTTGGATCATATGTTGAGTTATAGATAAGTTAAAATATGTTTGGTGAAGACTTGTAGCATACCAATGTACAGGAAATAATGTCAAAGACAATTGGTAGCATATTTGTTGTATTTTATTGGCCAAATAAAATTAATGTTAGTGATCTTGGATCATGGTAGAAGATTTTTTTTTGTGTAGCTATATTCATGGTAGAAAAGCTTAGTGAATATTTTGGAAAGGTCAGTATTGCAAAATGTGTAGTAGATTTTACTGATAATTGATCATGTTGAGGAAACATATTGGTATCATCATATAATATAATAATTGTATTGTAACATGTGGAAACCTTAATGTAATATTTTTAATGAATCTTATGAAGGTGTGTATGACTTAGCATGGTCCTTTGTAATTAATTATATATTGGAGAATCTTTAGTAGGCTAGCCTATTAATTATTTGTGGGGGCATATAGAAAAGTTATTTTTATTGGTTAAGAGTTATCGTGGTAGTATCATGTAAGTGACTAGTGGATGTGATCTTTCATACTCAATGATCAAAGAAGAGTGGTGAATGAATTGGTTTATTGTGGTGAGCTTCAAATGAACTATTTTGGTAAGCAAGTTGCAGATCAGTTGGTTCACTTGATTTGGTTTTGTTATCCTGGAGTTTGATCTTTACGCTTTCTAGAACATTTAGATAGTGGGTCTATTTATTTCTCTGTCAACCTTTAACAAGATTAGAACCTTCTAACAACATTTCTATGTCTCCTAATAGGAATATTTTCTCTAAAAGAGACTATTGTATTGAATGCACAGTAATTGGCTCCTAACAGGGTCACATCCTTCTACAAGGAGCTTATATATTAGTACATTATCTTGTGGGTACCTAATGAAAAGAGATTGTTTGAAGTGTAGAATCTGTGATGGAACAATCATTATTTTATCAATGATGTCAAACCTACTACTTGTTGGTGAGATCATTTCTTTTTTATTTGAATGTTATCATTTGGTTGATTGATGAAGAGGATTTGAAAAGAGGAGATAAAAAGAGCACCTAGACAAAATGTTGAGTTATTTAAGTATATAAAAGGAGCACTAAGACCAAGTAAGACATTGATAATATAGTGTATTGTTTATCTACTTAAAGTTTGTAATGAAAGACTACTCTTATATCTTACTTTGCATAGAAAGGTTTCAAAGTTTGTCAAATGGATGTGAAGTCATCATTTCTAAATGGTATACTAGAAGAGCAGGTTTACATAGAACAGCCTAAAGGATTTGTTGATCCAAACAACAAGAACATGGTATGTAGACTACACAAAGCTTTAAATGGTTTAAGGAAAGCCCCAAGAGCATGGTATTAGAGGCTTCACAATTATCTTGTGAAGATTGGTTTTGAGAAGACTGGTGATAGAAACAATTTATATTTGAAGACAAAAGGAGGTAAAGGTATTTTACTAGCTGAAATTCTTATTGATGATATTATATTTGGAGGTCAAAATGCAATATGTAAGACATTTGCAAATGAAATGAAGAAAGAAGTTGAGATGTTTATGTTTGAAGAGATTAAGTTCTTTGTTGGTTTGCAAGTTTATTAGATGAAATATGGTGTTTACATCACTCAGTCTAAGTATGCAAAGTAAATATTGAAAACTTTTGGTATGGAG
Source organism: Cupressus sempervirens (assembly GCA_028749045.1). Lineage (NCBI taxonomy): Eukaryota > Viridiplantae > Streptophyta > Pinopsida > Cupressales > Cupressaceae > Cupressus > Cupressus sempervirens. The sequence goes on from CM053787.1 coordinate 939,486,896, forward strand.
GATTCAAAACCAATTAGCACTCCTATGGTGACAAGACATAAACTTTCAAAGACTAATGAATCTACTAAAGTGAATCAAACATTGTAGAGGTCTATGATTGGAAAGTTGCAATATGTAGTACATAGAAGACCTGACATTGCATTAGTTGTTGGGATTGTTGCAAGAGTTTTTTGCAAATCCTAAGGAGAATCATTTGATGGTTGTTAAGAGAACTATGAGATATCTAAAAAGAATAGAAGATTATGGTCTATACTACAAGAAAAATTATAAATTTGAGTTAAGAGCCTATAAAAATGTTGATTGGGGTGGAAACATTGATGATAGAAAAAGTACACATGGTGGAGCATTTTTCTTAGGAAAGAGATTGATCACCTAGACCAACAAGATACAAAACTGTATATCTCAATCTACTGTTGAAGCTGAATATGTAATTGTTGCAGTAAATTGTAAAAATGTGGTATGGATAAAACAGCTACTCAAAAGAAATTACTAAACCTGTGGTACTTTATTGCGATAATACAAGTGCTATAAACATATCAAAGAACCATGTGATGCACACAAAGACAAAACACATTGCAATCAAGCATCATTACTTGAGAGAGTTGGTTTAAGACAAAGAAGTGAGAATAGAATATGTGAATACAAAATAGATAGTTGATATATTCACAAAAGCTTTACCTAAGGATGCACATGAATACTTAGAGGTAAACTAGAGGTGATACCCCTATCCAAAGCTACTTAAGAAGCAAGGGTAGTGCTTTGCATTAACTAAGCTAAATGTTGTATCTTACAACTTGATGTAGACGATCTTACTTTAGGACCTGTCTAAAGTAATGAAGGAGCTGAATTAAAAGATTTAAAGTCACATGCAAGGTGATAGAGCGAGAACTTGGATTGATTATATTTGCATGAAAAGATGGCAAGTCTTTGGCATTTTTGTCAAAGAGGGAGAAAGAAGTATAAAGAGGAAGATATAAGAAAGAGAGAGATATAAGAGAGATGCATTGAAGGAGATTGACAAAGCTCACATTACCCTATATAGAGGAAGGACATACATTGATAGAGGGATAAATTTCGTAGATATTAATTTTCTTTTTGGTATTGTTGTTGGTATTAGTTTTCCATCAATGTCAAGGAGGGAGATTGTTTGAAGTGTAGAATATGTGATGGAACAATCATTATTTTATCAATGATGTCAAACCCACTACTTGCTGGTGAGACAATTTCTTTTTGGTCTAAATGCTATCATTTGGTTGATTGATGAACAGGATTTGAAAAGAGGAGATAACAAGAGCACCTAGAGAAAGGTTGAGTTATTTAAGTGTATAAAAGGAGCACTAAGACCAAGTAATACATTGATACTATAGCGTATTTTTTATCTACTTAAATTATGTAATGAAAGATTACTCAAGCAAAGATTGGAAGAAGATCAAGTAAAGAAAAGTGTTTGCCAAGCCTTGCCGAGAAAATAGTACAAGGTGAGTAGAAAATAGTAGAAGTCGAGTGAAAATCAATAGGTACTGAGAAAAGAAGACAAACAGTGCAAGCCAAGTGAAAGTTAGTATATGTCGAGTAAACTTTAGTTGATGTCAAGCATCAGTAAACTTTAGTGTTTTCCAAGTGAACTAGTGTTGGCCAAGTGACAGAACAGTATAGATGCCAAGTGACAGAAAATGGTGTTAAATCAAAGATTTGACAAATTTGAACTGACTAATTTGGTTTCTTGAATTATGTAAAGCATGTGGAAGATGACTATGATGAGCTAGTGGCACAGAATTCAAGGTAAACCATTTTTAGGCAAATTCAAGAAAGATTGTAGAGGAAGTTTCTAGAGGAACTCAAATGGAAAAGTGGGTAGATTCATTGAATCTTACCTAACCCTAAAATGGATGATTGTGCTTAAGCAACAAAAGATCTAAATTCTCTATTTATAAAGATAGTTGGCAAGAAGAAAAGGTTGTCATGTGCGAGAACCTAAGAATCACAAGAAGTCTAGGGTGTTGCTTCATTTAGTGGCAGAACGAAAGAGACTGCAGTTGGCATACAAAGAAAGAAGGCTTAAGGAGGTGAATGCTTGAAGGGTGAACAAGCTATCAAAGCTAAAGAGTATGAATGCCAAGAATAATGGAAGACTAAACCAGAGAGCTACAATCTACAAGTGAGTTGTAAGTTTGTATTAGATCAAGTCTTGTTGTAGCTTTCTAACAATTGTACCAATGTGGATAAAATCCTTTGGATTAAGGTTGACCTAACAGTCATTTGTAAATCCTTTAACTGGGTGGCATTCTAATGGAATGTTCTGAAGTCCTCTAATAAGGCTCACTCCTAATAGTGTGATTGAAATCCTTTAACCAAGTCACATTTAACAGTGTGTATTGTAACATTTAACAAGGTTGGTCTTTCACAAGGCATCACTTTAGAAGAGTGAAATTAGGTAGCATGTTACTGGTGGTTTTTCCCAAATTGGGTTTCCACATAAAATCCTTGTATAAAATTGTGTGAATGTGCTTATGGTAGTTCATGTTTACATTTCTACAAAGTTATTTTTACCTAGGACAGTAACCTACTAAGTTAAGACATTGTATGATCTAATGGATGCATGCATGTTATGGTTTTATGGATATGAATTTGTTAAGCACTAAAAAGTTTTATTTGTACATTTGGACCTTGTATAATTGATTCACACCCGCCTCCCCCCCCCCAAGTTATTCTAAGAATTATAACAATACCATCCTCATTGGGGTTTACCCTATGATCAAGGATTTCCCTAGTCAACAAATCATTGTGCTATGGTGTATGGTTTTCTCGTGTTGTGCATCATTGTTTTATTTGCTAGAGTTGAGATTTGTAATTTTGGGTTTAAGTTTAATTTATCACAACTGATTCACCCCCCATCCCTCGCTCATTTGTTTGTGTACTTTACTTCTTTAAAAAAGTCTACAACAAGGGATATCTAAACACAATTTGGCATAATAATGTTGCAATGGATATAGATTCTAAAGGAAAAGGGGTATGGCAATAATAACATAAAAGTGGATGGATCTGTGGGAGGACGAGACATCAATTTATAGAATTTGAAGAGAGATTAGATGGTTGAGATTCAATATCATTGGTGGGTTGAGATTGAATGTGAAGGGGTGAGGTGGATTAGCTAGTTCATATCCTTGCAACAAGTGAAAAGGAAATCATGCAAAAGGAGTGAGGTGTGCTCACACATGTAAGTGCAACCTTAGGAAAGGGTGATGGTCATAATTAGGAAACATGCTTACAAATCATGCAAGAGGTGTGAGGGATTAAGGGGGGGAAATGGAAGAGTGGGGTGGGTGCATGTATGGGTACAAAAGGCATGACACTTTTTGGAGGGAGAAAATAATTTTAAACTAGGAGAAAAAGGCTCACATGTGTGAAGGAATTTCAAATTATAAATAATAGGCTAATGAGGTTAGGAATAAAGGAGATTAACTAATTAATTAGGGACTATGAGTTTTTCAGATTATGGAGGAAATTGGTGTATTAAGGCATGGGTTGGATTTATTTAATAAGCATTATTCAAGCCTTATGCTAGGTGGCTAGGATATATTTATTTAATTAAAATTAATTTAATGTTAGAAGAAAGGTGAAATATAATTATTATTCAAATTAATCATATCAAATGGAAATAATAATTAACTTAATTAATTATTAGACATAAATTAATAAATTTGTGAAGACTAGTTCAGCATGTTGACATCTCCCTCCAAGATGAGAAGAGGATTGGATGTTCTATTTTCTCTCTTTTAGGGTTGTTTTTCTTTCTTGTGTATCAATAATACTCTTGAGACAACATCTAACTAGATAACTTGGGGAATTCCCCTATTGAGTGATTTGATCCAAACTAGTAGTAGAATATGAGGGTTCATCTAGAGTATAGTGCTTCATCTTGCCTATTTCCTCAAGAAGGGGGTTTTCTTCCAAGAAATCTTGAGAAACCTTTTTATCTGCTTAGGCTTACTCCAGACTCACTTTCTCAAAGAAATAATTATCTAAAGTATTAACTTAGGGTTTCCTTGAGACAAGTGATGCCTCCTCTATCTCTTCAAGGGGGGGAATACTGCCAGATTTTTTGAGAAATCCCTTGAGCTTTGACACAAGTCCATCATCTTCCTTCTAGAACAAACCTTTGGCTCTTCCTAATTAGCACTCATCCTTTTTAATTTTGGGGTTTTTTTAACATTTGAAGTTCTAGATTTTTTTGTAACATGTGGCTGAAAAGTGCAATTTCCAACTAGCTAAATCTAAGAAGCCATCTTCATGGTGGAAAAGAGCTTATTTTACAACATTATGCAATGGTTAAGAACACCTCTCAAGAGAAGTTCAGGCATCAAGAAGGTGAATCTAATCAAGTACATGTAGCTTTAGAAGGGAATGAGATTCCTACATATTTTTCTTCTCTGAAAATGGCAATGGTTGTTGATCCTGGTTGTTGATCTTGTTGGTTTGGAACAACTAGTTCCGGTGGTGGAAATCTCCTCAATATATTGCAATGAATATTAGCTCTAATCAAAATATTGTTTCATTTGTATTTGTTAGTTCTAATCAGAGAAATATTAAGATAGTCAATATTGTTGGCGATGTCCAACATTATGTTGTAGTGATTGTTGTCACTAGTTGTGTTCAACAAAATTTTCATTTTTTCCTCCAATGTTGGTCCTATTAAGGACTCTCTTGTTGGTTCAATTATTGTTGACTCTTGTCCTAATTATGTCTTGGGGTCTCGGGTCTCAATTTCTCAAGATTGGCATGATAAGGTTGTGATGGTGGAGGAGGGGTGGATCTTAGCTATTGGTAAATACCATAAGAAGTCCTCTCCTCATTTTGACATGACTTTGCACTCCCAGATGAAGGGAGGAAAAAGAAAGCTCTAGTTTTTTCTTGAGTCTTTTGGTTGTAGAGTCATAGTTTTCAAACTCAATGGGGTCGTTTGGGTTTTCTCTTTGTTTTACTATACTACTAGTTTCTTTTGGTCTTGAATAGTGTTGTCCTTTGCACAATTCCTCTAGTTCTTCTTTGGTTGCTATTCAAGGGTATGTTGGAAATGTTTTATCCTAGATATTTCATTGTATATGTTTATACTTTGAAGTTGTAAAGGGTCTTCGGTCCCTTCGAAACCTCTTTTTTACATTAATCCAAGAAAAAACATTAGGAGGGTGACCCATACACTTAAGGCCTTGAGTTTCTTCTTCCTCTTCCAAGGAAAGATCATTAAATTAAGATGGTTTTCCAAAATGAGTTTTAGGAAGAACACTCTACATATCTACTTCTTTTAATTAGAAACTTCCTTTGAAGGTAAAGCATTGGAAGATTCATGCTTCTTTGTAGGATGCCCCTTAGAAGGGTATCTCTATCTTATGCATCTTCGTAATGTACCCCTTAGAAGGGTATATCTATCTCATACTTCTTTGTAGTGTACCCCTTAGAAGGGTGTCTCTATCCTTATTCTCCACTAGACTATCTCTCTAGACTTTCTTTGAAGGTTTCAAAACTTAAAAACGATAGTATTGCTGCCAATTTCTCACCACTTGCATTTAAAGCATCCACCATTTTCTTCCATTCCTCAACTTGGATTTGATACTTGTTTATGATGGTAAATTTGAAATCTATTACACATGGATGTGGATTTAAGAAAATATCAACCCTCTTATAAGGGTCATAGGATAAATATAAATGAGTTAACCAAAGGCATGAGTCATCCTCTTGAAAACCTCATCATCCTAATGCTCCATCGAGAGACTAGGAAACTAAACTCATGATTGAGCCATGCTAAAGGAGTTGTGGAACGTGTCAAGTCTTGCTTCCCCTCTTTGGAGATCTAAATTTGACTTATGATGAGCCATGGCCCCTTGGCCATATTGTTAAATAGTTCATCTTTGCGAGAAAATGCAAAGGATAATCAACTTATCAATAGGGCATGTTGGTATAATTGATTTGGTTGATCGATTAATGATGATGATTAATAAGGAAAGTTGATGATGGTAATGTTGATGGTGATATAGTACAGATAATCAAGAGGAACAAGATACACAGGATAATCAATTATATTGTTGTCATTGATGTCAAACTATTTGGCATGTTGTTTTAACTTATAACCATATATTCATAAGATAAGATAAGATAAGATAAGATAAATTTATTAATGTCCAACAAGAGACCAATGAGGATCTAAGGGATTGGAAACAGTACAAAGGGCAAACGCCAGTAGAGGGAGCACCAAACGGCGTCCGTAGAAAGAACGTGAAAGAAAACAACAAAAGAACCAAGAAAAAGGAATAACAACAGCTAAGAACTCTTCACATGCGAGAAGTGGTCCAGAATGGAGAAATAGTCTAGAAGAGTCAATTACATAATACTTTTACTATCATAAATAGATGTTAAGTGATGAGTATAGATGCTAAATTTATGATAGCAGCTATTTATGTATAGATTTCAGTAAGTTATGAAGATAGGAATCAAACTGGGTAAAGATCGAGACAAACAATGATGGATAGTTGAATAATTTGAACGATTTGTCAAATTTGTAAACGAATTAGTTGATTTGATTGTTAAGTATGATTCAAGAAGATATTGAGAAAGCATGGTGAAGACAACGCCTTATAATGAGTGTAGGAGAAGTGATATGATAAAAGTGATGTAGACAAGAAAGGTTAAATAGGTAAATTGAACAGATGAATAGGCAAAGGAAGAATCTTACCAGTAAACAAAGGTCTTATTGGTAAACACAAAAGTGAACAAGAAGACTAGACATATCAGTACAAAGGATAATCGAGCTTATCGAAAAAAAGGAAGGATAGGTAAATAGGTAAACAGGAAAAGCTTATTGATGAATGAAGAACAATTGATGAAGATTCATTGCGTAGTTCCAAAGTTCAAATTATTATTGACAAGTGTGAATTGTATTGGATAGTTGGAAATCTATGGCATAATTGAAGGAAAGAGATAATGACAAAAAGATCGATATAATACCTTTGTGGATGGATTCATTGGGATGTTTCTACAAGGTCAAAATGGCTTATGGAAAAATGAAATAGAAGGATGACATGCTCAACATTTGTTATGATTAAGCTGGAGCGTTGGATTTACGTTTAGGGTTTTTGATCGAAGAGTTTCTACTTAAGGAGGAGATAGAGAAGAGGATTGGCATCATAGTTGAATGTTGCACAGTATGACTAAGTGTTGTGAGGAAGAAATGAAGGTTGGAGAAAGTTGTGATCACAAAGGAAGATACAAAATCGAGTAAGATCAAAATAGAGGATCAAGAATGGTATGTTGATATGTCAAGTAACTTCATTGGATCTGATTAAGCAAGAATAGTGCGAACTACAGAGCATTTCTTATATTTACCTCGCTAACAATTGTAACAAAAATAATCCCTTAATCAGGTGGCCCTAACATGTCTTTTGTAAATCTTCTAACCAAGTGGCATTCTCAAAAGAGTGTTTAAAATTGTCTTACGAGGTTACTCCTAAAAAGGTATAAGATTTTAATAGGTCTCTAAGGAAATTCCTTAACCGGGTAGCATTTAATAGTGTTTTTTAACCCTTAACCGGGAAGGTTCCTAATAGAGTGTATCCCTAAAGAGTACAAATATTTATGGGCATTGTTCACACACCATGGTTTTTACCTTAATTGGGTTTCCACAAGATATATCTAGTGTTATAATTATGTGGATGTCATCTATATGATGCATGTTGGTTTAATGTTTACTTTGTCGATAATGTTGATAACAAGTTAAAGAATATTTAAAGGTTAAATTGTTTGGTAAATTTTGTTGGGCTTGTACATTTGATTGGGTTGGTGATATTGATAGGTCTTTTCTTCCAACTTTGTAAGATAGGTCTTTTACAACACCGTCGGCTTATCTAATTTCTCATTAATAGTTAAATGTCAAGTAGAAGTTATTTTCGTAGGTTAGGTGAACTTTACTTAAAACCTCTTTTTGTTGAGAGGTATATTACACTAAAATAGTGAATTGGAGAACCTTCGTCAATTAAAATTTGTGCGACTAAAATTGGCATTTGTATACTTTTTATATATTTATAGTTTTAGATTAAATTTCTAAATATTTTATCAATATTTAAAAGAAAGTTAAATTAGTGGGATTTCAGAAATACAGGGAATCAAAATTGTTTTGGGAAGAGATTTCCAATCTTCTATCAATAGATATTTTTCAGGAGATTGACATCTCATGATTTCTAACACCACATTTGTTCTTTGGTGGCATGAAATTGAACTTTCTCTTGCTTCTCAAAGAGAATTTCAAGGAGGATTTATAAGTTGATAACACTAATATAGTACTCTTCACAAAACTAGCTTTTGGAATACCATGGTCTGGGAATCTCTCTAAACTCCTGCAATTTATTATGGAAGTGGCCAAGCAAGCATTCATTATGAACCTAGATGCAACTAGGTTTAAGAAACACCAACATTGGGCTACAATTAGTAAGAATTTCTTATAGAGGGTGGCTATTGACATGGAGGTGGTAAGGCTCCTTTTTTGTCTTCGGATCAATTTTTCATGGCATGGCAACATGGATGATAATGATGGATGGTAAAGGCAATGGCATGGACAGTGGTTGGGGCTCTCCACATGGATAGTTTTTTGGGTTGGATTTTGACAATTTAGTGGTCTCCCATATGATTTTGGGTCAAGCTTAGGCTCTAAGGTTTGGCATTGGTAGAATTAAGTTTGTAAGTATGTTTTGGGCTCAAATTGTAGCCCTGTGGTATTCATGTATTTTTGTCTTATAAGACGACAACTATTTTGGTTGGAATCTACATAATCCTTGTACATAAACACACTTTTTTTGAAAAAAACTCAATTAAATTAATAAAACATAAAAATAATATGGATAAAATATCTTTAAAAAATAAAGTAATCTTCTTTCAAATATTATATAACTTTTCAATGGATTAGTAATGAAAAAACATTCATCAATAAAAACTAAAACATTAGGCAAGAGCCTATAACACAACAGTAAATTGTGAGCCTCTTATCGAAGAGGTCTTCGATTCGAATCTACCCGTGCTTAATAAAATAATAATACATAATAATTAATCTTGACTTCAGCCTCTTACCAATCCAAAAAAAACTAAAAACTAAAACATTTCGTTTGAATTATTGTGCATAATAAATAAAAAGACTTTTTTTAATTACAAGATTGAATAGTTAAGAAGTGTGCACGTGCGCGTGTGAATATGATATTGACTGGTTAGGTTCTTCAATGTGGACCGAGCCAAAAGGATTCAACATGGCATAATATCTCATTGTCTGAATGTGAACTAGATACCGTGTCAATGTCTAAAGGTTGGCTCAAAGAGTTTCTATTTTGTCTTTTTTTCTTATTTGGCTTGCTTATGGCTGCATTGGTGGTTGAGGATTATCGTTTCCATCGCACGAAGGGTAGAGATGCTTATGATCCTGCGAGATTCTTCTGGGAAAGAGTCGTTTGATTGTGCATCTCACTCTCTCTACCGGGATGTTAGGCTTTTTATAGACTAGCACGATGGCTCTTTGCATGAAAGATTGGATTAACTTCGTCTGTGATTAAGTAATCGTGTTGATCTTCAACATTCAGACATTGATCTGAATGTTGAAGATTAAAAAGCATGAAGCTTTGACAGAATGCATTATTTTCAAGAATCTCGTCGAGGAGAGAAATAATGGCCTAGTCATTGGCCTTGCGCATTATAAAGGTTGATTGTTCCAGGAAACATTGATAGGACAGAAGAAATCAAAGAGGGCGTCGGTTTCTTCTATCAATAGAAAGAATCATCTATTTTTATAAGACCTTGTTCTATAAGGTAGTACTTACTATAAAAATAGTATAATAATAGATTAAAAATAAATAAAAATGTTATTAGTTCTTGTCAAAGGCAGGAAAGTATTGTATTAAATTCAATTTTTCAATTAATTGACCAATCAACTCATAAGATTTAAAAGATTAAAAGAAACTTCAAATGTTTATATCTTTTTCTACTTTTTATTATTTTATAAATCACATTTTTCATTCATTTTATTGGACCATACTATTTTTGGCAGGGAAAAAATTCAATTTTCTCCAACAAAAATACAAATATTTTCTAACAAGTGTATCATTCATTAATGAATGCATTAATTACAACTTTATCTTTTCCACATTTATGACAAATGGATTAAATTTTCAAAAAAATAATCATTTTTCACTTCCACCTTCCACCTCACAAATGAATGTCTAATCAATATTAATTATCACTGTGTATATAGGAGTTAAATGTTTTATATTTCTTATTTTAAATATATTTATTAGCTTTACATTGATGTTTAATTTTGTCATTTGTAAGAAAATACAAATATTTTCTAATAAGTCTATCATGCAGTAATGAATGCATTAATTACTACTTTATCTTTTTCACATTTGTGACAAGTGGATTAATTTATTTTTTTTTAAATCATTTTTATCTTCCACTACGAAAATAAATTTCTAATCAATATTAATTATTACTATCTATTTTTCTTACCAAGTTCAAATAAAAGTTAAATGTTTTATATTTATTATTTTTAATATATTTTTAATTTTACATTGATGTTTATTTTTGTGATTTGTGAAATGTTATTTTTTTAAGTTTACACTATATTTTACTAGCTACTATTTTACAATCTTACTCTAATTTTTTTATACCATTTTACAAATTGTAAAACTAATACTACCTCTCAAACTAATTAAATATTTTGGTAATTTGAATTATGTAATCAACAATTTATTTATTTTAATCAAATATTTCAACTTATAACTCAATTGGTAGAAATAACTAGTTCATTCATATAATATAATTTCTATTGTTATTTATATATTTTTTAAAATAATATAATTATTAATTTTTTTTAATTCCCTTCAACTCTCTCTATCATTTGACTTTTTTATGTCCTTATAATAACATATCATTCTCTTTTTTAACTCTATCTTCGTATCATTCGTTCCTACCGGTAAATCTCCGTTTCCTTTCTTTTCCAATTATCAACAAGAACTTTGATTGTGTCTCTCGTTAATTTCAGAAACTTAAAAAATTCAAGGATAAACATAAGAACAAATATAAATTTCTTATTATGTTTTTACTTTAATCAAGAATTTAATACAGATATAATAATATAATAATAATAAAACAGTTGTACTAAAGTCGCTTTCCACAAAGAGATTTGATGTGAATCCTTTAAAATTAGAAATAGAATATAGTAAAATAAAATAATAAAACCATATCTTAATTATTATTTAATATTAATTATAATATTGTAATAATTTAGCAATAATTATAATATTGTAATAATTTAGTATTAATTATAATATAATATTATTATTATTTTGTTTAAATAATGAATAAATATGATTTTTTTGGCAGAAATGTTTTCCCGCGCATGATAAATAAAAATTCACGTGTTTCAGCCTACTTTCTCTCCTTTCGTCTCTCGTGTTATTTTTTCTCTACGACGTAATATACACCTAACCAATCCATGCTCGTGTGTTACAATGTGCATTATAAACTAGAATTTTAGAATTTGGAAGACAAACACCATGTTCAAGAAATCTTGCAAATTGAACACCTAGGCTTTCGCTATCAGAGAAGAAATAGTTTGTTTCAAATTCTTGATTACATTTCTATCCAGAATTTGCTTTGAGACGCGAGTCTTTTCAGTCATTCTAGACGCTTTAGTTTGTGATGATGATTGTGATGCTTTCATTCAGACATTTTCCATTTTTATGGAAATGAAAAAAAAACGTAAATTCAAAATAAAGTTTAATAATCTTTTAATACACTCTTGCCTTTAACAGCTATGTTACCTTTTTTTTTTTTCTCAAATGTTCATTTTGTACCGACGTGAATAAATCTGAGAGTTTCGAATTCGTGCGTACAACCTTGATGACCTCTATATTTGCAAAGATCTGCATACATCTTTTTGGAATGGCATAGATATAAAGAGGATTGAACTACAGAAGGTCACAAGCACTTAGCTTGGTCAATAAAATTTAAATAAAAGTACTCGCAGAAGAGCTGGGACACCTTTTTAGATTTAAAAAAGAGTTCTTGTATTTGCTTTTCAGACCCTTTCCATAAAAATGAAGCGAACAAGGTTTACAGCACAGGGACAGCTTTATTCGTACTAGTGCCAATGCCACCTCTTATGCTCCAGTCAATACATGTAAGTTGCATTTCTTATTCAAAACCTTCGTAATAAGCAATAGTGCTTATGAGAGCAGAAAATTGACATTTATCCAGCATCCGTATGAAAATTGGGCATATTTAATTGTTAGGCATGCCAACGCCTTGAAGAAAAAATAATTTCTGTCCCCAGTGATATTTGAGCGTTTGAAAAACATACCTTCATGATTTACATGGTACTCGAATAATTCATGTTATGCATTTCTTAGACATTGTTTGAAGATCAAAAAAGAGATATGCTTCTCACCGATGACAATTGAAAAGGTAGGCATTCATGCTTCTTGCAATGGAAAGCAGCCTTTATAAGAAACTAACAATCCAATCAGAAATTTGCCACTTCTAAATCTCATTATTTTCTTTATGGTCAAATTCTTAAAGACCTTTGTCATCAATTCTGTGTGCCCACTAGAGATCTAACTCGCACAAATCAAATCTGCAAAAAACCCGTACAGCATTGTGGAGAGCTCTAACACCCCAAGATGTCTGCACTCCAAAGAATGGATCTAACTAAAACCTTGTGATACACAGGACCTGCATGGAAAAGCCCTCCTGCTGACCATTAAAATATTCCTGTTAGAGAACAAAAGTTGGGAAACCCACTGGTTGAAAAAAATATTCCAATGCTATATCACAAAAGTTTGCTAGTGCGACGCCTCGAAGAACCTCCTGGAAAAAGCTTCATTATCCATCCCAATACTCTTTCAACCACCTGTTAGCAAAATACCATAGAATTTCAATAGACCAACATTTTCCAAAAGTAGAGCAAGCATATCCATTAGACCATATGCATGCATAAAACAGAGTATATATGAACACATTAATATAAAGCTTTCACTTGGACTTCAAATGACTGCAGAAGATTGTAGAAATTTCAAAATAAAAAGCATCGGCTGTTTAACCAGATAAATTTCAATATCATTTTTTCCATATTCCTCTATGTTAAGTCAGTATTATTTTATATTGAGTGGCAGTGACAGCAAGAGTTGGGACATCAAATGGATAGAGAAAGTATGATATGGCCAATTTTAATTTTAAAGCCTAATATATGCAGTGAAGTAATGACTTTCTAGGTGCAACACCTAAACATGCCAACAATCTTTTAGACCAAACATTCCACAGGGACTTGTTCCCGGGGTCCAGATGATGTCCTGACTACCCAATAACGTGGGAACTTTGAGGTGATATCTCCCTTTTCAGAATTGGACAGGTTGCTCCATTTGAGTTCTTTAACTAAAGCAAATACTAGAGCCTCCTGAAAATGTAGAAGGGGAAGGATTGTCATAGCAAATTCCACATATAACATGTACTCCTTAAAATTGTAGAAATTTATTTTGTATAAATTATTTATTTAGCTATACCTTGCCATCCCAAGATTCAGATTAATTTTTGCAACTTTTGAAACCACATTCCAACATCCTGGTAACTTGGAGAAACCCTGCTTTCAGCCCCTTGTTTATTTACCCATCCATGATGAGTTCAATGCCCTGAAGACTGACTGTCTTGGAGGTGGTGAACCACCATGGAAGGGGTTTGGGCAAGTTTCACACTAGTTTTGGTGAAGAATGATGACTGCTAGCCAAGCCTTGCCTTATCTGACTTAGGCTCACAGAAATTAATAAAATATGTAATATATGTATTAGAAAGCAATTCAGAGGAACCCACTAGAATGGATAAACTACTCGTTCAACCCTGAAAACACCTGTGAACTACTGAATTGCCCATAACACTAAATAAAAGAGATGGCTGGGCCATGCCAAAAGGCAAATGAATGCTGCCGTAGAATAGGGCATGTTTACTCGACGCTTTTCATCATAAAGGGTTTTTGGCACTCAACATGGGTTTGATCCCTATGGTAAGTTTGTAGACTGACAAAGAATGGCTCCTAGAAGAAAATGCCTCCAATGGATGATTATCATGTTCTATTACAAAATATTCACTGTAAACTGCTAGGCACAGGACTGCATGGTTTGCATTTGCCAAAGAGATACTCTCTGGACTGCTATCATCATGGAGTATAAACAATAAACTTGAGAAACACTTAGGAATATAAGATTGCTGAGACATACCTCATCACCTTCATCCACGTACTCTAACTCATCCTGCATATTGACAATATTCCTAGGTCCCAATGCACTACTGCCATGGGCCATGTTCTGAGAAATTAGAAGCTCTAGTCTCTGAGTCTGTGACTCCAACTTCTGAGATAACTCCTGGTTTGAACCCTGGAAAATTTAAACAAGAATCATGAAAAAGTGGCAACATTTGTTTGGCATAAGAAACCTATTCCATGAACTAGCAATAAATTGCAGAAAAACATTGACCATTTTCTGTGACCATAACATAATTTATCTTCACAGTTCAACTAATAAAGAGCTCAAAATAGTAAAAACCTTTTTTGTTTTAAAACATTTACCTTAAAAATCCTTGTGTTCTAAATAGACTAAACCTTCCTACATAACACACTTATCAAAATAAATAATTTGTGCTGCCACTCACTTTTAGCTTCGCATTCACCTTTAAAAATCCTTGTGTTCTAAATAGACTAACCTTCCTACATTACACACTTATCAAAATAAATAATTTGTGCTGCCACTCACTTTTAGCTTCGTTACTTCTGATGATTCAGTTCTTAGAGCCAATGCAAGAGATTCTTTTTCCACTGCCAACTGCATCAAATTAACCATTGATTAGTATGAATTTTCAAAGGTTCAATAACTAGCTTTCAAGAGTTAATCAAATCAGTAACTTTGATATAGCTTGAATCCACATAACAATGTCCAAAAATTCAGGGGCATGACAATTGATTACTTAGTAGCTAAGCATTGAGAAAATAATTAAACTTCTGACATGTTTTTCGCTTGCTAAATATTAAATGTTACTTTTCAAACAAGGTCAGATTTTATTGAACAGTTAGTAACATAGTTGCTGCATATTTTGTTTCTTACAAAGCCAAATTATTCTATATACCTAAAATATCTGGGTTCACAGGTACACCCAATTTGCAGTCAGATCATGGGAAGCAACAAAACTATTACCTCTTCAATCAAAAAGTTGATGTTATCAACCATTCTTTGCTGATCACTTGGGATTGCAACAGGAAGGTCTAGCATATGATGTCTTTGGCTTGAATTCGAACTGCTTGCAGTGTTGGTGAAAGATGACAAACTCAAATTTGTAGAAGATACAATTCCTGCAGATTGAGGATCCAATGCTTGATGAACATCAGCAGTTGATAACAATGATTGAGACATAGGTGTAATGGCAGTGACACCATCCTGTCTACCCAAAAATAGGCCATCGCCACCTGGAAAATTAAATAATTCAATGCCTACAACCAGAATTATCAAATTCAAGTCAGCTAAGGAAAGAATTATCACGTTCTCATAACAATGCACGGTAAATACATAAAGACAAATGAAAGACAAATCATATAATACTATAAACAGGAATTCACATGAAAAAAGGGCTTATGAAGCAAAAGCCTACCAATATCCTCTGTTGAAGTAGATGCTTCTTTTACATTTCTCGAAGGTTTTGCAGACAAAGGTGAATCAAAACTACCATTGGCAGCTGCCTTGCGAAGCTTAGATTGCAATAATTTTTTCTCTGATGTAACAAGTGGGTAAGAAATAAAGTAAGTACACTGTATGAACTTGAAGGAATCATATATGTTTTTTATGGTAGCAATACAAAGCATATTCAAAACTATATTCAGGCCAGTAGTAGATTAACACTATTTTAAATTTAAATGTAGATGGCTTAAATATTGTGTGGCCTCAATCTACCTTCCTGCAATGCATCAATAGTAGACCGTAAATCTAAACGCTCCTTCTCCAAACTAGAAATATGTCTTCTGAGGAAAAAGTAGATATAACATCAATTAGATAAAAATATCTTATTACTCTCAATCAGATCTTAGTCTAAGCAATCAAAGAGAAACAATAACTACTAGGAAATATAATGTATTTCCTTCTTCATATGCTCAATGAATTCAAGCAGAATTTGATATGAGTTCCATCACTGTCCTATTAAAGGATGCCCGACATTTTTCTGCATATTACCATACAAGGTTATCTTTGGCACTTCTCTGAAATTAATGATATCAGATTTCCACAATCCCTCAGGATTATTCTAAGATTTTTTCCTGGGTAGATTGCGTAAGAAGTTTTTTCATCAACGTTTCGGATAACTCCATGATCCAAAACGTTGATGAAAAAACTTCTTACACAATCTACCCAGAAAAAAATCTTAGAATAATCCCCTCAAAGTTCTACAGCATAGTGATATCATAGGTGCAACCACAGTGGAAACCAAAAAAAGATGGCACACTTCAACAACCATTGTAGTCACAGTCAAAGATGCTGGCAGGGTAGTGATTTGTTGTAATATTTATAGCACAGAACCATGCTTGTGTCTCAAACTGTATATAATGCGTCTAGAACAAGCTGTATTGCAGTCATGCACCATTATATGTTTGGTAAAATAGTAATTATGACATATTGAGAATCCAATAAGTCATATAGAAGCTAAATGAAAGACTATCAAAAACTAATGAACACAGACAATGGATATTCTATGTACAACATATCAAAGACATGATTCTGAATTCTCAACTTCAGTGCATCATAGCAATTCAGTTCTCCACTGGAAAGAAGCTTCACAAAAGCTGATCTAGGATCAAATTTGAGCACAATACTACTCTGTAGTAAAGAAACATTTATTGAATCAAGAAACAATAAATTAAATAGAATACCTATTGGAAGCAACTTCATCATTTACTGTCTCCAGTTGTCTCTCCAACTTCAACTCATTTGATCTTAATTTGAGTGCCTGCCATTAACTCTTCCACAATAAGCCATTGCTAATGCCCAAAAAATCAGTAAATGAAAACAAAAGGTACAATAAAACTTGTGTTCCTTGCAAACTATAAAAAAACATACAGCAAAAGAAGAAGAAACCATTCCAGTAGAATATAAAGAGAAACTAATTTCCAAAAATATTGCCTACAAGCAGCAACTCACATAAGGATGTCATTTAACACCATCAGCCAGCCAATAGAGATCATGTGCAATCAACACAAAACTATAATAGTAGTGGTAGTGTGTCATCTGTACTACTTAATAAAGAGCAGTTTGAAGACCACCAATCTGTGATATCTTCCGCCAGACATCATTGTGAGCCTGTAGGTCAATCACATTGAGTTGAAAAATGCTCTTGAAACTTTCTCTGAGGCAATGTAAACCATCTGACCAAAAGCCTGTTATTGGAAAGGACATTATAATGTCCCTATAGCCAGGGAGAAAGTAGGTCACTAGGACAATAACTTTTTCACCAAAAGCGTACTTGAAACTTCAGTGTGGTAACACATGGTTGTTGAAAACTCTTGTCTGCATGTTCATACAATCTGTGAAGAAGTGATATCGAGAAAAGAACCATTTGCTGATTGTGTGCCAGTGGTGAAAATTTTGAGCATGAAAAAAAAAATTGACACGAGAAATATGGTAACCAGGAATGTGGGTCAGCCAACAAACTTTAAAAAAAAAATTGTACTGTAGTACATACATAACAAATGCTGCACTAACACACCAATCAAAGATGCTATTGTGTATCTGTACAAAACATCTTCTATTATGGTGAAAAGTCATCTAAATGACTTTTTATTAATTTGATTTTAAGACAAAAGAGCATGTGTGTGCTATGCCCCTAGCCCTATAGGTTGGTTATGACTAGTGAGTAGTCAGCTTGTGGCTACCTTAATTAAGTTATATGATCATTAATATATAGTCTTATATGTTAAGTTTCAAATTATTTGTATAATTTTTATTTTTATTTTCAATACTTAAAAGGAAGACTCATTCATCCTTCATATATTAAGTTTCAGATTATTATTATGATTTTATTGTTTTTATTCAATACTTGAGAGGAAGACTCGTTCTTCCTTCATATATGTGGGTGGTGCCCTGTCACCAAGGGGCACCACTTTATTATATTATATAATATATAATCTCATATAATATAATAATTATATTTTCAATTTAATATAATAAATAATATATAATATAATTATATGTTCAATTTAATATAACATAATGTCTTACATAATTCTTTGTATGACTTGAGACATCATTGTGAATCAGATATGTAAGGCTCATGAAGCTAACTTCAACACTCCCTCTTAGCTAAGGAGGCTTCCATTTAGGTTTAAGTCATAATGAATGCATCATTACAATTCACCTTAAACATCAAAATGAATTATAGATATCTCATTATGGCATGTCCTCAAATAGCCCCTCATGTAATATCCACCATTATGGATTTAGATATCTATCACATGGCATGTCCTCAAATATCACTTCATGCAATATCTGCCATTGTGGAATTGGCATGTCTTCAAATACCACCTCATGTGATATCTACCATATTGGATTTTAAGATATCTACCATTATGGCACATTTTCAGTTACCAACTCATGCAATATCCACCAAATTGGACTTTAGATATCTACCACATGGCATGTCCTAAGATATCAGCTCAGGCAATATCCACCATTGTGCATTTCAAAAGTTACAATTATGGCATGTCCTGAGACACCACCTCATTGAATATCCACCATTGTGGATTTAGAAAGTTACCATTATGGAATGTCCTTAGATACCACCTCATGCAATATCCACCATTATGGATTTTAAGATAATACATATGCAATGCGATCCATTACTACATGAGATACCAACCATCATTTTGAGATCATCACCTCACAAAGTAAAATGCACTAGTGTTTTATCATTGTGAGATTGTCACCTCACAAATAAATTTATCATACAACTACAAGAAAATCACCACAGATTCTCTCATGTGCTGTTGTCATGGCATCACACACATGAAATCCACCATGAAACACATATCAAAGGGTGGTAATAAGGGCTTATACCTCAAGTCACTCAAAGAGAAATGCATTAACAAGGAGTTACACCTTGGACTTCTTCCTCACGGAGAAGAACTCATTATAGCACTCTCAAGATATCATAGATACTGAGACTCTCTCTCAGGTAGGGCTTCGTTCTCCACAATATCAAATCTGTCTAGAAAATGGAAAAATTTCACTCTAACAAGTAGCTTAGTGTGAATATCATTCGTTTGGTCCTCAATGCTTATGAACTTCAAATGGATAGCATTCCTTGCACCATATCCCTATTATAATGATGCGCACATTGTTTTGCCATGAACATTGGGTTGGATTCTACATCACTCTTGGTGAATCCCAAGCTCTCCAAGTATCCACCATGAACCATATCAAAGCGTGGTAATGCAAAAACTTCGCTCTAGCAAGTAGCTTGGTATGAATATCAATCGTTTAGTCCTTAATGCTTATGTACTTCAAATGGAGAGCATTCCTTGCACCATATCCCTATTAAGATGATAAGTGCATTTTTTGTCATGAACATTGGGTTGGAATCTACATCACTCTTGGTGAATCCCAACCTCGCCAAGTATCCACCATAAACCATATCAAAGGGTGATAATAAGGGCTTATACCCCAACTCTCTCTCAAAGAAAAAATGCATTAACAAGGAGTTGCACCTTGGACTTCTCTCTCGCGTAGAAGAATTCATTATAGTACATCTCAAGGAATCATTAATACTGAGACTCCCTCTCAAATAATGCTTCGTTCTCCACAATATCAAGCCTCTTGAAAATGCACAAACTTCACTCTAGCAAGTAGCTTTGTGAGAATATCAATCATTTAGTCTTCAATGCTTATCTACTTCAAATGGATAGCATTCCTTGCACTATATATCTATTATAAGAATGCGTGCATTGCTTTGTCATGAACATAAGGTTGGATTCTACATCACTTTTGGTGAATCCCAAGCACCAAGTATCCATCTAAGAATATCATGAACTAGGAGTCTACATTAGACGAAGGCAGCCATAAGACTCCTTCCAATAAATTATAGTCCTCTGAGTGATCACTAGAGAAGCCATCGTGACATGGTACAATCCCTTTAAACCTATGTTCCCCGAGGACGCGTACTCGGCCTAAAACCTAGCATTTCGAGGATGGGGACGTCCCGGGGACAGGGGAACGGGTAGGGAACGTCCCCCAGCCGTCCCCAAAAAGTGAAAAAATGCAGGGGACATCTCGAAAACTTGGGGACACCAGAGGGAAAAAGGGGGACGGCCAACCGTACCCAATACGAAAAAAGGACTTCTGGACGTCCCTTTTCCGTACCGGGTACAGCTGGTCGTCCCCCTTTTTTGTTTGCATAAAATTAAAAAAGTTTAACATAAAAAAATATTTTAAAACCTCCAACTTGGTCGGCCAAGTTGGCCCCACCCCTCCAAATGCCCTAATAAAGCAGTAGAGGCAGAATAGGAGCAGCAGGCTGCTTCATTTTTCTATGTTTTGTTTTTTATGTTGAACATGAACATGATTATGATACATTGATACTTATTACTTTATGGCAGCCCTCTACCCTTTGGGCCTATAGCTTTGGGCATATTTTGATTTTGATTTTCAGATTTATCATGTTTATAACTTTATCATTATGACATTATGATATTGACAATTGTTAATGTTCATTGTTCAGTGTTCATTGATATTGATATGCATTTTGACAATTGGGTACTAAAATCGGATATTATTTCCTAGATGGCATTCAAATGTTGTATGTTATGGTTCTATAACTAACATGCTCATATGAATGACATGTATATTTGCAAATTTCAATGTATATTTTAAAATTTCCCTAAATATATATAGTCATCCCCGTTTGCCGTCCCGAAAACCCATCCCACCATCTCCTGCCATCCCCGTACCAGAAACTCGGGGGAACATAGCTTTAAACCTATATGAACAAGATCTTTGGATTTCAATTGAAGCGGACACTCTAGTTGCTCCCTCTAAACCTCAAGTTCTTGCATCAGCCTCTTGATCTCCTCGTCCAAGGCTTTCTAATAGATGTCAAACTCCCTATGAATCTGCTATCGCCTTTCTAACCTCCTTGGATGACAATTGAAGTAGATCCTCTGGTTGCTCCCTCTAACATGGAAGCATAGCTTTCTCATATGTGCGATATCTTGCACTAAGAGACTCTCATCATTTGCAATGATCCATATACAACTGAAAGTACTAGATCCAAGACCACCTTGGACCTATTGACATAAAATCCAGTTCTAGACTAAAAAAATATATGACTATCATGAGATTAGAATAAAAATCCCCTCACAATCTGCTTGCTCTCACTGGAAGGAACCTCTTCTCTTGTTAATGATGGATACCACCATTACCTGCATAAATGCCTCAGCAACTTTCCCAAAGCATCATTCTTCTTTTCCTTGCAAAAGAAAATCTTTTGGGACCAAGGAAAAGAATAAGAGCATCATAAAGCAAATAACTCTTATATTACATGTAGGGATATAGTTAAGAGAATGACTACAAAAGGCAAATAAAAGTAGTATTCGAGAGATAATAACCAAACATAATTATCTCAAAATGCTCATTAACATCCTTCCTAATGCAATCTTCTTCTTTCTTCCTTGTCGCTTGTAACATACTCCTAAAGCATTCCTCGTTGTCCTTTAGAAGCTAGAAAGGGATCACCCATTTCCCGACACAAGCACTAACAAGTTGATGTTATGTTCAATATAACAGGAATACCATTATATATATAGAATCACTCCAATATCACTAACACCACTTTTACTTTGTTATTTTGCCAATGTGAGTAAGCCACTCCACAACTCTGTCCGAAATAAACTACTAATAGAATACAATTGCTCTTAGCAATAGTAATCACTCTTGTCTTGATTATTAGATTATGACTGATCAGGTATTCATTATCATTAGAGATTCCCTTAAATGTGGATATCCATGCCCAGAAAAAAAAATTAGTCACCAAGAATACCTAGTTTCAATAATGACTACAAGCATAACTTGGATTGACTCTTGATTGACTTAACACTGCACGATGAAATTTGTATCTCTAAATAACCTGCAAGAATATCTCTAACTGGATACAGGGACCTTCAAATATAAGGAGTGGTTGTGATCTGTGTTTGCTAAGGTTGTACAATCGTCATCCTTGAGTGTCCTCGTTCACTTAGGAAACCAAGCGATTTGACAAACTAATAGAGAGACGAACGATTTGTGCCAATCTGTACGCTCACCGAACATGATGGCTCTACCCACAGTTTTTTTTAAATATCCAAGAAAAGCACAAGGGAAACTCTTATCAATTTCGATATTTTGTGGTCCGTATGACATTATCATTGTTGTGTCACAATCAAGCCTTCCAACTGTGCATTGTGTACTTTCTTTTATCTTCCACCATTCACTACATAAAACAATTACTATCAGTTGCCCTCAATCTCAAATGCGAGAATCAGCCCGAGATTGAATGGATTGTTTCAAAATTTTAAGTAAAACGGTGGAGCCCACACAGGGTACCCAATACACTCAACCAATCCTTTCATTCTATAACTTTAAGGAGTAGGCACCATCCACTTTTTGTTTTCACGTTGTCTATTCCCATGTAGTCCTTTGACAACCCCCTTCTATTGTCTCAAATTTATTTAACAAACGCAACTTCATTTCAAAAAACTAAAAGAGATAATTCACAAGGCTTAAACAAGTCCATCCTATTTCAAATAACATTTATGTGTAGTACCCTGACCTTCATTTATAGGTCCATCCTATGCTAGCGATCTTCTACGGCAATTCCTCCTTCATCCACTTTTGAACAATTTCATTTTCTAACATTGATCATATAGAATATATTTGTGTATTTAGGCATCTGCAATGTACTGAGAATATTATCGAAATGCAGAAGAATCACAAAATGATGTGAATGCTTACTTTGTTGATCAACAGTCAAATACTTGCTCTAGCAAATGATAACGCGAATTGGGTAAACACGTTGGAGAAGACTTGGCTCTTTCCTTCATCAGCTTACATATCAGTGGTAGCGTTCATTTCTAGCTGCTCCTTCACTGAAGTGTAATCAGATTGAATTAGAATGAGAAGGTAGACATCTCAAGGTTGGATATCTTGAGGATCACAGTGTCATCAGCAATTGTATATTCACAAAATTGCAACGAGCCCACAAATGGTGCTCAACATTATATTATTACCAAAGTTAAACGATATACCAAGTCCATCATCAATACACCTAGCATCAACATTCACATATTTAGGTTGTAATAGGCTTAACAATGTTGTAATTCGCTGTTTCCTCAACATTAGTGCAAATTAACTGAACATTTGTCCAGTCTAATATCATAACTTTGCACAAGTGAAAAACTTACACCAGAAATGCCACTCAAACCTCACAGGCAGGTATGGAACTTGCTCTAACGCCATGTTAAGTTTTAGATTATTTGTATAATTTTTATTTTTTATTCAACTCATTCTTCCTCCATATATGTGGGTGGTGCCCTATCACCAATAGACACCACTTTCCCATGGTGCAAAATGTTTTATTATAAGTGGTATTAGAGAAAACTTCTACCACTTAAAAGGGCAAGAATCAAGGCAAATAAAATTAAATTAAATTCAAGATATCAAATTGGAAACACCTCTCAAATTCATGAATTTGTTCCTGATTTTTAAAAGTTTTCAAATCCATATTTGAGGTCATTTGGACCAAGTTTGGATGAGTTACTGAGAAATTAGGGTTTCCATAATATTTCGTCCCAAAGCTGCAATATAATCATTTTATATTTTCTGATTTTGGAGGGCTGATCAAGGATATATTGAAGCTGTTACAATCCAAAATTGACGTCATAATGAGGAGATTTGATAAAGTATTTGTGAAATTCGAATTTCTGCCAAATTTGCTCTCAATGCTGCAAATCAACAAATTTCTTGGAGATTTTTTCAAAACAAATGAGATCTAGGCCCTACTACCTTATACCAGACTTTTCTGCTTAGTTACAGTGAAAACTATTTTGTCATCAAGAGGAGGCATAGGGCAAAGCTTTAGTGAGAGCAAAGGAAGAAATCTGAAAACTAATGAAAAGACCTGTACATATTGAAGAGAGGGATGCCAAATAATATTGAAAATTACAAGGGAAGAAACCAAACAAGATGAAGGACAAAATTTTGTCCAATGAAGGCAAGGCAAACACGGGGTAGCTACGATAAGTAATATTAAGGAAATGGTTGAACACGTAATGTCTTACCAAGGTTCTAAAGGTTTCCAACTCCAAGTAACTGCATGGATGGCATCCAAATCTAAGGCACAAGATGAAATTTTGAATAATAATGGTGGATCATCCAAACAAGCCACTACTGATCCAAATGCTAGTTCATGTGGGATTCTGAAACTTGTTGCAATCTATGTTCCATATGTTTCAAGGATGGGGACGTCAGGGGATGCGTTTTTGGGCCATTTCCTAAAGGGTCAATAATAGGGGACAGCAGTATACAAATATTTTAAAATATATACATATAAGAATTTATTGAAATATATTAAGATATTATATATATGTATATGATAATTATATACTTATTAATATTAAATAAATAAATTTGACAAGGGCTAATATAATAGAATTGTACAGAAACGGACTGGTGCGCGATGGAGAGCCACAGATGGCGCTGCGTGTGTTCCCACTGAGCGCTAGGATAGCTGTGTGTTGGGGCCTGCGTTTTTTGCATGCCCTAGCCCAATCTCTTGTTCCTCCCCGCAGCTTAGGCCTACATCCACTGCATGCACGGGGTCTCTTTGGCGCTGTGTAGTGTTTTAACGAATAGGCGGGTCCATTTGTATGGTGGGGGGTGCAAGCTTTCTGCATTTTGTTTTGTCTACAATATTATTGATCGGGTTTGGTCTGGGATTGGAGACTGTGGGTTTCCTATCCCAATTTTTACTAGTGGGATTGTTGAGCTTGCCCCATGGTGGATCGGGGTTTAGGGTTTTCTCAGATTGCCTCTGAAGATATGGAGATGGCTGACCCGTTGTCTTCAGCACATGCTAATGGTGGAAATCAGATGAGTAAACCTACAATGGGAGATGGGGGCTCATCCTCAAATGGGATGCCTCGAATTAAAAAAGTAAATGGATGTTTGGAAAGATGTGAGGACCGGTGTGTTCTGGTTATTCAACCTAAGCAGATTTCAGAGGATGTTGAATAATGGCAGAATCATGCCCTTATCTACAAATTTTTGGGCCTTCGTCTCTCCTTACCTGTGTTGGATTCCTGGGCTCGTCGGGTTTGGAACCCCGAAGGCGATATGGAGCTCATTTTGGCAACAAATAATTACTTTTTGGTTATCTTCTCTTGCATGGCAGATAGGAATAGGGCATTTGAAGGAGGCCCTTACTTCTTTAACCAGGTAGGGCTTTTCATCAAGCCTTGGCACATGGGCTTCAATTCAGCCGAAGAGATTCCATCACGGGTCCCTGTGTGGGTTCGTTTGCCGAGGCTTCCGCTGGAGTTTTGGAGGGATGATATTCTTCATTCAATCTCACTATTTCTTGGAAAACCTATGGGAGCGGTTACACAAACTCAAGATCGTAAGGTAATTTCTTATGCTCGTATTTGTGTTGAGGTTGATTTAACTAATCCATTACCAGATTCTATGGAAATACGCTTGGGATCCTCTTCCTGGATCCAACAATTGGATTATCAAACTCTCCCTTTTAGATGTCGAATTTGCCATGAATATGGTCACTTGCTCCGCAAATGCCCTAGATTCAAGCCTACTACTTTGGATGCTTCCAGACCTCTTAAGGGGGACACGGGGAAGGCTCCTGCATCTACTGGAATTACGGATAATGAGGGCTTTACTCAAGTTAAAACTCGGAACAAAGGCAAGGGTAAGAAAAGAACCTGGCAGGAGAGACACAATGATGGTACTTTTAACAGATTTGATGTTCTTGAAGACCTAGTACAGGAGGAAGGTATTTCGGTTGAGCGTTCTTCTGGGGATAAGGGTCTGCATGAAGTTCAGGAAGAAGAGGCAAAGGGGGAGGATCAGTTACTATCGCCAGAGGATCCTCAAAGTTTACAGATTGATATGGATCTTCCTCCTCAAGTTCAGGATACCAGGGAGCCCCAAGGATCACAGGTTCTGATGAGTCCAATTGTGGTGGTTCCAGATCCCCCTGCTCCTAAGGGGTCATTAGATTTGGCCAAGGGCAGCAAAGCCCATGCTACTTTAGGTTTACAGCAAAAATCCTTTAAAAAGGGGTCTCTAGAGAAACCGTCAAGGAGCAGCAAAAAGACTGATCAAGAGAGGGTCAAGATTATGGGGGACACTTTGGTTGAGTCTGGGTCTATGAAACCCATTGATTCCCATTTCACCCACCCCCATAAATGATTGTTTTATATGGAAT
Source organism: Cupressus sempervirens (assembly GCA_028749045.1). Taxonomy (NCBI): domain Eukaryota; kingdom Viridiplantae; phylum Streptophyta; class Pinopsida; order Cupressales; family Cupressaceae; genus Cupressus; species Cupressus sempervirens. Next base: position 939,513,467 of record CM053787.1, read on the forward strand.
GTACGGGGGTTGAACAACATCCCTAAACAAAAGGTTGTTCGTAGATTAATTGATTCTCAGTTACCTGATGTGGTTTTTATTCAGGAAACTAAGCTTACAGTGGATGGTTTGGCCAGTTGTGCTTCACATATCTAGCCCCAGGGCAATTGGCAAGGGGTGGGAGCTCGGAACAGTTCAAGAGGGGTTGCTTGCTTCTGGAACCCAAGAAAAGTTCTTCCCTTATCGTGGATTTCTAGTCGATCCTCTATCTCTTTGGTTGCATCTTGTTTGGTGACTAGGGAAAGGTGCCTTCTGTCTAATATTTATGCTCCTACTGATATTTCAGGAAAGTCAAATCTTTGGGCTCATATTAGCTACATTTGGGCCCTGGACCCATTTCTCCCATGGATCTTGGCTGGTGATTTTAACTCTGTTACCAGCTTAGATGAAAAACGAGGAGTTGCTAGGTTGGACCCCTCTGCAAATCTTTTCAGGGATATGATAGACTCCTTGAATCTCATTGATGTGAAGCCAACTAATGGTGTCTTTACATGGAATAATAGGAGGTGTGGTGCTAAGGCTATCTCAGAAAGGCTAGATAGATTTTTGGTTTCCTATTATTGGATGAACAGCAAGTTGATCACTAATTCAGAAATTCTTGATTGGAGAGGCTCTAATCATTGGCCTATCAAGCTCTCAATTATTACTTATGGAGTCACCAAGAACCCCTCTTTTAAATTTCAGTTAATGTGGTTAAGAGATCAGTCTTTGCAGGATCTTATGATGGATTGGTGGTATGAGGGGATGCCTACCCATGGGACAGCAATGTTTACTTTCTATAAGAGGCTTCAACATGTTAAGTACAGGCTTAAGAAGTGGAATAAACAATGTTTTGGGAACCTACAGGCTCAAAGGATAGCCGCTTAGGCCAAGTTAGACAACATCACTCGGTTGATTCAGGATCAAGGGAGGACCTTTATTCTAAGTGAAGCGGAGTCCTCAGCTCTTAAAGGCTTAGAAGAGTGGGAGCTTCGGGAGGAGATCTTTTGGAAGCAAAAATCTCATATTGATTGGCTTCAGGAGGGGGACAAGAACACTGCTTTTTTTCATAACTCGGTCAAGGCTCGGAGACAGGGGAATTCTTTATCCTCCTTGATCACACCTGAAGGGATTCATCTTGCTTCCAATGTTGATATTTCCAAGGCAGCAGTCAACTATTTTTCAAATCCCTTTTCTAAGGAGGATCTTGATGCTAGGGCTAAGGAAAGGGTAATCTTGGATTGCATTCCTCACCTGGTCTCTGTGGCTCACCTGGTCTCTGTGGAGATGAATGAGGCCCTTTTACATCCTATTCTACTATCTTAAGTGGAGAAAGTGGTGTTTAACATGAAAAAAGGTAAGGCTCCCTGCCCTGATGGATTTCTGATTGAGTTCTTTCAAGAATTCTGGGAAATAATTAAGTTAGATCTCCTTGAGGTGGTTCAAGAGTCTCATAGGAATAAGTAGATGCTCAAGTCCATGAATTCTACTTTTTTGGTTCTCATACCTAAGTAGGAGGGGGCTAATCAGTTGGCTCATTTTAGACCTATTGTACTTTGTAATGTTGTCTATGAAATCATCACAAAGCTGATTGTGGAGAGACTTAAGCTGCTCCTCAGCACTCTGATCTCCCCAGAGCAGGGGGGTTTTGTTGTGGGAAGACAAATTCTGGATGGTGTTGTGGTTGCAATGGAAGCTATTCATTCTATGGCTAATTCGAAGGAGAGGGCTATGTTCATGAAGCTTGACATGGCTAAAGCTTATGATCGGGTGAGCTGGGAATTCTTACAAAAAGTTCTCTTGGCGTTTGGCTTTGCTGAGGAATGGGTTAATTGGAATCTGAGTTGTGTGACCTCCTCTTCCTTTTCTGTTATTATAAATGGGGAACCATCAGATTTGTTTAGTGCTTCTCGAGGACTTTGGCAAGGGGATCCTTTATCTCCTTATTTATTCATTATCATGGCAAAGGGTCTTGGAAGATTTATTAAATCTCAAGTGGGGCAAGGCCTTATTCAAGGTTGGAGTTGGAATGACTTTCTTCCTTCTTATTCTCACTTTCAGGTTGTGGATGATACGACGTTGATGGGCATGGCTAGAGTTAGTGAAGCTATAAATTTCAGGAGAGCCTTAGACATTTATTTGAAGGCTTCAGGTCAGTGTATTAATGATGACAAATCTTCCATTTTCTTTTTCAATACCCCTCAGCCTATTCAAAACAGGGTTGCTAGGATCCTCAGATTTCAAATTGGTTCTCTTCCCCTGCTATACCTTGGAGTCCCCTTGGTTTTGGGATCTCAATATAGAGTGTATTGGCAGGGGATTTTCGATAAATTCCAGAGTAAAGTCAGTCATTGGACTCATAGGTGGCTTTCTTCTGCTAGCAGAGTGATTCTTCTTAAGACTGTGGTGCAATCTCTCCCTATTTACAGGTGTTGTGTGCAAGTTCCCCCTTCCACCTTTGTAAGGGATTTTGATGCTCTTTCTCGGCAGTTTCTTTGGTCGGGTACCCTTCTCTCATTGAAGTGGAGTTAAGTGGGAGTGTGTCTGCAGGCCAAAGTATGCAGGGGGCCTGGGGCTTAGGTCTATGGCACTTGTTGTCACGACTCTAGCTACTAAGTTGTATTGGAGGTGTTGCAACAATCAGCACTCAGATTGGGCCAAGATTATTACTCACAAGTATTTTCCTGGTGCTGATAGTTCAGATGTATCACATCTTGCTTTGTTGGGTAAAGGTTCTTATGTTTGGAATACCCTTGAGAAGGGCGCTCAGCTGATTAAGGAAGGCCTCTTTTGGATTTGCAATGGAGGCTTAGATGCTCTGTTTTGGCAGGATTCTTGGGATGGCCATCTGCCCATGCTCTCTAGCTTTCCCCAGCTTCAGCCCCTCTACCACATTTTCACTAATGCTGGCTGGTTTAAGGTGGAGCATTTTAAGACTGTCAAGGAGTGGCCTATAGGTGGCTCTGATGAGGATCGCGCTCTTCTCGCTTATGTGTTGGAGAATAGGTTTTGTAGCTCTCTTAAGGGGAGGGATGTTCTGGCTTGGGATCCTAGTCCAAAAGGCAAATTCTCTGTGGCTCAAGGCTATGCTATGTTGGACAGGAAACTACATGGTACAACTGAAGTGCATTGGTGGAAGAAGGTTTGGAATAACTTTTCCTGGCCCAAATGCAATTTCTTCTTATGGTTGCTAGCCCAGAAGAAATGTCTTACATGGGAGAATCTTCGCAAAAGAGGCTTTTAGGGACCTTCTGTATGTTTCTTATGTTCACATAATGAGGAGTGCATCTCTCACTTGTTTTTTCTCTACCCCTTTTCAAAGGAAATATGGCATAGATGGTGGGAGGCGTGGAGTCATGGTTGTATTCATGCAACTTCTCTCATTGACTTTTGGGAAAGTTTGGGCAAACCTCCAGCAAAGACTTCTTTCTCGCAGAGTGCCTGGATGGATGGGCCAATTTTTATTCTCTAGAACCTTTGGTTGGAGAGGAATCGCAAGATTTTTTGTGACTCAAAGTTAGATAGCCTGCAGTTGTGGAGGAAGATTCTTAGTAAGTTGCAAGAGACTATTTTTGCTAAGTGTGACATCTCCGAAAGTATAGATCCTGGGGAACAAACTATTGTGAGGAATTTAAACCTGGATGGCAATAATCGGGGATGCACTCTTCGAAAACGGTCGTGCCATGGCAAGCAACGTGCTTGTAGGGATGGGCGATGGACCCCTCCCCCAGCTGGGATCTTGAAGATTAATACTGATGGGTCTTCTCGGGGAAATCCTAGCTATGCTGGTATTGGAGCTATAGGTAGAGGTAGTGATGGTGGTGCGGTTTTTATGTTGTCTATTTACAAGGGTCAACATTCTAATAATTTGATGGAGGCCCTTGCTATTAAGATTGTTGTGGAGAGAGGATGCTCTTTAGGCTGGAAAAAGATCATATGTGAGTCTGACTTGCAGATTGTTGTTGATATGTTAAATAACCAGAGCTTGGTGAATGTTAATTGGAGATTAGCCTCTTTGGCCAAACAAATATTGAGCTTATGTAGCTCCTTGGACTCTGTCTCCTTTCGTCATATCCCTCGTGAATGGAACAAAGTTGCGGATTGTTTGGCGAAGTGGGCTTCGGAGAACGTGGATAGTTGGGATATTAATGGAAGGGATGAGTTACCTTGGGAATATTGTGAGATTGTTGATCAACTGCTATTGGAAGATAGGAATATATAGTGTTGTTGTGGGCCTCTGGCCTTTGCTTTGTAATCTGGATTTGATTGAATAAATTTTTACCCCTATTTCAAAAAAAAAAAATATATATATATATATATATAGAGAGAGAGAGAGAGAGAGAATGTCAATAATTGATAAAAACAAGGCAATATGAACAGCAATATAACAATAGTCTCAATCGTCAAAGCCATAGTTTATCAATATAAATATCCAAATCAAAATGTCTCAAACATCAAAACATAAGAGGCTATAGGCACAGCCTATGTAAATATAAATTTGACAATATTGACTTGAATTTTTTTATACTGTTAATTATATATTTAATATATATTAAATTAAATTTATAATTACAATATTTTTGTTTAATAAAAAAAATTAACATGTTTTTATTTAATACATAAAACTCTTAGTTACTCGAGTTCACTGGTTTGCACTCAGAACCACGTCTGGGTTTGACCCAGTTCGAAATACTGGTTCGGTTCGCTCCAAATTCGAGTAGGGTTCCATTTGGGAGGGGGTAGTTCGAACCCACGGGTTGGAAATTCGAACCCAAGGGAATTTGATGTGCCCAAATCAAATTTGCATTGAACCCAGACAAATTTCTAGTGGCAAATTGTTAGGTTTAAGGATCTTTGATAGAAAGAAAACTATTATATCAGAATTGAACAATTACAAATATCCTTACTTGGTATCTCGGACTGTAGAACGAATGATGCAGATCTTTGTCTTTGGATGGCAGTTGATATAATCTTCAAATTCAATTGATGTATACTAATCTTCAATATTGTGCACCAATGGAGTATTGATGAGATTCACTGTAATAACCTGTAGAGAAGAGGAGTAGATCACTAGAACTTATATGTCGTAGATTGATATTGATCCCAATGTATTGCTCGGCAGACATATATAAAGATGGAGTCATATCCCCGTAGAGACATGCCTCTACGTGCATGACTAATTATTAGTTTGCCACTTTAACAATTATTATCGATCATATACATAACATGTTCTCTTGCAATCGGTATTTATATAACTTGTTTCCTTGCAACTGGTGGTAGATACAAAGTCTCAATAGTCTTCTTCAAAACATAAACCCGATATGTATGATCTCAAGACATAAGCCCGATTTATCTTGTGAATAATATTAGTCATATATATATAAAATCATACTAGTGTGTGTGTGTGTATAGATATATATGTAATATATATTTCACCAGTAAAACAGAATTCATTAAATCATGATTTCAAATACACAATATTACTTCACCTAATGCTATACATCAACACTACCTCGTAGCAAGGGAGAAGTAATAGATTCCTTAAAAAATTATCAAAGTACAGAACATTTGTACATAACACATTATCCGACTTTAACACTCTGAAATAGTGACTTGTCATATAACTTAAATCACCATGCTATGAGCACTATCATAACATATATTATGATCTCTAATTGTTCGAAACAATATCTAGAGTAATTATAATGCATTCGTTATCAATGACTTCTGGCGTAACTGGAACAAAATTGTCATGATAACAAGCCTATCATTTGCAAGATCGTCACCTTACAAAAGATTACCTTTTGAATATATATCTCTAGAAAGATCGTCACCTTTCATTACATATCTGATGCAACTAAACAACCATAGAAGCATAAACACACATAAATTGAAACTTAAGTTCAATATTCAAAAATTACAATTTGATCAAGTTTATCTCTAAAATATTCCAATTCAACATTGGCAAGAGGTTTAGTAAGAATATATGTTGTTTGCTCATCAATCTTGATATACCATATCTTTGATTCAAAAATTGAATTTATAGATAACTAATATATCTCAGTACAACATTGCATATGCCACTTATGTATTCGAACTTTGGAACTGTATTACTCTCCCTCTGATTCCTCACTTTGGGATTCTTGTTCCATTTTATCTCTTTGTTCAACAATTTCAAATGCAAGATTTTCATCCTTTTCATACTTAACTTTTGCTAGGGCCGCTTACAATTTTCTCCCGTTCTGGACAGAAGTTATGAGTGTGACCAAATTTGTCACATTTGAAGCATTGTACTTTGGACCAATCTCTTTTCCTGTATGATTTGTTGAATTCCTTGTTGTTTTGATGAATTCCCTTTTTTTCCCTTATTATTGGTACTGGCTTGAAGAGCTTGAAATTCTCCCTCTTGATTTGAAATGATTCCTCTTGTAATTAATCTTGACTCTTCTTGAGTGCATTCGTTTTTGAGTAGTTCAAACTTAGGAAGATGTGGTCGAGAACTTCGTTCACGAATAAATGTCTCCCAAGACAGTGGTAGTCCTTTTAGGGCTATAATGCTAAGTTATTTGTCATCCACTTCATTTCCAATGGTCACAAGTTGATCTTTAAATTCTGAGATTCTTAGGAAATAGGACATAACAGTTTCTCCATTATTCATCTTAACATATAGTAGATCTTGCTTCAATGTTAGCAATCTGTTTGTGTTATTAATTTCAAAAGTATTCTTTATAATGGAGAACATCTCAAAAGCAATTTTAAGAATCGATATAGAAGGAAGAATATGATCCTTCACCGAGTCTATAATAATTTTCATGGCCTTGTTGTTGTGTCTTTTCCATGTTGTTTTATCTGATTCATTTTCAGGAATAGATTTGTTTAATTCTATATACTCTTCTAATTCAATTTCTCTTAGTACTATCATGACTTGAATTTTCCATGATGGAAAGCTTGATGCTCCCTCAAGTCTATCCCCTAATCTTATGTGATTAACCATTTCAAATAGAGAATAAAAAATTCTAATATTGAAATCTGAGATTTTAGTTTTAATTCTGAATAATAGAATTTCTTATCAAGATGGCTCTAATACCAAGTTAGTTTTAAGGATCTCTGATAGAGAGAAAACTATTATATCAGAATTGAACAATTACAAATATCCTTACTTGGTATCTCAGCCTGTAAAAGGAATGATGCAGATCTTTGTTTTTGGATAGCTGTTGATATAATCTTCAAATTCAATCGATGTATAGTAATCTTTAGTATTGTGCACCAATGGAGTATGATGAGATTAACTGTAATAACCTGCAGAGAAGAGGAGTAGATCACTGGGACTTGTATGTCATAGATTGATATTAATCCCAATGTCTTGCTCAGCAGATATATAAAAAGATGGAGAGTCATGTCCCCATAGAGACATGACTCTACGTGGGTCATGCCTCTATGTGGGCATGACTAAGTATTAGTTTGCCACTTTAACAATTATTATCAATCACATACATAACATGTTCTCTTGCAATCAATGTTTATATAACTTGTTTCCTTGCAATCGGTGGTAGATACAAAGCCCCAATAGTCTTCTTCAGAACATAAACCTGATATGTGTGATCTCAAGACATAAGCCCGATTTATCTTGTGAATAATTGAAGTCATATTTTATATATATATATATATATATAAAATCACATAAGTGTGTGTGTGTGTGTGTGTGTGTGTATATGTATATATATTTCACCAATAAAACAGAATTTATTAAGTCATGATTTCCAATACACAAAAATTACTTCACCTGATGCTATACATCAACACAGATGACTTCTAAGTCATTTTTTACAACATGTTTGATATTGTTTTGAGTTCCACAACCCTATAAAGTGAATGTATATAGGCTATTTTTGCTTCTAACATCATTTGTGGTGTGCACATAGGTGATTTTGAGAGCAAATAGGTGATTGAGCAAACAAGGAGGAGTTGGAAGATTGAATTTTGAACTATATTGAAGTGTTTGTGTCTCATTGCTACATCTATTACTGAGTCAACTAAAGTGGAAGCAGTAGGAGAAAAGAAGAAAGAAGAAGAAGAAGATGATGATGATGATGATGATAATGATGATGAATATGAATATGATGAATATTAAAATTTAATACATTTTGATTAGTTGAAACTTGAACTTGAAACAATGATCCTTGAACTTGTTGTTATGATTCATGGATCATAATTTAATTTTAATGTTTTGAATCTTTGATGTTGAACTTGAAAATTGAAATATATGATGGTATGATCTTGATTCATGATGCTATGATTACAACTTACATGTTTAAAATTTATGCCTATAGTCTTTTTGTTGTTTAAATGATTAAATCATGTGATTTTATGATACTCTATGCTTCTAGGCTTCATAATCATGTATATATAATTTTTTAATAATTTTTACATGTTTTTGTACGAACAAACCCAAAACCCTTTCCAAAATTTAGCCATACCAGCGAACTGGTTCTTCAATCCCGTATTTTGAATCGATCTCAAACCGGTAACTTAGATAAAACTTTAAAATGTTTGTTATGATGAATATTAAAAAATTTAACTAAACATTAGAATAATATTTTGTCTAACATATAAAATTTGATAAATTTATTTAATTTAAATTAAAATTTTAAACACATTTAGACATGAATATTTTTGTAGAACTTTTTACCATGCTCAACTTCATTCAAATTTTATTGTCCATGGACACAAAATTTGAACCTTGTGGGCCCCCCAAATTGCCGCTTAATGTCAAAGTCATCTAAATGTGTAGGGGACACTTTCAGTTTAGGGATAGATAGGGGACATTCCAAATGTCCCCTAGGCATTTCAGGAACTAGTTGTTCGCAGATGTCAAAGGGACGTTTCCTTCAGCTTTTTGAAACCAACAATGGCTGGGGGACATTTCCTTTTCATCCCATTGTCCCCCAAACATTTCAGGGACAAGGACAAGACTCTTGGAGACAGGAAACACGTCCTCGTCTAACAGACATTGCAATTGATGGACATGCAAAGAGAAGACCAATCAAGGTTTCCATACAAACATATCTACATCAATTATAGGAGTGTACGTAGCATTTGTTGAGGATGTGCCACAAATAGCACACTATTCACCATCCATCCACCTCTTCCTTGAAGATGCATCCAAAGGTCAGAGCTATAGAAAACGCATTTATCACCAACAAGAGATATCAGCAATTGCATACAAAAGAAATAAGACACTAAGGTAACAACATAAATTTTCAACACAGTCAGTGCTACCTGAGCTAGATGTATAAGGACAACCTAGCTTGAAGGCTGTGTTTAATTTTAAAACACACATGAAGAAGCTTTGGACTCAAAAAATCATAGAAAACCATAATGAATGAACTTATTTGCTTGTTGAGGCTACCACATGGGAAGATAAAGACTTATGTAGAAACATTCACAATTTGAATTGACTGGCATCAAGTGTAATACTTGCATGAGGAGGAGGGGGGATGTTACATCCTTAATCTTATAGGTGCATAGGGTTTAGTAGGAATAGTACTTCTGTGGCTACCTTTACTCTTGATTAGATTATATAGTCTTAAATAGGTGGTTCAGTCAGTCTTGGAGGCATCTGAAGTCTAAGCGTCATTTATGTGTCATGATATTTATTATTGAGTATTGTGTAATTACTGAAGACTATGGGAGGCATCCCCGTCGAAGTGTAATGAGGTTTAATTACAATGTGTTATACAACCTTGAAATTCTTGCTCATATTTTGTTGAATAATTTGAGTCATTAATCATATTGTAGTTAAGGAAACAGAACTGCTTGATCAAACCATATTTTCTTGAAGAAATGTTTTCTACCATATTAGCTTTTCATGTCAACCCTACCATTATATAAGACGATTGGGTAATTCATCTATTTGTCCTTAGGCTTATTTCCATAATTCTCAGCAATATCGCTCTAGGTATCCTTAGCATTTGACAGTAGTAGTGATTACTTGGATTAACAGCACATTACAGAGAAACTATATGAACTAAAACTAAGATCCATCATTGACAAACAATGTGGCAGATGAACTCTAATATAAAACTTACAAAAACATTAGAGAATGGATGGAACGAAGTTTCTTTGAACAGTGGATAACGCTGATGAAAGATAATGTTCAGTATGTACTTAAACGGATCTTTCAGAGCTCAAATTAAGTATAGCAGGCATTAATTTCACTAAGCTACAGTTATAATGAGAATACAATTATCATATGATTTATTTTCATCAGGCAGTCTTTTACTAACTACCAATAAGATTCATTTGAGCAAATGAGATTATTAAGCCCAAATTCTAAAATAGATGAATTTCTTCACAGTTACTATAGGAAAAACACGAGTAGAGGAAAATCCAACCATATGGTAAACAAACCAAAAAAAACTTCAGAACCTCAAACAAATACCTTTTCTTCTAAACTAATGACTTCAGAAGCAAGCATCTTTGCCCGCTCATCTGCAGCGCTGCACTCAAGCTGTGCATTGTCAAACTCCATTTTCAATGTATTTAGTACCAACTGCCTCACAAAACAGCAACATGTTAACCAGGTAAACGTTGGCCCTCAAGGCATCAACACATCATACATTTTTTAAGATTTATGGTTGCATTAGTGAGAAAAATAATGTACAACAAGAAGCTCATCAACTGTAATGTCCAGATTTATGTGTCATAAATATACTACCAAAGGCTTCATCATAAATATAAAACAAATCATCTAAATGAAAAAGAAAGCAGTACTAACTCTGGATCAGCATACTGCGTCAATGAATATAATAAGTGTGACAGATGGCACTAACATAAACTTAAAAGGGTATTAAAGTTTTTGTGTTCCTGCAGACACATCCTCAATGTCCCGAGAACTTAGGGACTTGGAGGGGAGAGTCCACTTTTCATGAACTAGACAGCCTGCTCATTTGGTGCATAAGATATCAATAATGCTAAAAACCTAAATGGGCTAGGACTGTCATTGCAGATGCAGCACACTGTATTTTCTATTTGAAATTCCATCAGGCTTAAGTTTATTGAAGTTTTTTAAAATCCATCCCCTGCCATCCCTAAAACCTTGACCCGGAATCTCCCCATTCTGGAAACTGGAAGAAATCATGTATTAATAAACATAAAGAAATCTCGTGAATTTATTTTTTGTAGAGAGTTATAGGCATAAATGTCACAAAAAACCTGACACTAAGCATAATAAGGTAACAAAATTTTCAAGTAGTGCATCCTCTTTAAGAAAGAATTTCTCAGGCAATGAATACAGAATTCTTCAAGCAATCAATACGATCCTTACAGGTGCATTAATACACTGTCTCAAACATTCAGTCCCGGGCATTTGCAAGCTGATCCTATACAGTTACTATCTAATGTCTACTTAAGATACCAAACAATCTCCAGCTTAAAAATAAATAATACTTGGTGAAGTCAAACAAACTAGCTAAATCCATGAAATGAACTTAAAGGAATCAAGTATTCAAAGTGTTAAGCTCTCTAATGCTATAGACTGGATATAAAATATTTAAATATCAATCTTTTGAGACCTGATCCAAAGAAAATGACACTTGTTATTTTCATGGTTTTATCAATACATTAATGTATAGTCTCTAGCCAACAGAAAGTGCATTAATAAAAGACTGACTGATAGACTTTTCAGAAACATCTGCAGCTATATGGCAATTGCAGAGAAACAACATCCTAAAACTTATCATAGATTAATACCTGTTTTTCATAATGAAAAAAGAGCACACTTTTTAGGCAAAATGCAAAACCTTCTTATAGACTAGACTACAATGGATACATGATAAATTAATGAAATGTGTAGAATCAACAGTCTGAATCACGCAACTGTAACTTACCACCTGAGCGTTGATCTCCTCTTGCTGTCTTTCCAAATCAGACTTTAATTGACTAATGACAGCACCCTGTCACACCCTGACAATGTATTAAAAGAGTATTATCATGTACATCTGTAGATGCTAGTCATTGTGATTAAGCATGACAGAAAGAATAACATGTATATTGAAGCAATAGATACTGTCTATAGTAACAGAGATAGCTAGATTTTACAGAAAAATAGTAATACAAAGGCCTGACTATCACTATAAAGTATAAACAACAAATTTCAGAACACGGCTCAAACTGCAATATACAAAAACTAAAAGCAACATGGAATTCATTGTGGATTTCAATTCAGCATCAACAATGGAACAAGAAGCAAACTAATAAACTCACTTCATCTGAAGTTTTCAATATACCAAATATCATTCATAGTAGATACATTTTTTGAGTTAGGAAAGCATACACAATGGTCTCTTTAGAATGCAAGGGAACAGAAAATCACTATTCATCCACAATACCATATGATTATTGACTATTGTTGCAAGGATTCACTTGTCAAAGGTACCATATTTCTGTATAGCCCTTAAAGTTTCTTCCGTTTTCTCCACTTTATGCATCAGATGTAAATATTTGAAGATGTTATAAAGCATAAACTGCAAACATGAAAACCAAGTTGAGAAACAAACAAATAAATGCTCAGTACATGGATCATACCCTTTAAAGGACAATGGCATTAGACATAGAGGAGATGCTAATATTGGTCCGCCAAAGATGACCAGCACCAATTAGCTTTGAAAATCCCCCAGCTTATCAAAACTTTCCATGTACAATTAATTAGCTTTCATTTATTATTTGCTAAAAATTGTTTTAAATGCATGTGAAGAAAGAGCACAACTTTACAAAGTTTTTCACTAACATGTCTCAAATTGTGCATTAAAATTTAAGTTGGCAGTAGATAGAAATTTTTAGGCGTAACGAGAATTGTCACTCAGAAAAGCAAACTCTAGGAAATAATAGAATGAATGTATGAACAAAAAATGGCAACTTATGAGGAGCTTTCCCAAGGTAATTTTTACTGCAGTTTCACTACAAGGCCAATTTCTCTGTACTTGTTCTCGAAAAACATTTCTTCCAATTATTACTCCACAAATTTATCAAACCACTTACAGACTACTCATATTACCTACTGATCAGCATAATACCAATTTAATAATATAATTTATTTCATTTTCTCAAGTTGCAAACATTCAAGTTCGTATAAAGAGGAAAGAGAAAACTGCCCGACACAGAATAACGAAAAAATCATACTCTAAGAACAACTGCTTCGCATAAATAAACTGTAGCATCAGAAATTGCATCACTATGAAACTTTTCTCCTACCTACGCCCTATTTTAGCATGTATTGCCTCCGGCATCTGGTTTTGTCCACCCGAGCTCAATTCCACATGTAATATTGGCATCCTCTCTCCAATTTGGGCTTGTGGTCCTGTTGTGACCTTTTCACACTGTCACTCCATTGCAAGTGGGGACCCCCTCTTATAAATAACCATATATTGCTTTTGCAGAATGAGACAAAACTGATACTCTTCAGAAAGAGTAATAACTTCACACGGCACTTGTAGACTCAGAAAAATGCCAAAAAAGAGAGAGAACTCATTTGCAAATGTATCCGACAGAGAAGATAATTTGTTCTTCTCGTTTGCATGGCAGAAGCTTCAAAGAAAACTCTCTTCAACAAATAACCATGCTACCAAGATGAATCAATGCCTGTAGCACTTAGACGGCAGTTACAAAATTGTTTTATTGCCACAAATTAAGTGTGAATAAAGAGACATGAAACTGACAGTGGAGAGGAATGAACCATCACTGCCAGTTACAACGGACATTTGAAAATAACAAATGGAAGTTTGTGTTGCCGGTAAAGTTGAGATGATGATGATAATGCCAAATCATCAAAAGACATGAACATTTCTGCTAAGTCAACAAAACTATAGGGCACATGATAAACTCCAGTTGTGAAACAAACATCAAGATCAACACAATGTACTCCCAGAGAGATGAAAAACACAACACAAACAGTATGGAGAATAAATACTGAATAAAAAAACTTGGTGAGATCAACCTCACAGCTACAAAACTCAACACAGATCATGAGGCTTAGTTTGATCGGGTCTAGATGGAAGTCATGAGAGTGAAGCCAATAGAGGCATGAAATTTTTAACAAGGCTTCAATCCTAAGAAGTCTAGGCTCTGATATGACATTGGCAACCTTAATTTGAGGTCTAAGTCCTCATCCTTGAGAAAAAATGAAATATCTAGTTGTAAAAGGATTGAAGCATGGCAAAACAAAGCGAAGACAATATGAGGCAAAGACAAGGTGCAATGATAAGACAGCTTTGAACATGAAAACATGAAATTATGTGCGCACTCAAGTTTTTTATATCAGCCAGCAAGGTAAACATTTAAGATGACATTTTAAATGGGAATTCAAGTAGGATTGGGATTTGTTCAATGTTAATGCATGGATTAATCCAAATACAAATGCAATGCTAAGATTAGATGGAATGCTTTATATTGTTTATACTATTACGGAATTAATTGGTAAATACTTGTTTGTTATTAATAGAGACCAAAAGGTCAATATATACAAAAGAATAAAACAATGTTTCCTTAGGAAACGATCATAAAGAATAGAAACATTCTATTCTAACAGAGGAAGCTAAAAAAGCGAAAGTAAACTAAAGCTAACTAGATATTTACAATAAATAACTATTAATTAATAATAGACAACTATCTATTATTGTAATATCCTCTCTTAATGGTTAATCTATCTAGAACACCAAGCTATCCTCCGAATTTTAGAAACTTATCAGGACCAAGAGGCTTGGTGAGAATGTTTGTGGTTTGATCTATGGTAGGAACATACTGCAAATCTATAGTCCCGTCTTCAACCAGCTATCGTATGTAATGACAATGAACATCCACATGCTTCGTTCGTTCATGGAAGACTAGATTTTGTGCTAACTTGATAACGTCTTCATTATCAACAAACAGAATAGTCGGTCCTACTGGTGACATCTGCATATCCCCAACCATCCGACGAAGCCAAACAACTTCACATCCTGCCTTAACAATCCCTTTGTATTCGGCCTCTATAAAGGAGAGAGAAACTGCCTGTTGCTTCTTACTGGTCCATGTGACTGCACCCAATCCCAAATTGAACACATATCCAGAAGTTGACTTTTTATCATCAACAGAGCCTGCCCAATCTAAATCTATGAACCCACTGAGTTTAGGATTAGAACTTCGAGAATACAAAAGTCTATAATCTGAAGTCCCCTTCACATAACGAAGCACATGCTTTGCTGCCATCCAATGATCAGCCTTAGGAGCTGTAATAAAGCGTGAAATATAGCTGACTGTGAAAATGATATCAGGCCTAGTAGCAGAGAGGTAGACGAGGCTGCCTACTAGTTGCATGTATGTGATATCATCAACAGAAGGAGAATTAGACTTTGTGGATAACTTGAGACTTTTCTCCATAGGTGTTGATGCAAGCTTGCAATCCTGCATACAAAATTTGTCTAACAGGGCCCTCGCATATTTGGACTAAGAGATGAATATACCAGAAGATTGTTACAAACTTCAACAACTAGGCAATAATGCATAAGCCCAAGGTCAGTCATATCAAAAGACTGGCATAAATTCTATTTGATTCCCTAAATCAGAGATGCCAAACAACTAGTGATGATCAAATCATCCACATAAATAACCAAAAGGATGATGTCACTATCAGTGGTCTTGATGTACAGATTTGAGTCTAAAGAACTCCTCTTGAAACCTTGATCACTGAGATACTTATCAATTTTTATGTTCCATGCCCAAGGGGCTTGCTTCAAGCCATAGAGGACTTTTACCAATATGAGAACCTGATGGTCTTTTCTAGCAACCTTGAAACCAGGAGACTACCTCATGTAGACTTCTTCGTGGAGATCACCATTCAGGAAAGCACTCTTGACGTCCATCCGATGGACCTTCCAGCCAAATTGTGCTGCCATGGCTAGCACTAATCTGATGGTGCTCATCTTTGCAGTAGGAGCAAAGGTCTCGTCATAATCAATGCCCTGACGCTGAGAAAAAGGCCTTTGCCACTAAACGAGCTTTGTACTTGTCCAAAGTACCATCTGATTTGTATTTGATTTTGTAGACCCATTTGAAACCAATGGGTTTCTTCCCTAGTGCAAGATCAAAAAAGGTTCAAATTGCATGGCCTGTTCCCACTCTGGAATTTCTTTAGCCTCGGAGAATGTTTGACGTTCAAACACACTGTGAATGTTGACCATGAGAGCAAAGTTAACAGAATCTATAGTTTTTCTCTTTTTCCCAGCAGTTCACCCATCAATGAGTTCATAATCACAAAGATCAACAAGTGTCTTAGCCCACCACTTAGGCCAAATAGGAGAATGACCAACATTAGTATCAAGAGATGCATGATGATCAAGTTTCTCCTCAAAAGAATATGGATCAAACTCAGGTGAAGCATCTTCAAAGCGAGGTGATCCTGCAAGAGAAGCCAAAGGTGTCTATACAGGTATCACTGGTTAACTAGAGCTAACTACTGGAGCCCTCCCATTAGGTGTACCTAATAGAAGCTAAACTCCCAAGTCATGATCCTGCATAGGTTGGTCTACTAGATCAAGAACGGGAGAAACAACCATGAAAGGTCCTCTCTACTCATCAAAGACTACATTACGATTGTAGATGAGACAAGATGTCTCAAAATCGATCAGGCAGTAAGCTTTGTGAAGACTACTATATCAAGCAAGCATGAGTTTCTGACTCTTGGCATCCAACTTGGTGCGTGACGCATCAGGGATCCAAACAAAAGCAAGGGAGCCAAAAACCTTCAAGTGATTGATTCTGGGCTTGTGACCTGACCAAGCCTCTTCCGGAGTTTTACCTTTGACTGCCACTGTGGGTGACCAGTTCAACAAATAAATTGCAATGTTGACTTCTTTTGCCCAAAACTTCTTCGGAACATGTATGTGTTCAAGCATGGATCAAGCCATCTCGGTAATTGTCCTATTCCGACGTTCAACAACACTATTCCGTTGTGGCATGTGGGGTGTGGTTAACTAGCATTTGATGCCATGTGTATCCAAGAAGCTAGAGAAAACATTAAAACAAAATTTCTCCCCATTCTCTGATCTAAGAGTAATAATAGATTTCCTAGACTCTATTTCAACTAAAGGTTTAAACTTCTAAAATACAGGAAATGCATCTGATTTCTTTTTAAGGAAATACACCCACATTTTTCTACTGAAATCATCAACAAACAACAGAAAATACCTGGACCCAAAAACAGGAGTGGCCATAGGGCCGTAGATATCAGCATGTACAAGCTGAAGTACCTGAGAAGCTTGCCATGAGTCGCCACTGGTGGAAGGTATGTGATATTGCTTCCTAGCCTGGCATGCATCACAAACTCCAAACTGTTGAGTCTGAATCTCTGGTAATCCAAGAACAAGCTCATCCCGAGCAAGCTGTGAGAGATAATGCACATTTAAGTGCCCATATCGTTGATGCCAAAGTGTGCTGACAGAAGACCACAAGCAACCATAGCTAAGTCCTAAGAATCACCAGAATCAATAAGTATGAAAAGACCATGATTCTCAAGACCCACTGCAACAGTCACAACAGTCGACTTAGTCACCCAATCAGTGATGGTGCCCTGATGTGAACTGAAAGTGACTGCCAAGTGTGGAGAATGTCGTAGCAACTGACTGACTGAGAGTAGATTTAGTTCCATCCCTGAAACGTAGTACACATCAAGGAATATGAGATTCCTCTTGGCACACTAAATCTGAAAGTTCCTTTTGCTGACAATCGTGTACTCTTCTCCGCCACCAAAAATAACAGAGTTTGAATAAGGCTAGTAATCAGTAAACCAGTCTCTACGGTGAGTGAAATGACGAGAGGAACCTAAATCAATGTACCAAGCAAACAACTTTACATGATCTGCAAGTCTTTTAGCCATGAAGGCATAAAAGGCATTGTGCTATGCACTGTTTGCTTTGGGTTGTGAACCTAATTGCTTAGATTGTGCAGCTAAGTGTTTCCGACATTCAACCTTCATGTGGCCAAACTTGTGGCAGTAGTTGCATTGAATGTTCTTCTTTTGGGAACCCATCTGATGCTGGAGCAGAAGACTTCTACTAAGATGGTTGTTGAAACTTGCCTTTATCCTTCAGAAAGTATTTCGCAACAAAGGCTTGCTCTGTGGAGGTGGAATTGGAGCTGCTACCGAACTATTGTTTCCACCGATCTTGCTAAAGCGGCAAGGTGCAAAGATCAATGAACTTCAAATCAACTCCAGAAGATGTGATGTTGATTGTCTCCATAAAACGCTCATAAGATTTCGGTAAACTTCGAAGAGTGATAACCACAATATCCTCTTCCTTCATCTTGCAACCGATGGCAAGTAACTGATGACAGATTTCTTGAATCCGATTCAGGTGTGCCTAGAGTGAGTTGCGCTCATCCAATGACAATAGAAAACAAAGTGTTTTTCAAAAAGAAGGCGTTGCTTTTGTCAGAAGTCTCATGAAGACCTTCGAGATGTTTCCAGATCTCGGCAACTGTCTTGCCGGATGGAATTTGAGAAAGCTGATTATCAGCCACAGATAATTTGAGAAGCATCACTACCTCCCGATTATTCACATCCCATGTATCCTAATAAGACAAGGAGGAGTCGGACGCTTCATAACACCCAAAAAAGTTGATCAATGTTCCAATATTCAAAAATTGTGATGATCCGCTGCTTCCAAGTGCCATAATTTCAACCGTTGAATTTGGAGTTGTGCTCAAGCAAAATGTTTGTCAGAGATGCCATGGCACGTTTTTCAATGAAAATCTATGAAGGCACTTTTTTCAAGGCAAAAAAATGGAAGACCCAGAAAAATTGAAGTGACCTAGAAGAGAGCTCAAAAAACCTAGAAGGGAATATGGTGTCGTTTTCTAGATCTCTTGGCTCGAAAATCGAGGCACCCAAAAAGATTGATGACAACCTAGTTGAGCTCTCCAAAAACCCACCAAGAATCTGAAAAGAAAATATTTTTTCAAGCTCAAAAAACTAGGGTTTCAAGCAAAAAACCAGGTCCGCAACCATGGAGGTCAAAAATAGCGGAAAAATGGTGGTTGCAAGCAAAAGAACTGTCCAATTTTTTTTCAAAATAGGGACGTTTTGACTGAGACTGTAGTGGGGATGAAGATTTGATACTAAAACATGCAGATTTTCACCCTAAAATCGCCAAACGCACGTCCTCAGAAAAGCGACACTATATGTCGCGATTTTTCACCAAAAAATGATCCCCAACAACTAGAACACAAGCAGAATATCTAACAAGGATAGACAGGCCTTATATGTGCATGATATTCCTCAAGCAAATCGCAATTTACAAATGGCTGTGATTTTCAGGTAGGAAACAAAATCGCATTTTTCAGACTTGTAAGCTTGAGCAAAGATCAAGGCAAACCAAAACCCTAGACGTGACTAGATATGAGGAAGAAGGTATGTGCGGAATAATTTCGAAAATAATGATCCTAAAATTTCAATTAAGAAATTCTTACTTTCAAAAAAAGTTTAACCACACTCTGATACCATATTACGGAAGTAATTGGTAAATACTTGCTTGTTATCAATAGAGACAAAAAGGTCAATATATTCAAAAGAATAAAACGATGTTTCCTTGGGAAATGATTGTAAAGAATAGAAACATTCTAATCTAACAGAGAAAGCTAAAAAAGTGAAAGCTAACTAGATATTTACAATGCATAACCATTAACTAATAATAGACGACTATCTAATATTGTAATATATACATCACCATTTTATGAACTTAATAAAAACATTTTCTTGTCTTGCAAGGTAAACTAAAGGTGAATTTTGAAAGGAAGATGACAAGAATAGACGAAGTACGAAGTCCAAATTCAAGTTCAAGTCCTCCACATGGAATTCAAAGAGCAAAGAACAAGGGAAATGAACACGCCTACAAAGCAAATGAAGAAGATTATCACAAACTTGAATTTCCTTCATAAATCCAAGTTCAATTTGACGGATTCAACTACATAGGGCACCTATATCACTTCTACAAGATCAAGGTAATGAAATCAAGATTTCAAGTACAAACGAGTTCAAACCATTTCAATGAGAGTATTTCCAAAAGACAAAGAAAACTCATGAAGATGAAGCAATCTGGGAATACGAGCCATCACAACCAACCAAAGACTGAGAAATGTTGAATATCAAGAGATAGCCAAAGATGCAGACTTCTTTATGATGATGAAGAAGTGGAATTGATGAAGTGTACAAGATAAGCATGTTGAGGTGGTGGCCACTCATCTTCAACCAATCAAAAAGTTCCAATCTCGCGTGTCCAAGTTCATTCATTCAAATCATTCCAAGTGTACATGTAAAGTCCACCTAATGTCTTCACCCAACCTATTTTCTCATTGGTCCATAAAAGCAATGTCATGTTTTTTATTAGCCTACAAGGTGGTGCTTTTATGTAATTGGATAAGCAGTTAATGCTTGTAGTTGTTAGTTATGTTATGACTTTGTTGGCTTAATTGTGCCCATTGGTTCCAAATCAATCTGAGTCGTTCATTGTAATTGAGCTCCCAATATAAGGCAAGGCCTCCTCATTTATAAAGGGGGGGATTTGCAAAGATTGTTGTTAATATACTGCCAAAACTATTTATTCTTCATTGTTGTTATAATAGTGAATGTTTGTGAAATTTTGGAATGTTGCATGGTTTCTACATTTCCTCACTTAGATGAATGTTAAATAGATTTAGAAGTAGTTGAGTAGATGAATGGAAGATATAGTTGATTGGTAAATTATGTTAATGATTGTAGCTTTGATCGGATGATTCCAGCTGATAAAATCAAATGTTTGAATGGCCTATAGGCCTTAAACATTTGATATCTATCCTTCACTATTATTATCATGGATCATTATTATTGATAATAAATTATTAAAAAGATATAATATTTATATATATATATATATATGAGAGAGATATTATCTATCCATCTATATATATATATATATACACAAATTATTATCATATATTATAATCAAGATAATAAATTTGTGATATATATTAAAACAATAACTAATGTGAGTTAATATATTAACACGGGAGACATGCCTCTTCATATCATATACATATCCATTGAAAGAGTAACTTGAAAGACACAGAAATTAATAAGTGCTATTACAAGATACAGCAGCAACATATCAAATAGGATCAGCACATAAATCTGGAGAACGGTGGTTAAAATTTAAAATTCCTATTTCCTATAAAGCGATTAAAACTAACAGTGTCAGAATCAAGTAACATTACTGGAGAAATTATTTTGAGGCATATCCACATTGATAGGGTTAATCTACATTTATCATGGAGCACTGCATTGCAAAGCGAAACTATAATTGGTCAACTTTAATACCCTATCCTGGTCACTGTGGTTAGCTTAAATTCATCATCTCTGAACCTTGAATACTTTTAGAAATTCAAAGTTAAATTGACAGAATTTCAAATTAATAGGGGGTAATTCACTTTGGGAGATCAGGGTCTCACACAGGTCTAGAATCCAGTGGAAGCCTTAGTCACGAGTAAATTTATTCTCAGTATAGTATATGGTTACCAAAAGCAAATAACATGGCTATTCTCCAGCCACTGCAGAAAATTGGCAACGTACTTCAGGACAATATTTCAAAGGCATAAACATTATTATCTATCACTGACGATGATGGTAACACTCCACGACATTCAGAACCTTCAATCTATCTAAATATTTCCTTTTGTACAAGAATTTAACAACAGAGTTGATGAGATTAATGAATTACCGGATACGCTTATTTCTCCAAGTCCATTAACACAGTTTATAACCTTCGAACATTAGTATTAAAAAAGTGTTTCCTTGTGTTTTCTCCATATGCCATTACATGTTTAATGTCGATTCCTCATCTAGTAAGAAATATGCAATTGTGGTGTTCAGCATTTAACATTTGTCAACTTAAAATACAGAGATGGCAGAAGTAAATACAGTCACATTCATAACCAAATTAGTAGCAAAATTATACATATGAAAAACACGTCTACTCCCCCATTATAAATACAAAATCTTACAAGGTGTGCTCGAGAGTTGACAATGTGTCACCATCCTTACATTATTGACGTATATCAAACATATAGACGATTGTCTTGTTATAAATTATATTCAATATCCTATTGAAGGTACTTGCAATGTGGAGAACAAAATCACGGCTGATCAATAAATCCATAAATTTCACTGTCACGTATAATTAGCTACATGAGGATGTTATCAAGCTACAGATAATAGTAGTTTTCATTGTTACTGGTCAAAGAAAGTTTGTAGTAGTGATATATCTAACATCGACATACAAGATAAAAGGTTTAATTCATCTATAAACCCTTCAGATAAATTCACACAGAACCAGTTGTCTTTATACACAGTATCCAGCAAATAATAAAACATGGAGATCCAAATTCAATGTTGTGCCGCATAAATGATTCATGTTCAAATAATATGCTTGCAGAAAAGTCACAACCTTGGTGGCTATGAAATTATGTTCTCAGCGAAATGATTCACATGATAACACAAAAATAATCTGTACTAATGAAGACTGGCACCACAGTCAAATATGTTTCAACACAAATTATGTTCATCATCTGTCAAATGCTTAATACCATGTCTATTGTTGCAGTGACTAATTCAGTACTGCACACGTTATTTCCTTCTAGTGTTTCTTGTCAGACAAAAATGGTAGTGGAAGTCAAATAATTATCAATCTTATTTACTAGAAGTCCATTGGTTGTAGCTCTATTCATCAGGCTTTGTGTTCATGTTCAAATGATACACTTATTGGAATGATAGGACTTCAGCGAAGATGGGAATGATTCAAACAATGTTAAACTATGTCGGGTTAACTAGTACACAGTGAGGTCACACAGACCTTTAGAAATATAGTGTCTAAACAAAGAACACAAGGGAGTGTGCTTGAGGATGTTGTGAAGAGCTATTACAGTTGTACACAAAAAAGGAAGGAAGCACAAGTGTAAAAGGGCAAGATTAGTATATTGATTTATGATCTTCAAACCATGGCTTTGGGCATTCAAAGAAATGTGTGTAGGGGGTGTGTAGTACACCAGATCAGTCCTTGATGGAGGTGATTACTTTAATAGTTGTTCTTGGTCATTTTCTCGAGGAGAATCGATGGATGAAAGGCTATTATGTCTGTAATTCCTAGCATTTGTACCAAGAACGATTGGCATATTTGTCTCATAGAATATTGGTGGTGAAGATGCTACTATGCAAGGTTTTCATAATGATCTGAAGGATCAAAGAACTTACTCTTAAGAAATATCATGATATTGGGGAATGTTAATACAGTAAATTGATACTAAAGCTATTCTGAAGTTGCTATTGATTAGAAACTACAAGTTGTGAAGACTCGTGCCAATTTATATATTTGATTAAACTTGTTGTAAACAATGTATCTGGTTTGTGCTACATGAGGGTGTTGGAGCTATGTATCAGGCACTGGCAGCTGTTCTGGGAGCATCTATCAACTCCCAATAGTAGAGTGAGAGAATAAAGGAATTGGCTAAACCATCCTAATTCTGTTGCATTACACGTTATATATATGTATATAAAATAAATATAATTCTACTTGATATATATACACACACATATATATTTATATATATTTATCATTCATACATACATACATATATATATATGCGGTGTGTGTATATTTCCTCATTATATGACCATGCATAAGTTATTCCATAACACATATATCGTATATCTTAATTCTTCAATATAGGTTTCTACTAACTTGTTTGATACCTAGTTTCCATATACCAAAAATTGCAATATCATATCTAACAACATATTATGGGGTTGTGATTTGATATGTCACATTCAACTATATTCTAGAATTCAGAATTCCCAATATGCACAAGGTTCCTTGCAGTGTAACCGAGAGTCGTGGGTCTTACCTCCCATGTAGCACCCTTTTTTCTCAATTCACGGTGCCTTTGCCAACTTTGTACTCAAGCGTGCAGGTGACAATTTTATCACAGATCAAGGTAAGTAATTATTTTTTTATTTTGTCACTTTTTCCTGTGCCTTTCAAATGTTCGACTTCCCCACCTTTATAATGTGGGAATCGGACGCGTCCCCTGCCCAAGTGTGTCACTTATTTTTATTGATACATTTGCTTCTATTTAATATCGATTTTTTGTGTGTGTGTATAATCGTTATATAATATTAATCATTTTTCAATCAATACTTTTGATTGTTAATTAAATTATCATTATTATTTCTCAATATATTTTATATATAATAAAGATATTGATTTAATTGTGATATCAATTAATTAATTTAAAAATTGATATATATATATATATATATATATATATATATATATATAAGTTAATTACCAATTGAATAATTTATTATTAAAATAATATAATGTTTCGATTGATCAAACATGAATATGTAGTATTAAGATTTAATAGCTTATTTGGGGTCCCTGACAGATTCTTTAACAATTATACATGCAATAATGAACGGGAAAGCTAAGGCATGGCATTTGTGAAAAAAAAAATGCACTGCCATAATAAATGAGTTGACAACCTTTAAAGAATTTAGAATAAGCCATGTGAGGGAGATGAGTAATACAGAGTTGGAAAGCCCATCAAAATGGGCTTTATCATTCCAAGCATGCAATGAAGTTCGGATTGAAGATTTTTGAAATCATCCAATTGAAGCGTGACGTCAATTGCAAAGGTCGTAAGAGTTAGCCATTAATACACCTGCCAAAGGAACTCATGTGATGGGATGAGATTTTTTAAGAATGTAAAACTACCATTTTTATGGCATTGTGAAGAGGTTTATCGCTCCAATCTAGATGGCAAAATGGTGGCAGGGCTTTTCTCGGATTGGCTTTGAGGAAGCACTTCAACAAACTGGTGGCAATGGATGCAAATTTTGTTGATGTTTTGAACCAGAATAGCATAACATGCATAACAAATATGTGAGATCGAAATTAATAGATTGACATAATTATTTATCCTATGACATAATTATTTATCCTAGGAAAACCCACCACTTGAGGGTGAAAAAACTAGCCATACCAAACGAGAATCCATTATTATATAATCACCAGGTCTGAATACAAAGCTCACAAGCTTAACTAGAGAATTGAGCCCTACTCTGAGATTTTTCCCACTTAACAATCACACATAGAACTCCTTATAACAATCCGAATACAAAATATAGCAGTAATGCCCAATGACAAATACAAAGAATAATCTCCACTTAGAATGTATGAAAAACCAACTTGAACAATAGTTGCACTTCTCAAAACAAAACAAAAATAACTACACTGACCACATTCTCAAACTAGCTCATACTAAACACACCCCTTTGCTACAGGAACACGGGAATATGAAAAAGACTATGACACTAAAATCAATTTGTCTTCCATTATGCCAATGGTAGTAATCACAAATGCCATTGCATATTCTTCTGAAGTCACAATGAATTTTAATTATCATCATCAATGACAAGATCCCAATGTCAATGAATAATCAATACAAATGAAGGTAAACAGACAAGAGAAAAGAAACTGCAAGAGAGAGTAGAAAAGGATTGAACCATATTAACTTTGTAATCCAATGACACGAAAAATGATCTCTTGTAATGATGAAGTAAATAATTTCATAATGATGTAGGAGCATCTTGAGTTTGCTTGATATTCTGCATGTTTGGAGGGATTTTGGTTAAGTTTTGTGAAGCTTGGCAGATACTAGTGTTTGGCATACACTGGAAGCTCAACATGGTCTATGGTGTTCGGCATACACTGGGAGCTCGGCATGGTCTATGGTGTTCGGCATACACTGGGAGCTTGGCATGGTCTATGGTTGCTCAGCATGGTCTGGGAACTCGACATGGTCTTTGGTTGCTCGGCATGGTCTTGGGACTCGGCATGGTCTTTGGTTACTCGGCATGATCTTTGGTTGGTCGGCATGGTTTGGGAGGAGCTCGACCTTGCTTAGGATTTGATGCTTGTTGCAAGTCGTATAACTAATTTTCCACAATGAGTTAGAGGATGCAAATTTCAAGGATTGAAGAGGGCCTAGAGCACTAACTATAGTTTGAAGCACAAGTTCTAATTCATTCGGAGCTAGGAGATATCGCAATTTTACTCAGACATCGATTTTGGGCATTTAATTGTTGTTGTTGGCCGACTTGTGACTTAGATTGGTATAAGTAGGGGTTGTAGGGAAGTCTTTAGTCATTTTTTTAATTCATCCATCGTGGAGAAGAGGAGCTTGAAGAGCGAATTTGGAGAAGAGCTAGTAGCTACGGCTTGGAAAACAAGGAGATTGCTTGGTGGGCTTGCGAGCACAAGTTGAGATCTTCCTTAGGGGTTTCTACCAGAGTGTGGATCTGGACTAGCTAGGGTTTGGATTAGATCTTGAGGGATCTTGCAAAACTGCTATTACTTGCTTTGTATTTGGCCGTAACCCGGAAGGCCTTATAGCTCGACACATTGCATGTAAACAGTTACATTTTATGAATATATTATTGTGATTTGGTATCAGATCTTGCATTATTGCTTCTTCTTCTTGTGCTTCCGTTGCATGGTTATTTAGCTGGGGGCTAGGACATCTCCTTTGGGGATACTTCTGCCTTGCACTGCGTCACATAATCATATATAGAAGACCATCATCAATGATACTAGCAAATATGATGATAATAAATAGTTAAAGCTTGACAATATCAATTGAAAGAGTTCCTTCATGTAACTCATAAAGAATATTGTCAACAATTGAGGACTTTCTGCAATCTAAGTATGCTTTGTTGAGAATATGCGTCGCATGCATACTACTTTCTAACAAATAAAGTCATCGAGGGTATGAAAAATGTCTCTTGCAACTACAAACATGAACATTCCCTCTTAGTAAAGGAGATAAGTTTCCAAATTCTCATGTGAGTCACTCAACATGACAATCACAATGGCAACACCCATTGTAAAAGAATCCAAAACTTTATCAAGGAGTCTCTCAACGTGATAGCATCATGGAATCACCAACATGATGTTCACCATGGCTACTCCCATGTGTGAAATAAACACAAACTCTCATTACGAAGTCGCTCAACATAATGTTGTCATGGAGTCTCTCTCAACATGACATCCGCTATGGCTACTACCATGTGTGGAAGGCAACAAGGGTTTACAGCTCAATTTTTCTATCTTAGAGAAACATGCATTACAAGGGCTTTCATTTCAAATTCCTCGATCTCAGAGAGAAATGCATTACAAAGGCTTTCACCCCAAATTCCTCCCCCTCAAAAAAATATGCACTACAAGGGCTTTCACTTCAGATTTCTCCCTCTTAGAAAAAAAATGCATTACAAGGGCTTTCACCTCAAATTTCTCCTCAGTGAAAATGCATTACAAGGTCTTTCACCTCAAATTTCTCCCTCTCATAGAAAAATGCATTAAGCTTATAATAAGAACAAATGAATGCTAAGACTCCTCAGCAAGGGCAGCATTCTCATAGCTTTGATTATCAAAATAAGTTACACTTGGCTCCAATGTTTGACCAAACAATGAGCATTTGAGACCACACTGCTCTTCAAGCTTGTTGATCTTTGCAAAGGACTTGGCACTCTCCCTTTGCCACAAAAGCTCCCTCTGGATCTAATTGAGACTAAAGAAGTCCTCCCTCTTCATCTCATCAAGCTTTCACTTTATAATAACTATTCTCTAGTCTTAACTTCATCTCCAGCGCATTAACTCTTTGATAGGTTGCCTTGAATTCTTGAAATTCAACTCACCCTAAAAGTCATTTCTTCCTCTTCAAGAAACCGAATGCAAGGACAATCCGAACATGTTCTTCCTCTCCAACGAAGTTATGTGCCATCAACTCAGTCCTGTGGCTACAAACAAAGTCCCCCATATTTGTTCATTTCTATAGCCTGCATGACTTTCTCACAAGATGCATAAAGCTCTTACTTCCTTGAATTCCTTATGTAATCTCTCATCATCCTATTGTTTCTTGATCCATTCTAGAAAAATTTTAGAGAGATTAATAAAAAACTCAACCTAAGACCCAATGAGAAATATACAGACTAATGCTAGAAGCATACATGATTCACTAAATTCATGATCAGTATTCAAAGGTATGCCCTTTCAGATTTCAATTTTCAAATCACTTACAGTTCAGTGGGACTGACTGCTACAGCAGTGGGCGTCCATATCTTATCCTAGGAATCACAGAAGATACACCATATAAATCCCTTACAGTTCAGTGGGCCCGACAGCTACAGCAATGGGCGTCCATATCTTATCCTGGGAATCTAGAAGATACATTGTATAAAATGCAGAGTATAAATCATCACGAGAATCATAGACCAAGCTCCATTGTTACACACCCACAGATCACATGCAACAAACAACTATCGCTCAGACAGCCTACTCAAGCATTCCCAGAAACTTTATGACAATCTCTCTCATAGAATCTTCCAAGCATCAACGCATGACATAGACTCCTTCTCAAAAGGTACGAAAGATAGGTGAATTCCCTCATTCCAATTCCCACCATGCACAACATTTGTGACTCATTTTACCAGGTCATTGGGATGACCCAAAACAGGACAGACTCTCTGACATAGGACAGACTTAGCCATACATTCTGTTTCTTATGCTTAAATAAATATGGTTGTGGAATTTTCTTTTAAACCTGGCTCTGACACCATGTTGAAGTTTTGAACCAGAATAGAATAACACGTATAACAGATATCTAAGACCACAAATAATAGATTGACACAATTACTTATCCTAGGAAAACCCTCCACTTGAGGGTGAAAACCCCAGCCACGCCAAAAGGGATACCTTTATTAAATAATCACCAAGTATGAATACAAAGCTCACAAGCTTAACTAGAGAATTGGAGCCTACTCTGAGATTGTTCCCACTTAACAATTATACATAGAATGCCTTATAACAATCACAATAACATTTACAGCAATAATGCCTAATGACGAATCCAGAGAATAATCTGCCTGAAAAAACAACTTCAACTATAGCTGCACTCCTCAAACAGAAAAATCACCACACTAACCACACTCCCAAACTAGCACATACTAAGCACACCCCTCCGCTAAAGGAACACGGGAATATGAAAAAGACTCTGAAACTGAAGTCGATTTGTCTTCCATCATGAACTGACAGCAGTAATTACAAATACCGTTTCATATTCTTCTGAAGTCACAATGAACTTTAACTACCATCATTAATGGTGGGAACCAATGCCTATGAATAATCAATAGTAATACAAATGAAGAAGAACAGAAGAGAGAAAGAAACTGCCACTGACAATAGAAAATGATTGAACCACATTAACTTTGCGGTCCTGCAACACAAGAATGATCTCTGGTAATGATGAATAAGTCATTTCATCATCATATAGAGGAGACAATCATCATAGATGATGCCTCCAACAGACAAGATGATAATAAATAGCTGAAGCTTGACAATATCAATCGATGGAGTATCTTCATATAAACTCTTCACAAAGAATACCACCCACAATTGAGGACTTTCAGCAATCTCAGTATGCCTCACTGAGTATATGCATTGCACACATACAACTGTCTGACAGATGGAGTCATTGCAGGTATGGAAAATATCTCCTGCTCCTACAAACATTAACAAATTTTACACTACTACCAACCAAGCAGCAAGCATCATTTTTTGAACCAGTAACAGCAAAGAGATTAAAGCGTTTATCTGTCTACAAAAACATGAAGCTTATCCAAAGTATTCAAGAAATTTTGGGCGATGTCTTCAATCAGGCAAAGCGCCATTACAGCAATAACATGGATGTGATATCCTGATGTTAACTTGGTGATTGGAATCGGGAGAGGATTTTGGGACTATCAGGAGAGTGATGGAAGCTATACTTGACAAGAAAACCTTGTACGGGCTGGAGTCGGTCCTTGAATGGGTGATAAACAGGTGTTGGAATTCATGTGCATGAAGGTTTTGAGAACCTGACAATGGAGGATTTGAAAGAGCTAATACTTTCCCCGAGATGGCTGGTTTGTTTTGACAGGGAGCAAAGACGGAATGAGGCATACTTAGGCTGTAAGGTTTCAAAGTCTTCGTGATGATGAAGCCAAGGCTCAGATGGCTCTGGTTCCAGCAGGGTAGGTGTGCTGGCTACAGAAGAAGAAACAATCAGGAGGAAGGAGGACGGGTTCGTCGAAGTACAAACGTGGAGGATCCTAGGTTACAGGCCTGTGTCTTTTTTGCTTTTGTCTAAAGTCTCATTTAATGAATTTTTGTGTATTGGATTTTGGCCCCAATATATACATGATGGGCTTTATCTTTTGTCGTAGGTTTAAGGGCTGTGATTTTGTTTTCCTCTGTGGATTCAAAATGTAAGGAAATGTGAAAAGTATGAGGCCTTTTTGACACTATGGCTTAGTCTGCTATATACTGCAACTGTGTATACGAATGAATCATGGATATAAGTAAGGTCCAAGTGGTACGATTTTTTGTATTGTTAAAATATATATGTAAAGCAAAGGTGGATTTGATCAATGGAGATTGTGAGTAGACAGGTACGGTCTGTGAGTTCCAAGGCTGTTTTTTGCAAAAGTTTTATGGGTGCAGAAATGTCTCGTGGTAGGTGCTCCCAGGAGTTTCCTTAGTCTCAAATTCTCTGATGTTATGATGTAATACTTTTTACTGTGATCAATAAAAACAAATAATTACTGACCAAAAATTATCAAAACAACTGAGTAAAACTGTGTCAAGGAAAAGTGAAAACTATTAATCCTCACAAATGAATATATAAGGCACCATATTTTCAGACATCAATTGAAATACATATACCAAAAGCAGTTCAAGTGCTTATAAGTTCTATCAATCACACTCTCTCCATGCCTGAAGTTCAACAAGTGTAATACAAACGACATATAAATAGTTTGTTGTTTTCAGGTAGACTTGCCCATCATCAATAAATTTTGTATATATTATTATTCACACTAACTAACTATTATTTATCCTCAGTACCTGTTGATTGAAGGCCTCTGTAAGGGATGAATTTTCCTGAGCTAAAGATTCTGTAAGTGTCCTTGAGGCATCAAGAGCTCGTTGCAGAGCAAATTTCTCTTGTGTTAAATCTTCAATATGCTGCAGCATAAAAGAAAACAGCAATCATCATAACATTGGCAATCTGGTTTCTAAGAACTATTTCTACAAATATAGACTACCACCTGAATTATTAATTTTCAACAGCTTGATGTTGCCATTCATCAACTAACATCCAAATCACAATTGAAACAAACATTTTAAAATATATAAAAAACAAAACAACCCAGCATTCAAGTTTGTTTCTTCCTGCATACTTTCTTTGTAACTTTAGTGGTCCCTGCAGTAAAAGATAACTAATATGATAATACAATAATACAATTTTATATTGAATCCATCATAGTTTTTTTTTTTACTTCCTTTACTACTAAATATACACTATTTTTTAAGGTGCACTTGTTTGGAATCTCCTATATCTGTCATTTTCTATCATCATAATTCTAAATGAATTTAACATAGGTTCTCTGGGTAACTGAGTTGTGCCCTGAACCAAATTACATGATAGTTTTTCAAAGTTGCATGGACATGGATATAGATACAGATATGGATATGGTACTGGATATGGATATGGCCATTATTTAAAAATTAAGACCCCTAATATGGATACGTTGGATACAACATTCATGAAAAACAGATACATATATTTAAAACAATTTTCTAAGTTATTGGAGAATGTTTTCATTACTTTAAAAGCAACAGACATATAATTACTACAGAAATAAGTTGATTTAACAATCCACAATATACAAACCATGACCTTATATTTAAAATTGTAAATAATGACATTTAAATCTAAAATAAATTAATATAAACTATAATTTAAATATAAATTATTAAAAAAATCTATATATCAAAAATAAAAAGTTATATTATTAGGGATATGTGCTATTTATGCCTCCATTGACTACAAGGATATATCTTTGGTAATGGATGCTGAGATCTCTACCAAACATCCATTAGATTATTGCTAGGGATTTCAATATGACTGAGAACAGGGGAGATAAAGTAAGAGATATTCTTTGTGGGTGGAAAGGAAATGAACAATTCTTTTAGATGAGAATGATAAAACTGTTTCAGTTGTTTGGTCCATTGGAAGGGGAAAAAAATTAAAGCAAGAAGGAGCTGTTAAAGGGGTTTACTAAGGGGGGAAAATAAAGCAAGAGTATTTAGTTTACATAGTACACCAACCAAGGAGCTCTTAAAGGGGTTTACTGCAGATTGGACAGATTTTATGCTAATAAGGATACCATCTGCTTTCATAAAGAAAACAACCTGAACAGTGCACAAGTGAAGCCAAAAGCCCTGTTAGATCATTACCCTATAATGACTAATATCTTCTCGAAAAATAGTGGCCCTTCCCCAATCATCAAGTCTGGAGGCCTCTATAAGCTGAATATTGAGCTACTCAAACAGCAGGATTGCAATTATGGTCTTCACGCCCTTAGGAACTTAATATTACAGATCCTCTTGCAATAAAGGAGGCATTGGCATCTTTATCACATTAAGTGTCAACTTTAAATGCACAAAATGACTACCAAATCTTCACATTTTTATTGCTTTCCCTTTAGACACTAAAGCTTGTGAACTTGAACAAATCCATCAAATTTCTTCTCCAAAAGAACTTTAAATGTCAAGCTCTAATTTCTAAAGAGTTGAGAGAACTTGATTAATGGCTGCCATTAGAAATTATGATAATGTGGAAAATTAAATTTCCAAAGAGAAAATATGAAATGGTTAAAAGCAGCTTGTAGCTTTTACTTTGGATATTATATATCATATCTTTCAATCCTTTACATTTAGGGGCTCCATTGACGACTTCCCTTCAAAAGGGAACTTGGAAGGCATTCAAATTTTATCGCTATTCATAACAGGTTTAAGTAGCATATATTTAAAATTGAAATATCCTTCACGGCTATGGATACAAACCAAAACAATGGTTACATATGTCGGTGTCTGTGAATATAAAATTAGGAAAGTGTACAAATATAACACCAAATTAGTGAATGCTAAAGAAGAAATCCGTGTCTAAGCTTGATAAAATTGAAAGTAGGTACCATGGCACAACAGTAAAAGCATGGTGAAATTACCTGTTCAAGAGCTCCAAAATCATCTTTTTTTTGGGATGAAGAAAATTCAAGCTGGTTGAACACCCTATCATGTAATCCTAACTTTTTAGAGTCTTCTTTTTCATTGTTCAAAGACTGCCAAGGCCTCATAGCACTAGGTTCAGCAATATTCTTTACTTCTGTAGGGCGCAGTTCTCCTGTAGACTTAAGCATTTCTGAAGCATCCAATTCAGTTTGTGTTGTGACAGATGATGCAGATGAGGCAATAGAATCCAGGAAAGACGGACGTGAGCGGCGGCTGTTAACTGTTGAGAACAAACCCGTGTGGTTTTTAGTGTCAGAATATAATTGTGCACCAAGTGAGTCTTTATTCTGCGACTGCCAATTGTTGCTCCTATCAGAGGATGAGAATTTGCTCCCTTCTCCTGAGATTATAGTCTCTTCTTTCCTATATTTGCCATTGCCAAAAGCCCTCTGCTCATCTGGTTTTAAAAAATTACTGTTTATGTGATTAGAACCTGCATTTAAAAAAAAATGATAAGCCTTCAGTAACCTATATTTATTAGTTATATGATCATCAACTTGAGGGTCACCTCTGAGAAGAATAGCTTATCTCAGGACACATCATATAAGTATCTAAAAATCGATGCATACATAAATTTTTACCAGTGTGTCTATCCAACTGATTCGTGCCAGGATCATCAGCCAAATACAATAAACTTGGGTGTGCCATGGGTTGCATTTTCTCCCTATTCTGGACATTCTCCTCTGCATCCGTGGACAAAATACTAGAAGAAACTTGTTCAACTGGAATTCTTTCTTTGAACTCATGTTCCCTTCCATTCCTTTCACCCAGTTGAATATCTTTAAAGTTTTTCTCTTGGGATAAAAAAAAATCATCCTTCATAGATGCCTGTTCCGCTCTATTTGAATAGCTATTAGCTGACTGAAGAAAAACATTAGGCAACACATCACTTACAGTTTTAGCTTCTTGGTGTCCTGGCAATTCTGAAAAACTCTCCAAAGATGATCTTCTCCAGATGTTCCTATAGCCTGAATCAAACTCATTTGAAGAAAGACTATTCCACCTATCAGCTTCATCATTATCTTTAAGGGATGGTCTCCACAAGTTGCCACTGGAAGTTGGATCTGGCGCAGTGCTCAAAGTTGTAATTCCAGTGTGAATGTCTTCTACTGCTGAAGACTTTGCATTGACATGGTTGCCTACGAATACTTCAGGTGCCTGTCCTTCATTAGAGGGGACTACTGAATAAGGCACAGAAGAAGCTGTAGTGTGTGAGGATTGGAAAACATAATTTTCTGGATCTTTATTGGAATTCTTCTCAAAAGAAGGTCCATTTAATTCTTCTGTGTTTGTAGGCACGTTTCCTGCAGACTGCTGCACTGCGTGACTGTTCTTAATTCTAGATGACTGAGAATCTTCAGTGGAAGCAGCAGAAGCCTTTTTGGCTCTCTCTTCAGCTTTCTGCTTACGAAATTCTAGTAGCTGTAGAGAACAAAAAATAAATAAAAAATCTGAAGTGTTAGTAGTTGAATGCATGGAACCAAATCAACATTAATTATTTATTATCATTATACTAGTAAACAGAAAAACACAAGTGAACAGAATACAGAAACTGTTTGCAATCTGGCTTTAATAGCCTACACCTAAACACTGATGTACCATTGCTGCTGAGTTTATCTTTGTAATGTACAGAGATAAATATCATGATTATATAGAAAGCTTTCCGTTGCAGTTTTTAACTAATTCACATATATCTTAAATTGAGAATTAATCATAAAATTGTAATTTATAATTTGATCCTTCAGTCCTAACTCCTAAGGTTGATTAATAATAAGCTATTAGCTTCCCATAGAAGTTAGTTAGGTGGTGTCCATGTCTTAAATGCTAAGTTGCCGGATTCGTCCCCTGCTGCCTGGATTCGGGTCCGGGTCCGCACAGGTCTGGATTCGCCCCCGGGTTCGCTGCGGGTTTGGGCAGGGTCCTTAGTTTTGACTGTGGATTCGTCTAAGTCCTTGCTGGAGCGAACCCAGACGAACCCACAGCGAACCCAGGGCTAAAAACAACTTTAAAGAGTGTGTTTTTTAAATTGTTTTCTTCTGTAACTCTCAAAGGAACTTAATAGAAATTTAAAAAACATTTCACTTATCTAATCCCTTATGTCAAGGAGGAGGAGGATGATATATCAGCATATGGGACTAGTGGAACCAGTTTGGGTTTCAATGATGAAGCTCTAGATATAGTTGCAGTTGGGGATGAAGTCATTGATCTCTCATTTTATGATAATCCAATTGACCCTTGAAGGGCATTTGATACTATGATTATTGATAAACTACTAAACACTTGTCATCTATCATCATGTTTCAAACTTTATTATTTGATGAACTAGTCTTTGTTTTGCAATTTAATAACTCAATGTATTATTTCATGAACTAGTCTATGTTTTGCAATTTAGTAATTTAATGTATAATTTTCTTTACAATCATGAAGATAGATTAATGAGCGAGTATTTAATGTTTTTAGATTCAAGTAAAATCATGTTTTGAAGGGACCTAAAACCCTTTGGCATTTGGCATTGATCAATGATCAAGCAACAATTGTTCATATTGTGAAATGATTTTGTTTTGCAACTATGCATGTTTCTCTTCTGTGTGTGTCTATATATATATATATATATATATATATATATATATATATATATATATATATATATATATATATATATATATATATATACTCACGAACCCACCCACGAACCCAAATGGGGCAAAACAAAATTGCCCGAACCCACGAACCGAACTCCGAACCCGAACCCGTCCCCGAACCCGAATCGGCAACTTTGCTTAAATGTAATCACATTCTGTCATTGTATATCATGTCTCCATTCAATAGAATAATTCCAGCATTTAAACCTAACAGTGGTGTCAGAAAACCAGCTCGAACAGGAGGAGGGTCACAGAAAGGAAACATGGTAATTGGAGGAGGTTTGATGCCTCGTCAAGCTCACATATGCATCAGCAGTAGTTAGCAAGATTTTTTTGCACGCATCAATCATAAAGTTTTCTAATTTTCCATAACTGCCATGTGTTTTTTGAAAGATAAAACAGTCTATTCTTATTTTCTTATTGGTTGGTCGATTAAAACCATAGATGGTAAAAACATTTGGAAGAAGATGAACGGATTTGGGTAAATAAATTAAATTAGTAGTTTTAAATGTTGAACTTTTTGTAGGTTAAGTCTAGGTGAGTTAATTCTAATTGGTGAGCATAACAATAAAAGGCACATATAAGACAACTCATTTGGTTTAAAAATATATGGATTAAGTTAGGGCAGTTTGTGTTAGTTCTAACTTTGGGTAAAATATTTTGGTAAATATAATTTTGTTGTGCTTTGAAATTCTCTATTCAAGGACTAAGATTGGCATATATTTCAAAAGCTAATCTACTATCAACATTTGCTAAGAGACAAAAGAATGAGATAAATGAAGAATACACAAGAAATGATAAATTGGGGTGTACATGGAAGATAAGATTGATTATAGTTTTCGCATTTAAAAAAATTTGTTTGTCAATTTATTTGCTTAGTTACTTGTTTTGAAACCCTTCATATGGGGATTTTGAGAAAGGTTAAGTAGTTCAGATCCTAGCCCTACAACCCAACAGTGAGGGATTAACATGGTTAGTGAAGTTGGGACCTTCCTGAGCTTAGGCAAACAAGAGTTTAAATGTATATTCCTTACAGGTCAGCCTAACCAGGTATGTGGCAGGGGCAATGAAGCTGAAAATGGAGGTTTTGAGTTCAAAGGGGGTAAAATAAACTCAAAAAAGAATGAGGCTGAAATTTTCAAATTTTGGGGTAATACTTTCCTATGCCTGATCAAGGTGTTCTCTTCTTGAATAATGGTTGTATTTGCTTCTGGTTGATGATTATCAGTGTATGATTACTTCCTTAGGAAGGTCGATGTGCCTTGGAAATGATTGCCATTCAATTAGTGTTGAATGACTGATTAATTGGATGAATTCCTTCACTTTGATGATTCGAGGCATTGCGGAGTTATGATTAAGTGATTGTTAATTAGATGATTGAAAGTGAATATAATTGATGATATTTTACTTGATTTCTTGCGGGATTAATGACTAACGGATGAAGAATTTGTATGGGCAAATTCATGAGTGACGATTGATAGGTCACTCTTCAATGCTTGGTATCAAAAATCCTTTATACTTTTGATGAAAGGGTCACCACCGTTCATAAGAATTGAATCACCACTTTTCATTTGTTGTCTTTGAGAACACTATATAATTCCCTAAATTGATCTCGCTTCCATGTCCTCCTCAACTGAAACCTTTTCCCATTTATATCTGCCAGTGCATGGAGAGAGTCACACCTCTTCATCATCTCTGCTCTTTGCAATGGTCACAACTTTTCACAATTACCACCCTTTGGAAGAGTCACAACCTTCCATAATTACCACCCTTCGGAAGAATCACAATCCTTTATAACTTTTTCCTTTTGAAGGAGTCGCTTAATTATTTTCTTCTCCATTATTTCTTTCTTGATTCACACCTTCAAACTATGTCATCCTTTTACACTTCTCCTTTAAGTCTGCATATACTTTCCTTCTTGATTTGCATCACCATATTTCTCTATATTCCCATATGCCTCTCTTTCATTTCTGCATGTTTTTCACTTTTTTATCTGCATATACATCTCTTATATCTTCATATACTATTCTTACAATCCTGCTATAAATTCTTCTGACAGCCTCCAACCTTTCTTTGACGATCTTCTTTTATTTACCCGTTTGCAGATGCGCAAATATAAGTCTCACAGAACTCCTGTTCCCCATACCCTCTCAAATGCACTTCACAACTTCTCAATATATCTTCCCAAGAATGGTGTCTCATTCACTTTCTTAATCGCCCCTTAACTGATTCTGAATTCTTCTCCAATTCCAATCTGATTATCCCATATTTTATTTTCCTTCTTGCCTAACTCCAAATAAGATATCTTTCCTCTAATACCTCTATAGCCAAAAAAGAGATACATCCCTTTGAACAGAGATTGCTTTCAAAGAGATGTGATTTTCTATTTAGACTCTAAGCACTGCTTTATACTTCTTATTAAAAGTATAATTATTACTTATGTTGTTATTGTTTCTTTTACTAATTGTGCTATTTAAACGATCACCACCCGTGACTTGGTTAAGATGATGAATGCTGTTGCTGCCTTTATTAGGAAAGGAACCCCTGCCCACCAGCAATAATGAATATTAATTATTATTGTTTCCTAAAGATATTTGCTGCTTTTGTTTGCTGATTGCCTAAGGCTTCGGCTGTGATATGCTGTCAGGCTTGTCAGTAATGCTGATAATGACACACAGCCTTATTATCCAAATCAGGTCTCTATTTCTTGATTGATGCCCCTTCAAAAGATGCTTGTCCTCCTTAAATACCCTCCCTCCTCAAGACACAAACAATCACACCCTTTTCAAACAGTTGCTGCCTTTGGTAAAATAAAATCAATTCACAACCTCACGGTTGCTGCCCCAAAACTCTTTATTTAATTTAATTTAATTCTTCTATTTTAGGAATCGCTGCCATATTTGTTAATCCCGAACTGGTATCAAAATAGCATTTTTTTTATTGCTTCATCTCTACAGCTTACATTCACTTCATAGTGTAACGTCCAAACTGGTCCAACCTGAATTCCCTTAAGTTTCTAAATAAAATAAATAATTGTTAATTTTCTTCCTGCTGCAGCCTGGACATGCTACATAATGATAGAAAAATTAGCTATTTATCAATGATTTTCTTCCTGGCTGTTCCACTTTATTTCAAAGCATTTCCTGTCAAAATTACTTCTTAAACAACGATTAGATGCAATAACCTTATAATTTTCACACAGTATTACAGTGACAAATGTCATTCATGGAGAAAGGGATGTCATTTTTCACCCACAAACAAATGGTAAATGATCAGATTTGATAATCTTATACTTCTGAAACAGTATTAGAGTGACAAATGTCAATCATGAAGAATGGAATGTCATTTACCACCCACAAAGAACTGGTAAAAACAGGATATTTGTTATGTCTGACAAATACTGTTCGCAGTTAATATTAGTTTCTATTGACTACAGATAATTGTGTAAATACTCTGTGAGCGAATAGCTGGAACATATATGTTCAGGCACATCACCTTATTTATCTTCAGTAGTTTCTCTTGTTTTTCTGTCAGAGTTAGGCTAGCTAGAATAGATTAAAAGCCAGTGACGAAAATGCCTTTAAAATTCAAAACAAGTAGCTTTTGTCACTTTTTCTACATATTTTTATGTTTTTTAAATCCCATTTTCCTCCATTTTAAAAAAAACTTACATATTTGATTTTCCATTCTTTTCCCAAAAGCTTTTGCTGCTATGGTACTTATCACTAGAGAGTGTTTTGATACCCTTAATAATGGATTAGAGGCATATCCTAGTTCATTAAGTAAACTAACAATTAAGTGGTGTCCATGTAGTTAGAGGTAAAAACATTTTCTCATTGTAATCTATCCAATAATGTACTTGCAGCATCTGGACATGTCATGTCCCATTTTTCAATAAATCTGATATAGTTGCCTTCTTGATTAAGCAGGATTAGTCGCATTTGTGGCTGCCTGCACCAAGTCAAACTCATGATATTGAAACGTTATTGTGGGTTCTAGTATAAAGCCAAACTCATATAAAACAGGCTGCTTTCAAAGAGCCAGTTATCTGTAGCAGCTGTTTGTATAGAGCCGTGGGAATTTGGCAAATAATATTGTTTGACTGTGCAAGTAATTCTGATCCGGTCTAGCAGTAATTGTTCTATGGTTATGTTCATGTGGGCTGATTGCACATTCCAATCTCGTATTCTCGCCACTCCTTTATGGGCCTGATCCACCAGGAATTGAAGATGTATTTCAGCATTAATACATATTATGGGGTATTGAGGGCCACTCCTGCAGGTTGAGTACTGGTATTATTACTGCATGTTTTAGATCTTATAGATGTTGTATATATAATTCATAGTAGAGAAGAAATACTTGCATAAACAAGTAGCAAAATTTGAGCACGTTGCACCATTGCAGCCAATATTTGTAGTTAAATAACAAATTTAAATCTGAATCCAGGTGTTGCTCTTATTTGAAAATTTGTTTGCTGAAATTTTTTAAAATATGGACCTGAATTGAAATTATAAAACATTCCAGTGCAGGAAATTACAGGACCTGAAAAAAATTAAGGAGAAAATATTTTAGTTTTGTTGTCTTCTAAAGCTAAAATCTCAACAAACTGTGTGAGACTATTTAACTTCAAAAAAATGTATCCTGTCGTTAAAATTTTATCTTCAAAACAAAGCAAACATATGTGAAACTTTGGTTCTTATCCATTTCACCACATCCAGATGGATCTAGATTTTCTGGATCATTCCGGTCAGAGTTTTCAATTCCTAATAGAAAATTTACTGGTCTTGTTTTCTAAATTCCAATATCTGAGCTTGTTTTCAACTCCCGAAACAAATAAGTTTTATTTTACCTGGTAACTAAGCTCTTATGGCTGTCTCGAATGGATACTTATGAAGCAGCTTTTGCAAATCAAACCTTTATTAAGAGACTGCCATGAAGTAGCTTTATGCACAACCAGTGTTCACAATCATAGTTCAGAACAGATTTAATACTACAAAATTATCCAAACAATAAGCAATCAAGAGTAAAGCGTGGCCTGGCCATTTACTCAAACTCTATTCATGTCATATTTGCAGATGACTAGGTTCAAGAATATAGTGATCTATTTATAATTCAAGAATCAAAATCAACCATGCAAAACCTGAGAGGAATAGAAGAAAACTATTTTTCACTGAGGCTGCAATGTTGGATAATATAAGTACAATGTGGAAGAGTCATTTTGATGTGAATTAAAATTTATCAGCAAAACAACACAACTTCACCTTCTTCGGTCTAAAATGTTTGGAACTTATACATCAGTTCATAATCCTCTACTTCAGAGATGCTAAACCATGAAATGAACTTAAGTTCATAACCAAAGACCCTGGTCAGAGACTGGTTTGGTAAGTGTGGATATAAATTTAGTATTTAGAAACAAATTAACATTCGATGTATGAATAGAAAAGTTTATTTTTATGTCCCGGCATAGCCCGAACACCTTCAGGGTATATGAGACGAATCTTGTGGAGAAAGAAGACTTTTTCACCTCACCTTATTTATATTGATTAAATTTACTAACCCTTGTATTTCCAACCAAGTTCCATAGCAACCCAAGCCTTCTCATCATTTAAGTTCCTCCTCTATCTAGAATGAATACAAGGAAGGCTGCTAAATAGTTTATCATACGCTTAAATATTTCTAGGTCTATATCAATTTATTTCTTGATCTATCATTTCTATGATAACTTTTAA
The DNA here is from genome assembly GCA_028749045.1 of Cupressus sempervirens. NCBI lineage: Eukaryota > Viridiplantae > Streptophyta > Pinopsida > Cupressales > Cupressaceae > Cupressus > Cupressus sempervirens. Next base: position 939,555,143 of record CM053787.1, read on the forward strand.
GTTCCCTGAATGTTGATTTAAAATGGACTCTTTCAACAAAACAGACAGACTCCTATCTTATTATCAACCTGAATTGGAGCTAAAAATGACAGTGCACTGATTACGAAGGTGTCATTAACTTTGAGTATGACATTTTGTGCCCAACTATTGGAGCTAGTTGAACTACAAGTCGAGCATACTAACATTCTCCCCTTCAGCTTACCTTCTGAATATAAGATAAAGAGGTTCCGCATACACAGAAATCAGATACAGCATTCGTCCATAACACGAAAAATTGCTCGCTCCATTGAAATAATATCATTTTATTTGCATGCACGACATTAAATGGTCCATGGGACCAATCACAAATGTTATAATTGTTGGATGTGAGTTGAAAGTTGATAGTCTATCTTCATGTTGAATTAAAAACGTAAATTTCTCAACATATGGTGAAATGAACCTACCTTACGCTTGCCAGCTTCAAGCATCTCTTTCCTAGAGGGCGCTGGAGAAGCCCCAACTTGTGAGGAAGCCATCGAAGAGCTTTTGTTGGCTCTTCAGGGACGATGACAATGATCCTGCAACCACCTCAATTCTCTGCATACAGAGGATAATACAACACTTTCTGCCCCGCAAAACCTTCGGCAACGCTGTTAGCACCGTCACCTTTCTAAACTTTATCATCCACAACGCTCAGCACACAATTCCACGTTTCTCGAACACCCAGGGCATAATTCAAGCCTTAATCAATTCCAAATCCTACCAGATCACGCCATTTCAAAATAATTATGCTTCAAAAACCCTAAATTCCCTTCATATTGCCCAATAACCAGAAAATTCCCTTCAAATTTCCAGATCGCGCTAATTATACAAAAGGCAGAGCTGCAAATACTGTGAATCTCTTATAAAGCAAGCCCCGGTTAATCTCCAACTTTCTACACAGAAAAAAGGATATCACGGCTCAGGGTATTCCCTAAACAATGCCTCTGCAACGCTGCTGACAAAGTGTGCCTTTAGCATCGAAATCTTAACCGCATTTATAAACGAGAGCGAACTCCCCACAAAATTAATGAAACAAAAGAAGCTCCCGTAAAATTGCTCAAATCTAATATATTCAAATCGCAAAAGCTACAAATTTCTGGTGTAAGCCAAAATATGATGGTCCGTATCAATTTTACCAAAACTTTTTCCTATTTTAACAATTATTTGCATGCCTGTTCAGAAACAATGCATTCGTACAAAATGAATTCGAATGAGATGATTCGATCCCGCCAACATAACTACGAATCTGAAAAAAAAAATACAGAAACCTGGTTCGATTTCGCAATGACTCGTACATAAGCCTCAAATTTTTGAGAGGAAAATTTATTTTGATGATACATACGAAGGCATGATGGCCGATTCAAAGGACAAATCAGCCAAATCTAGACAACGAAGAAGAAAACACAATCAATTTAAGAGATTTTGTTGCAGCGTATGACGTGAATTTTTATGGGAATTTTCATTAGGAGGCCTTTGCTTTGTTTGCCCCCTTTCTCTGGTGACCGACACGTGTGCCGCTCGATTGGTAACCCTAGGCTCAGTGGTTTTATGACTAATATTCTATCGGTTATGTGTTCAATGTTTTCTGACTAATGTTCAACGAGCTTACTTTATTTGAATTTTTTTAATGTTTGGACTGATTTTTAATTAAAAAAATATCACTGATTTTATTTATATTGTATAAAATAGATGCATTCCTGTTGTAGGAGTAACGGCAAAGATAGTGTCAGCGTTGGATAAATGTGAAGTTTGGTTTTTAAGTTGGTGCCTTTCACTTTGTAACCCCTCCCATCTTGATTGATTATTTAGAAGTGAATTGCATTTTAGTGGGTCCGTTGATTAGGAAATTGGTGAAATAACTATTTATTAGTTTCTTAAGGCAAGAATACTTATGCATTCATGTCAATCCAAATATGACATTAACACTAACCAATCAAATTTAAGAATCAAATGTTTCTATCTTTTTCTAATTTTTCATTATTTTATAAATCACATTTTTCATCCATTTTATTGGTCCATACTATTTTTGGTGGGAGAGAAAATTAATTTTCTTTAACAAAAAATACAAATTTTTTCTTGCATTAATGAATGTATTAATTATAATTTTATATTTTATACATTTGTAACAAGTTGATAAGATTTTATTTTTTCAATCATTTTACCTTCTACCTCACACAACATGTCTAATCAATTTCTTATTTTAAATACATTTATTATTAGTTTTACATTGATGTTTATTTTTCAATATTTGATATAACTTTTTCCTAAAACTTCATATAATACATAAATTCAAATTATACTTCTACATATATATATATATAACTAATAAATATGTCTTTTTAATATAATTTCAATATGTTATATTTTTGTATTTATATTTCTAATTTTTTTAAAATTTTGCTTTTTTAATAAAAGTAGTTAAATTATTACTATTATTTTACTTTTATAAAAATAAATTAAACAATATTATATTTTTATTATATTTTATAATAGTGTTTGTAATGTGTATAATTGATAAGTGTTACAATTTTTAAATTATATTATTTATTATTATTAATATTTTTTATTTAAACAATTTATCATTTAGTTTAAATACATTGAAAATTTAAATATGTATTTTAATATTAAATTAATAATTATATTTTATATCAAAAAACATATTAAAGAAATAACCACAAAATAAAAATAATTCAATTCTAAAATATATATAAATTATTATTAGGTTTTTATAAACTATGTATTAAAATTAAATAGTTATACTTTATTTCTTATTTATTACATCATATTTATTCATCAACATCAAATTTATATGTATTACATCTATTTATTATTTACAAATATACATATTAAATTATATAGATATTATTTCATAATTAAAAATTAGTTAATTTTATGGAAAATTTAGAAATACAAAACATTAAATAGTAAACCTTCTCCAATTGTGTAAAATTAAACAATTAGTTTTACTTATAAAATATTTTTATATTTCAATACATTTCATTTTTTCTTATAGAAATGTGAGTTTTAATATAAAAATTAAATTCTTAGTTTCATTAATTAAAATATAATATATTTTAATTTTTTACTATAACCGTGATTTTATTTTGACTACTTGTTTTATTAAGAAAAATAATTATATTTAATTCTCTCTCTGTCACACACAAAACTTATGTTGGTATCACTCTATCTTACTATTTTATCTTTCTTCCTCTTCCTCCTCTATATTATCTATCTTTTTTTCCTCTGCATATATGCTTATGTTGTTATTGTTGTATACTACTATTTATCTCTATCAATATCTCTATCCTACAAGTGCATTTCTAGGCAAAAATTAATGCATTCATAATCTTAATTTAGATTCTCACTCATCTACACCTTTACAACCATTATGCATTAGGCAAGAACTATGACGCATTGCGTCTCTTGTTTAAATATAAATTTAAAGCTTGAATTTTAAATAAAAGTTTGAATTTTAGAATAAATTCATATCGATTTGTACAAACTTAAAAATGCAGTATGAGAAAAATTTAAGTATTTTTCTTTTCTAATAATATTCCCACTTTTTGAGAATATGGATAGATGATAAATTTGGCCATCTTTAAACATTACATATTAAGAAAGAACTTAAGTTTTGAGAATAATTTAATTTTAACTTTTTAGTATTTTTAATTGGACGTGTTATTATGTCATTTTAGTTTGTAAAAGGAGTGATGTCATATTTGTTTGTAGATTACAACATCGAAATCATAAACATCTAAAATCTTTACTTGTTTTAGTGGTAAAATATATTTAAAAAACTTGTAGATGATATATTTGGCATAAGACACTCATTTTTGGTTTGTTTGTGGATCAATTTATGAATTTCTAGTGTCTTTAGGGTAAATTTGTAGAATATGGAAGCTCCATTAGACTACATTGAAAGCACCATCAAATACACCACTATGATATTATTGCATATACTATATTTAACCACTACAATTTATTGAACTATTTTCTATCCAATTTTCTATATGATTCTAGTAGGATGGAATAATCGATATTACATAAGAGAAAAAAATGTTAGTTTAATGAGGAGTTAGAAAATTCATTAGACTCCACTTCTAAGCAATGGTCTCTCTTTATTTTGCATATATAGCATGCAATGGCTATAATGAGCCATGCTTTCTTATGAAATATTGAAGTAAGATGGGAGATGAATAACTAACCTACATAAAAACACATTAAGGAAATTATAGAGAGTAAATTGAAACTCATACAAACAACCATTCTATTTAGATGTCACTTTCAACTAAATTAAAATAAGTCAAGCTGATCAAAGTAATTAACACAATTGTATTAAATTTTGTTGCATTTTTTTGTTTGGGTGGATATTCTGATGCTAGTCATCAAGTTGAGTTGGATTTAGTAGTGAATCCATGTATGGTCATTAAGTTAGAATATTCTCCTCAAAATATTAGTGTGAAATTATGTTCATCTATGTTACTTCCATTCATTGTCTATACGCATCCTTTACAAACTTTATGTATTCTACATGATCTATTCCTAAATATTAATTACACATTTGATGTAGTTTACATGGTGCTATCATTAATTAACACTTATTAAATATTTGGCATGATATCATTTTTACCATTCATATGTGTCAAATTGGAGGGCCACACAATAACACCTATCATTCTAGATGATTTTGATAGTAGTGTCTTTTTTTTATTTTAGCATTGAACTATTATCTTCTATACGATGAAATAAGAAGCCTTCTAGATTTGTCCATGTGCACACATTTATTTTATGTCTCTCTGTTCTCTAAGTTGTGCTACTTTCTCTAATAGGTGGAACCTACATGGATGCCACCTCCTTAAGGTCTCCCTCGAGCCTATAGATAAAGCCCTTGTCTCAAGCATTTTTCATCTCCTCCATTGTATTGTTATCATGCTAGTATGGTGTTAGAACTTTTTAGAGATTTCCATGCATTGTGCTAACCTTTGGTAGTTGATTTAGATTCATTTCATTTGCATTGGTAACTTAGTTTGTTTTCTTACATCCATCTCCATTATCCTTGAATGTTTTCAAGAATGGTTGCTTCCATAGCCATTTATTGAAGTGTTCTCCATTCATTTAGCATAGGTTCATACTCATTTTCATACTTTCATCATCTTGGGATTCATTGTAGTTGTGTTTGAGGAGAGCACATCCACATCCCTCAATCTTGAGCACACCAACAAAGTCTGATTTGGGTGCCCTTGTTGAGTTGCTCTGAGGTTGCATGGGGATTCTTTCTTTTGGTTACATTAGTGTAGTAAAACACAATGATAGTTAGTAGTTCTTTATTTGATTCAAATCTTGATATATGCACATGCTACTAACATTATTTTATTTACACATCCTCCCAACAGATTAGTTTTTGATATATACACCTCTCTTGGAAGTAAAATCTTATCACTCTTGGCTAAGCCCCAAAGAATTGTATACATTTAGGAAGTGAAGGTGGAGATTTGGGTTACCGTCTCCTCTCGACTATGTGGCATTATTTTCTTTCATCTACAAATTTGGGCCTCGCGTACCTTGTGTATATCAAGGACACCCTCTAGTTGATCTTTGTACATCCTAGTTGAAGCTTTAATATGATTGTTGATATGTTCGGCGCACTTGAGTGTTTAAAATCCAAAACCAATGCAAATATCAAACAGATCTAAACAAGTGAAATGGTGAGCTAAACATTCAGTGACAAAAGTGGGTGTAAGTAGGTCCTCTTGACCTACAATTATTTGCATAAGTCCCTATACTTGGTCTAGCATTTGAGATTCATTGGGTCTTTTCTTCACAACATTTTTGTAAAATTCTTATGCTTGATCTTACAATTGGGGTTATTTTGTTCCTACCATGTCTGACAAAGTCAAACTTAAGAAGGTGAAGTTATCCAAACCATTTGCCTATAAAGAAAGAAAAATCCTAGCACACAATGATAAACAATTCTGATACACCATCAAAGACATAAAAAAGGAAGAGGATAAACAAGATCATTATGACAAAATTTTGTACAATGCCAAACTTTGAGAATGATCCACTTTCCCAGGAGTAAACCCAATATTTCTATTTCCAGAGAGAGAAGATTAGCTACCCACATAGTGACCAAATCACACTCATTCTCCACATCAATCTATCCCCATCCCATCTTTTTTCAAAGCTTCTAGTCTTCCATTCGCAAACTTTCCTCTAGAGAGCATTATCATTTGAACCTTAATCCTTACGTTCACAAACATCTTAGTCACAGCCCTCTATTCAAAATCAAACATCAAGAGCCGACAATTTTTCAAATTCAATCCTAGGTAGCAAGACTTCTGAGGTTACAACACTAGACCCTTATCCACAAGTAAATGTTTACCATAGTTGCACTTGCTCATTTGAGATCACAAGTCCATCTCCAAATATTGAGTCCTCTATTTGAAGTCCTATCTTTACTAAAGATCATTTGTCCATCTTTGGTAAGAAAAATATACTTTTATCCTATATCACACTTGGTTTGCAGAATCAACAAGGTCTCTTGTTCACACTTAGTTTGTCTTATGCTCTAGTCATCATCAACACCAAAACAGATCACACAACCCTTGAGGTATTTACCCTTTTGTTATATAAGGTTCACTTGCTCTCTCACATTTTCTTTTTCCACAAGCTTTCACCCATCATTTTGGTTACAATTATATGGTACACACACAATCCAACAAATTCATGTCTAATCGCATGTCTCATTTATTGGAATCACTAAGACAACAAGAGATGGAGAATCATTTCCCTCCTCAATCAACCTCATTGGCTAACACATTTCCCCCTAGTACAAACTTTTTTATACCTAGCTCAACATCCATGTAGGAACCTAAGAATCCCTTTAAAAAAACCACTATAGGCAGTAACACACGCAATTAGGAAGAAGCCTTCCAAGATGAAGACCTCGTTCAGAGTGATAACATTACTAATGATGTTCAAATGTTTCTTGTAGACCCATATAACTTTGAAATGTTTGAGAAATCTATTAGAGTAAACAAAATTGAGATATTCATGAACCTTATCAAGGATGGTGTTAATGTCCCTCCAAATTTTGATGAGAGCACTTTGTTTAGACAAATCACCAAAGATGGTGCTCCAATGTTGCCAAATCCCACCATAGCACAAACGTCTAGTAAAGGAAAAGAACCTATAGTGGGAACCAATTCTACACCTATCTCAGCTCTAGAGCAACCCATGTTCCAATTAAGTGCATAACATCCAACAAATCATTAGTGCTATGCCCAACACAACTACACATACTAGTATCCCATAGTCAACATTGACAGGTCTAGTTGTAGGATGCTTAAACATCGGGCAAGTACCTATGCAACAAATAGTAGTCATGACACAACCAATGTATTTCTTTTATCTACACATGCCAACAAATATGTTGAAAACACCTATGCCAATTTCAACATCCGCATACCAATACATTGGTCAAAGTGGTGCATCACTACCTCCACCACCTCATAATCCACCACCACCCTATAATCCATTTGGAAACTCATAAAACTTTGGAGGTGGGTTCAACATCAATTCACAACCATCATAAATACAACCAAACCAAGATCTAGCCCAACAATTACATGAACTCCAAAGTTTTGTCCACAATATGTGCAACAAGGGGGTGAAAGATTTCTCTTTTGAGGAAATTTTCCCTTTTCCATTTGACAAATCTATCAACATGATATTGTTTCTGCCAAACTCTGAGATTCCCAAATTTGACAAATACACAAGATAAATGTGTCCCATCACACATCTCTCAGAGTTTTATGTCCTATGTTAATAAGTTGCCTATAATGATGATTACCTTAAGAGGCTTTTCACACAAAATCTTGGATGCCCTACACTTGAATGGCTAATGAACTTACCTAGAGGATCCATCACCTCCTTCAATGACTTAATAGGAAAAAATTTAGTGCAATATTCATACAATATTGAACATCATGCTTCCTTGAGTGATTTGTGCAACACAAAACAAAGAAATGGTGAAGCATTTGCTCATTTTCTACAAAGATGGCAACACCTTGCAAATCACATGCCTTGCAAAATTGAAGACTTACACCTTGTAGACATATTCAACAAAAATTTGATTCTAAAGATGTCTTTCCAAATGAAGATGGCTAGTCCTAAAGACTTTGCAACATTTGTCAAGAAAGGAAAGAACATCGAAAATGGACTCTTAGAGAAGGGTTCCATTAAACATTATAGCTCTTTGTCATGAACTAATGAAACGAACCACAATGGAAAACCAAAATTTTGGTCCAAAAACAAAGGCATTACCCATGATGGTGTCACTAATGTCAAGAGTGTGCAAGATCTTCAAGGTGGAAATAATAAAAACAACAACTGTCATCATCAAAACAACAACAATTCAAATCGTGACACTTAGAATCAGAATCAAAACAATGATCATAACAACCAACCACATTGCAATCAAGCACAGTTCTTCCCTTGCAACAACAACAATACTAATAATAACTACAATCGTGACTATGATCGAAATAAAAAGTTGACTAGCTTTTGTGAACCCTTAGATGTCATATTCTAGAAGCCAGTGGAACACAATTTGATGGTCTTTCCCAACACAAGACCTTTTGAAAAAAATCAACCCAAACCCAAGTGGTATAGAGATAATGAATATTGCAATTATCATCGCATTAAAGGACATGACACTAAGAAGTGTATCAAGGTCAAAATCTTCATCCAAAACCTTGATGATGACAAGGAAATTGAAGTTGAGGGAGGACCACCCTCTAAAAATGCTAAACTGAAGATCTTTCAAAAGCCATTCCCTGACCACAATAATGTCAACAACATGGAAACAACAACACAAACAATGTCAACCAAGCTTCCACATCTGATGCACTCCATTATGACTATTCTACTAACCACATATCCAGACTCCTTCTTTGGCAAAATAGAAACAAATGATACATGTGGTTGTATTGTCTTAAAATGGAAGCACTTCCATCTTGGTAGGTTTAGCACCCTCTTTTAATATATTTATCGTGATATATTTGCATTGAGGATGCATTTTGCAATTGATTCCTTCATTTTAAGTGAAATTAGGGTTAGGATCTCAGATATTCTCCTTAATTTCCCTCCTTTATGGCTCTATTTTTTGGGTAGGACTTAGGAATAAGTCCTCCTAGCCTTTATCATATTCATTATAGGATTTGGTGTCTATTATGGGCATTCAATCTTGTTCTGACATCATTTCTAAGTTTCTAGGCATCCTTAGAATCCCTCTTTTTCTTCTCTGCCTAATAACAAGGCAAGGTTGAGGTCAGGGCTGAGGTTGTCCTTGACATCTTTAGGAGTTTGATCCTCTTTGTCATTTTTGGTCCCAGAGGGCTCCAAAATTGATGTTGAGCTTTTAGATTCGAATATGGAATAGGTTAATTTGAGATTCATTTAATTATTTTCCCTCCTTAGTTAGTTATGTTGATTGGACTATGATTCAAGGTGAAATTTGAATTATGGGTCCTATTGGAAATATTCAAGATATGATAGGTTACTGAGAGGGGAGGGGTGAATCAGTAACTTCAAAACTTTGGAACAATTCAACACTTTAACCATATATATAATTCACCATTCAATTATCTAATCTATTGCAAAAATGAAAGATCAAAAATTCATAACACATGTGCACAGAGATTTGGTGACCCAAAAACCTTCCAAATAGAAAGTAAAATTGGGGTGGGGATGATACCCACAAAACTTCGTTATTGTAGTATGAAGTTGGCCTGTTAAGGCTTACATTGACCACTTCTGGTGATCTGCCCTATTAGGAGCACAAATGACTGCTAGGTCCACCTTGTTAGAGGATTTACAAACATACACTGAAGTATGCATTCTATTAGGAGATTTATGCAAAGACTGTTAAGTCTACCCTGTTAAAGGATTTACAAAATTGATTCACCTATTAGGATGAAACAGTGGATCTACTTACAAACTTGATTTGTTGATTAGATCCTTGAAGTATATATCACCTCTTATGACTGATGAATCATTACTGCTCCTTGTAGACCTTGCTGAATACTCTATTCTTGTGTTGATTCGCAAAACATTACATGTCTGTCTTGATACATACATCCATATCTCTCTATATCTTTCAAATGATATAATACATTACATATATACCATTCCAATAATTACAATTGCAAGGTCGGCCAAAACACAAGTGAACAAAACATTACTGAGTTAGCCCAATAGTAAATAACTCGAGTTCACTGAACTGACTCGGTGACCTTTTGATACTCGGCATCCACTACATTACTCGACATCGTCATGCACTCGATAGAAATGAAGGCTCGGTCCATACTAATCACTTGATGTAGTTCTGAACTTAGTAACCACAGGTGACTCGGTAGATGTAGTGTCACTCGGTAAAAACTGAATCCTATGTTTACCTGCTTTCACTTGATAAACAATGTACTTCCATCACTCGATAATCACTACACTTCCATCACTCGATAATCACTGCACTTCCATCACTCGGTAATCACTGTGAAGCTAGATGAACACTGGAATGCTCGGTGTGAACTACGAAGCTCGGTTAACACTAGAATGCTCGGTGTGAACTGCGGAGCTCGGTTAACACTAGAATGCTCGGTGTGAACTGCAAAGCTCGGTTAACACTAGAATGCTTGGTGTGAACTGCAAAGCTCGGTGTAAACTGTTTAAGTGATGAATGAACAAGGTAACCATTAAATGCTCGGTTTACATTGTAGACTGAGTGATGAGCTCGGTAGCTATACTGATACAGATAAGTGTCGTCACTAATGGCAATAATAACTTAATGCCAACAATCTCCCCCTTTGGCATTAGTGACAAAAACACTTATAAGCCAAAATATATGTACATAACCTGACTGAATGAATTTAGATTTTTCAAAATTGATCTTTGTAGAACTATTGTATATACAAATATACTTATGTACACATGCAAACTTTATTGTGTGCTAACTCCCCCTATCACTTATAGTGATGATTCTTTTCCTCTGAATCTAATCTCCCCCTTTTTGACAGTAATGCCAAAGGACTGTATATATACAATTTAGATGGCTACACCAAAGTGAGATAGAAATTCTTTATGTACCTTGAGGATGGAGGCAAAAGTATTGTCCCAAGTCTATTGTAAAACTTGACAGGTGGAAAGGGCAATTTGAACTTTTGCTAATAATTGAATCAAGTGATCAGCCACTAAGAAGTTCTGATCTTGGACCAATGTTTTGGAATATACAAGATGTTTTTGCATTATGTCCATGATAGGAAGGATCATGTTCTGGATGTCTATCAGTTGTGACCTGATCCTAGCTTCCTCTCTCAATAATTCTGCCTGTACACCTGCCAAATATTTGATCTTGGTGTGATGGGAGGTTATGGAGGAGTCCACCTGTAGCTTGGAGGCACTTGATTTCATATCAATGTCAATCTTATTTAACTTGTCCTTTATTTCTTTTGTAAATCTAGAAACATCGCAAAGTTTAGCAAAAAGTGATGCTGCATTATTAAAAGAATTTTCAAAATTTCCCAAAAATGTTGACAATTCAACTTGCTTTATTGCTATCTTTTGACCAATGTGCTCTAGCACCTTATTATTAAATTTCTTTTCAGCTTTCTCTATAAGTTTCTCTTGGCCAGAGGAATCCTCATTAAATTTCTGTACAACCTCTTCTAACTTAATCAAAATGTGTTGAGTAGAATCTACTTCAACATCTATAGCATCTGTAATTATATTTTTGGCATTTTCAATTATTCTATATTCCTTATCCCTTTCAAACCTTAACTGCTTCTACGTAGCTTTCATCTCTACGAGTTGACTAGCTGACCTCATCTCTTCAATGGTAGCATTTTCATAGTCAATCTTAGGAATTACTATCTCCATGTCTAAGTCAATATCTTCTGTAATTTCCTTTCCAATTATCAGAAGTCTTAATGGATGCTTTTGTTTGACTTTTGTGATGACTAGTTTGACCTTAGGAATAGACACAATAATGGAGATGGAAGGACTAGCAGTAAAAACTGGGATAGAACTTGAGGATTGAATGCCAATAGAGGTATTAACTGGATCAAAAATTGGAATACTTCCCAAAAATGATGGTACACTCAGTATAGCAGTATCTGAACTAATTGGATTTGAAGTAGATGCAGATAATGCTGACAAAACTGTAGAACTTTCTGAGATCAAAATTGTGGAACTTACCGTTACACTCACTGATGATGAGGAAACTGAGGAGGCTGGCTCGGTAGCTGAAGAAGTGATAGAAAACTCAGTAGATGAAGTGCTTGGCACCTCTGTTTCATATGCCTAGAGTTGGGAGGAGGTTGGTGAAGATTGAGCAATTGATGTGACTGTTGTGCTCATAATCTCACTTGCAGAAGTTGTCTCCTTAGTGGATGTAACAATTTTTGGTGGAGAGTGAGGAAGGGATGTAATTACTTCTGTTGCGATTTTAACAGGATCCTCTTCATCTTTTCCTTCAAGTGCTTCTTCCTTCTTGTCTTCTTCCTCCTTGTCTTCCATTAATGCATGCAACTCTCCTAGTGAGACTGTGATGGATGGAGTGCCATCAATATCATCACTGTCACTGCTGTCATCATCCTTGATTTCTACTGGGTCTTCATTGGGCTTATGCAGATGATAGATGTTTTTCCACATGTTTGTTGCATCATTTACAACATGCTTAATGTCTTTGATTAAAATCAAACATGTGTGAAATCTAATCATCATTTTACCTTCTTGATTCTTCATTGCAGCCTTTACTTCTGCTCCAGTGAGACTCGGTAGAAGATTTTTTAGAGATTGCTCATATATGTCTTTTACCGTTTGGGTGGTTGACTCTCATCTCGGTTGCAATCTCTTCAACAGTTCTTTGGAGATTTGAGAAGCAAGCTGGTCCGGTGAGTATTTCCATTTACCCATCTTATTGAGTTCCAGTTCCTCAATCTGCATTTTCTCAGCATTGTTCTAGTTTCAAATTTCAATGCCTTGAAATTTGTGATGCCAACTCCTTCTCCTAATTGTTTAAACCTTTCCTCGAATGTGGGTGGAGGCTGACCAGTATAGGTTCCTGCTTGCCTTTCTGGTCCTTCTGGTGAATACTGGAGTGGTCTTTTTCTTAGGTTTGGTAATAGTTACCTTACCTTTCTTCTTTGGTTGTTCTTCTTCAGATTCTTGTTCTTCCTTTTCTTCTTCTCCTTCTTCTTCTTCATCACCTTCTTCATCCTCACCTTTTCCCTCGATAAGCATAAGAGGACCTATTGTAGTTTTCAACTTGGCTATCTTCCTCTTACCTTTGCTTATGGCCTGGGGTAGCTTAATTTCAAGCTCAATTCTGGCCTTTGCTTCATCATATGTTCCAAAAATTGGTTGCTTTGGGTCTACTGGCTCATACACCAGTGCCTTTATAATGTCTCTGGCTTCATCAATATTTACCCCATAGGGAAGAGGTTTTACCCATGCAACTCAAGGTCTGACTGCCTAAATGTATACCTTATCACAGTCGACCATAAAACATACATCATCTTTGTAATCTTCAACTAATTTGGGTAGAATCCGGAACCTGTTATTCATTCTTTCTTTGAAATCTTCAAAATAATTATCCATTATACTATCAAAATTTTCACCCATTTCTGCTACAAACTCATTTATCTTATACAAAATTAGAATGTCTTTTCTCCATACAACTGTTCCTTTTGATGGAAAAAAAATTTGAACATAGAAAAATAAACAGATCAATAGAGAGCTGAATTTGCAAGGATTATTCTTTGAAGTCCTTATACTCTCCATATTCTTGTTTAATTGTTTCAACAATACTTCTGATAGATCAAATTCAAGGTTTTTCTTTACAATTTTAAATGCCAAATCCATTGCCTCACAAGATACACTGTTCAGTCGACTAGAGCTATAGATTTTGTGGGCAATGACATGAATGCCAAATCTTAGTTCAACATTTGATACAGTGTTGACCTTTAAACCTCTACCATCCCACTCGACTAGGGTTTGCTTCTGTAACTCCTCTCGACCAAGGGTTTTGGTGGTTTTAGCTTTGTTGAGCATAGGGAGACCCGTGATTTTATGAATCATTTTCTTTGTGATTAACACTAGTTGCTCTAACCATAGTTGCCCATTATGCACCCGACTCAAAATATACCTAATCCATTTAGTTTGGAATCTTCTAGGCATATGCAAGATATGAGTCAAACCTTTGGTTTCAAGATGCTTGAATTCGAGTTTCAGAGAGCCATCTACACTCATTTCTCCTAGGGCATTATCCATCTCTAGGTTTCCAATTTCTTAAACAGAACATTTGAAATGAATACAAATATCATTGATAAGAAGTACCTTGGGTGGAATTTGTGATTGAGCTCCATTCGGGTCGAGTGATTCTGCAATGGCCAAAACAATTTTAAAGTTGGGCATTTTCCATTCTGTACCCTTTACCAGCATTTCTGAACCTCTTTTAGCCTTGGTGCTGCTGCTACTCCCAGATGCCATTGCTGCTCAATAAGTGTAAGAAAATTCTAAATAGATTTTTTTGCTTTTAAAAATCACTTGAAATTGCTTGGAATCACTAGTAATTTCTTAGCTTTGAGATCATGATGAAAAATGAAATCAAATTCTGCCCTTTTGACGAAAATTTTGCCATAAATGCTTGGTACAAAGGTAGATGAGATGATAGAGTGTTTGACAGGCTGTCATTCACTTGCTCGGTAGAAGCTTGCAACTCGGTGGTTGAACAAAATTTTTAGTTACTCCCGACCTAGCTTGGTAAGATCTTTAACTGACTTTCCTCGATATATGCAACTCGGTGAAAGATATGATTTCTTTGATCTTAGTGTATCTGGAATACTGATTTGATCAATTTGCTTTCTTGCATTTGGAACTGCTCCATATATATCTTGATGATACAGTTCCAAATCCTTTATGAATCTAATTGGAAATGATGGAGTCACCCACTTCATGAGTGAAATTGCCATCACTTGAACTGTCTTTCTCGATAGATTTTGGAATCTATTGTTGCCTCATTTGCTTTCGAATGTTTTCAGCTTTAGCTTTCTTTTCATCTTCAATTCTATCTATATTTATGTAGTTTTTAGCTATATGACCGAGTTCTGTACATTTATAACATCTTACTATTGTGTCTCTTTTCCTCAAGTGATGCCTTGAACAGTCTTTGCCAACATGTCCATATTCTCCACAATAATGACATTTGCACCAGGTATTGTAATCCCATCCAAAGATTGCTTTAACAAGTTGTTTAGTTGGATTGAATGATTTTGATCTACATTGGAATGCCTTGTGACCATGCTTCTTGCACTTGTGGCAATTGCCTTCAAATTTTGGTTTCTCTGTGCATTCATTAGCTTTATGACCATGATGACTGCAATTGTAGCATTTACCATTGAATTTACCTTTTCCATTGCTCCAACACTTGTTTGATGTATGACCTAACTTACCACGGTGATTGCAATTGGGCACCTTGTTTGGAGGTTTCACCTTCTTCCTTGTAACCAAGTTCAGCCTTACATTTTTGTCTATGAAGATTCTGCTCACTTTGTTGATTTAACTGAGTCATGTCTGCTTGAGATTTCATCATTATCTCATTGATTTGCCTTTCAGTGATCAAGTCATTTTCCAAACTTTCATTGATTTGTCTTTCAGATCTCAAGTCACCTTTTAGGCTTTCATTGATTTGTATTTCAGTGATCAGATCATTTCTCAGGCTTTCATTCTCAGATCTTAGATTCATAATTTCTCCATTTGCATTAGATAGTTGACCTAGAAGATCTTCATGCTGAAGGGATTGATTGTTTCTTGCCTCTAAGTCTTCATTTGCCTTGTTTCTCTGTTCCAAAACTTCACATAGCCTAATTCATTGGATTTCTTGTTCTCTTTTAAGCTTTCTTACTTCTTCTTGCAGGGAACCATTCTTTGCTTGGAGTTCCTTGATTGCCTTATTAGCTTCATTTGAACTGCGTGATGGCAAAAGGTCTTCAATCTTTTCTTCAACATATTGATGATCATTCATTTGTCTTGCAAGTTCCTTTCTTCTCTTCAAGGATTGAGAAAGATGCTCCTTAGCTTCTTTGAGTTGAGCCATGGCCAATTCCAGATCTAGCTTTTCATTTTCAATAGCTTTGTCAAGTCTGAATATCTCCATTGTCCTTGATCTTTGCTCAAGTTGTCAAACTTTATCCTGAGAACCAAAATTCTCTGATACCAATTGTTGGAAATATTCAAGATATGATAGGTTAATGAGAGGGGAGGGGTGAATCAGTAACTTCAAAACTTTAGAACAATTCAACACTTTAACCATATATATAATTCACCATTCAATTATTTAATCTATTGTAAAAATGAAAGATCAAACATTCATAACACATGTGCACAGAGATTTGGTGACCCAGAAACCTTCCAAATAGAAAGTAAAACTGGGGTGGGGATGATACCCACAAAACTTCGTTACTGTATTATGAAGTTGGCATGTTAAGGCTTACATTGACCACTTCTGGTGATCTGCCTTGTTAGGAGCACAAAGGACTGCTAGGTCCACCTTGTTAGAGGATTTACAAACATACACTAAAGTATGCACTCTATTAGGAGATTTATGCAAAGACTGTTAAGTCTACCCTGTTAAAGGATTTACAAAATTGATTCACCTGTTAGGATGAAACAGTGGATCTACTTACAAACTTGATTTGCTGATTAGATTCTTGAAGTATATATCACCTCTTGTGACTGATGAATCATTATTGCTCCTTGTAGACCTTATTGAATACTCTACTCTTCTACTGATTCACAAAACATTACATGTCTCTCTTGATACATACATCCATATCTCTCTATATCTTGCAAATGATATAATACATTACATATATACCATTCCAATAATTACAATTGCAAGGTCGGCCAAAACACAAGTGAACAAAACATTACTGAGTCGGCCCAATAATAAATAACTCGGGTTCACTGAACTGACTCGGTGACCTTCTGATACTCGACATCCACTACATTACTCGGCATCGTCATGCACTCGGTAGAAGTGAAGGCTCGGTCCATACTAATCACTTGATGTAGTTCTGAACTCGGTAACCACAGGTGACTCGGTAGATGTAGTGTCACTTGGTAAACACTAAATCCTATGTTTACTTGCTTTCACTCAGTAAACACTGTACTTCCATCACTCAGTAATCACTACACTTCCATCACTCAATAATCACTGCACTTCCATCACTTGGTAATCACTATGAAGCTTGGTGAACATTGGAATGCTCGGTGTGAACTGTGAAGCTCGGTTAACACTAGAATGCTCGGTGTGAACTGCGAAGCTTGGTTAACACTAGAATGCTCAGTGTGAACTGTGAAGCTCAGTGTAAATTGCTTAAGTGATGAATGAACAAGGTAACCATTGAATGCTCGATTTACATTGTAGACTAAGTGATGAGCTCGATAGCTATATTGATACAGATAAGTGTTGTCACTAATGGCAATAATAAATTAATGCCAACAGGTCCTTGCATTACTCTACGAGCCCCACCTTGAAGCCTTTATATAAGACTCTCATTTGCATCTTTCTACAACTAGAAGAAGAGAACTAGAACTGGAAGAGAACTAGAACTCGAACGTGATAACTATAATCAAGAGACAACATTATGAAGATGCAAGATTGTAAGAGAATGATATAGAAGATCAAGCTATTGTGGATATCAAGCATTTTTATACCCTTGTTCATATCTATTTAGAGCAAGAGAGATTCAATCTTCCTTGATCTACCATTATCGATATTCAAGCATTCAAAGATACAATCATGAGGTACCAATAACGGATTATGAGTTTGGTAGGAGTACATTAGCCTTAGGGGCTTGGTATGCTTTCTTATTTTATTCAAGTCTATGTGTTGCTTTCTCATATATACATATATACATGTATATGTATATAAATATATACACACATATATATGTATATATATATATATATATACATGTATATATTTATATACATATACATGTATATATGTATAGATATATATGTAGTATATATGTATATGTAGTATATATATACATATATACATATATACATACATACATATATACATATATATACACATATATATACATATACATATATACTACATATACATACATATATATATACACACACATATATATATACACATATATATGTATATACATATGTATATATGTATATATACATATATGTATATATATGTATACATATATATACATATATACATATATATGTATACATATATATATATATACATATGTATACATATATATATATCTATGTATATATACATATATGTATACATATGTATACATATATGTATATATATACATATATGTACATATAGATATATACATATATGTATAGAGTGTATATATATATATCTATACATATATGTATATGTATATACATATATGTATAGATATATATACATATATGTATAGATATATATACATATATGTATATACATATATATATCTATACATATATACATATATGTATATAATATATGTATATATCTACAATATATGTATATATGTATATACATATATGTATATATATGTATATATATGTATATCTATGTATATATACATATATGTATATATCTATATACAAATATGTACATATAGATATATACATATATGTATATATGTATATACATATATGTACATATAGATATATACATATATGTATATATGTATATACAGATATGTATATACATATATGTACATATAGATATATACATATATGTACATATATATATCTACACATATGTATAGATACATATGTATCTATACATGTGTATATATACATATGCATCTATACATACGTATCTATACATATGTGTATAATATATACATATATGAATAGATATACATATCTATACATATATACATATATGTATGTATATATGTATATATGTATGTATATATATAACATATATATATACATATATACATATATGTATAGATATATATAGATATATACACATATATGTATATATATATCTACATATGTATGTATATATGTGTATATATATACATATATGTATAGATATATATACATATATATACATACATATATATAGATATAGATATATATAATATGTATATATTTATATACATATACATGTATATATGTACATGTATATGTATATATATATGTATAGATATATATGTAGTATATATGTATATATAGTATATATATACATATATACATATATATATCTATATGTACATATATATAGATATGTGTATATATATAGTTCATATATATTTATATGTATAGATATATATCTATATATATATATAGTACATATATATGTATATATATAGATATATATCTATACATATAAATATATATGAACTATATATATACACATATCTATATATATGTACATATAGATATATATGTATATATATACTACATATACACATATACATACACACATATATATACATATACATATATACTACATATACATATATACATACATATATACATATACATATATATACACATATATATATACTACATGTAAACATATATATGTATATATATATATATGTATACATGTAGTATATATATACATATATACATATATATGTATACATATATATATATGTGTATATATATACACATAAATATATATGTATACATGTAGTATATATATACATATATGTACATATGTATATATACACATATGCATATGTACATATGTATATATATACATATATAATATATGTATATGTATATGTATATATATGTATACATATATACATATATATATACATATGTATGTATGTATATATATATGTATGTATGTATATATACATATGTATGTATGTATATATATGTATGTATGTATATATACATATACATACATACATATGTATATATGTATGTATATATATATACATATATATATACATACATATGTATGTATATATACATACATATATATATACATACATACATATGTATATATATATGTATATATGTATACATATATATACATATATATATATATATATATATATATATATATATATATATATATATATAATATGTACATATATATGTATATGTATATATATATTCATGCTAGGGTTTCAATCTAGTAGATTAGATCTTGGCATTACATGTTTAATACACACACACATATTTTATCATATTCGGCTAATCATGGAGGTGGAAATCATCAAAATGGGAGTTTGATTAAGGCAAAACCTTATATAGCCACCCCAAAACCCTATTTTCAAATATTTGTAGGTATTGTTTAGAATATCGAAGTACAAATCTAGATACCCTTTTCAGCAAACTTATGAGATCTGCAACAAAAAAAAAAAATTGGAGCAGAAAAGGTCAAGGTCAACTTTTCGGGGCACAATTGTACCCCAGGGTACCAAGGTCAACCTCCTTTCAAAAAGACAAAAGATTTTTGGGTTTTCTTTGTTTCAACATTTTTACCCTCAAACAGATTGCAAATTTTTCAGAAATTGTGCACAGGCATCAAAAATAGGTATTTTCTTGAGATATGTATCATATCTTGTTGAATTCCAAGCATTTCTATTACTTATTTCATATCAACTCTAAAACAAATAAATGAATAGTGGTGAATGTCTTACACATTGTTAAAGATCCATTTTCTTCCTATTTAGTGGCTTTGACTCCATGTGTGGATGCATTGAAGAGGTAGACACCCATGTAAATACCCTTGTCTTACAAGTAATTGATTATGGTGCAACCACTCGACGGGGAAGAATTACTTTGCAAGCTTCTACTTCCAATCCCACCAATCCATCAGTTCCACATGCACTTATCACACCATCCACTTCGCAAAGACTTGCTTTTCGCTATGATGTCTTGTCTCAGTTAGGGAAGACTACTGCACAAATATCCATTTCAAAGCTTCTCACCACCTCACCCATCCATAAGGAAATCCTTGAGACCACTTTTTTAGAGTATTGTGTCCCTGAAAACATCAATGCATCCCAATTCACTGCCATGATCAAAAATCTTACCGCACAATAACACCTTGTATTCACAGACAAAGATTTCTAAGGTCCTAGTCACCACCATAATTTGTCACTCCACATTGAATTCCTTATATAGCGACACAAAATAAAATGAGTCCTTATAGATAATGGATCTAGTTTAAACCTATGTACATTGAAGATGATCCACTTCTTGGGGCTTCCAGAAGACCTCTTAGACATCAACAAAAGGATAACCATTAAAGCATATGACAAGAGAGAAAGGGAATCAAAAGGGGTTATCATGCTACCACTATAGGTCAGACTAGTTGTAATCAACACTGAATGTCATGTCCTAGATTTGGACTTACCATATAACATCTTGCTCAATAGACCCTAGATACATACATTGAAAGTAGTCTCATCTACTTATCATCAATGCTTAAAACTTCCCCACCAGGGAAGGGAGGTGGTGATTCTAGGAGATCCTTTTCCTTTTGCTTTTTGTAAAAGATTGGAGGGTGCCCTAATGAATTTTTGTCCAGTCAGTGAGTTTGCCAAGGTTATACCTAGATCTCTCACCATAACAGAAACACCTTCCACAATAACTCCAGAGTCATCCAATATTGATGCCAGTTCCCCTAAAGGAAAAGAGAAGGTTGAAGCCATCAAGGTCAATACTGCAATGAAGAAGGTTACCTTTGTTGATCAAGGAATGAGAGAGTATAAATTTGAGAATGCCTTGTGCATATTAACAACTTTTGAACATTGGGGTTCTCTTAGTGATGAACACATGGAGTCTAATATCTTAGATTGGCTATATTACAATGGTAAAGATGCTCTTGTAGAATTCCCTAAAGGTAAGTATGTCAAGGCTCCTCCCATCATTAAGAACATGGGATATCACAACATAGACCTTGGACCTAAAGAAGATGGAATCAGGCAACCGCTTGAGGCTACTAGTTGTCCTAAAGGACGAGGTTTGGGCTTCATTAAATGCAAGGTGACATTTGTTGACAACTATTGTATGGTTTAACTTGACTTTGAAACTGAAGAGGAGGAATTCTTTGAAGTACCTTTCTAATACATTGAGGATGACCTAGATAACTATGTACATGTCATTACTGTAGTCGACCTCTCATCCACTAACCTAACCCTCACTAACCCTGACATGATAGACTAGAACCTTCAAGACACACCATCAACTCTCAATATTTGTAACTCTGATGAAGCAGTGATGGCTCTTTTTTGCCTCAAGAATCTCCAAGATTACAAGCATGAGATCCAATACAACAAGGAAGCCAACTTTAGTAGCCAAGTCAACTCTCTTCATTACAAAAGTGAAAAAAAAAATTTTAAAAATAGAAGAAACATCCTCTATTGAAAATTCTTTTGGAGCACTCTTGGATGAAGAAAAAGATAAAATAAAGGATGCATCTTCTAGTGACAATCTCCTAGAGGTGCCAGAAGAGGGAGAGGTTGACTTTCCATTTAGAACTCTACCACCAGAAAAAGTCATCTATATTGAATGAAGACACAATTCTAGTTAACTTGGGTATGGTGGATAATCCACAAATCACCTATATTATTGCTACCTTAAGTACAAAAGAATAAGAAGTGATAACTCAATTCCTATAGAAAGGCAAAATCAATTCTGCATGGACATACAAAGGCATGTCTGGCTTAGACACAAACTTGGTTGTGCATGACCTAGTAGTGGATCCAAAGATTAGACCTGTTAAGCAAAAGTTATGCAAGATGCATCCTAAGCTAGCACTCTTGGTCAAAGAAAAATTATAAAAAATGTTAGAAGCAAAGTTCATCTGACCTATTGATTATCATGAATGGGTTTCCAACATTGTCCCTGTGGGGAAATCCTTAGGGGGCATCCACATATGTTTAGATTTTGAGACTTGAGTCTTGCATGTCTTAAGGATGATTTTCCACTACCCAAGATGGACATTAAAGTGGAATTGATTGTCAAACATGAAATGTTATCTCTGATGGATGGTTTTTCCGATTACAATCAAATTAGAATTGCAGAAGAAGGCCAACACAAAATGACATTTACTACCCCATGGGGGACTTTCTATTACCAAATCATGCCTTTTGGCTTAAAGAATGCTGGTGCCACCTATCAATACATAATGACCACAATATTCTATGATCTTCTACATGTAAAAATGGAGGACTATGTTGATGACATCCTAGGAAAATCCAAGATACGTGATTCACACATTGTTATTCTTACCACCATATTTGAAAGGTTGGAGAAATACAAAGTTCACCCTCACCCTAAAAAGTGTGTTTTTGGGGTCCAATCTAGAAATTTATTAGGTTACATAGTGTCAAGAAGAGGCATTCAGGTAGACCTTGTAAAAGTAAAAACCATCATGGAAATGCCTTCACCTACTATATTGAAACAACTCTATAGCTTTCAAGGGTGGTTATAGTTCATTAGACAGTTCATATCCCAATTAGTAGATAAAGTCCATCCACTCCAACACTTGCTTCGAAAAGACACCAAGTTTCAATCGGATTGCCTATGTTAAAAAGCATTTGAACAAGTCAAGGTATACCTGGCTAATCCACCAGTACTAGTTCCTCCAATCATAGGTCGACCATTAATTCTCTACATTATGCCACTTCAGCTACATTGGGTGCTCTTTTAGCATAGATAGATGAAAATGGAAATGAGCAAGCTATCTACTATCTCAATCAAACATTAGTTGGCTATAAGTTTAACTGCACTGCTATTGAGCGAGCTTTCTTGGTTGTAGTTTTTTATACACAGAAACTATGTTATTATATGCTTAATCATAATACACACCTCATTGCTAAGATAGATCCTCTCAAATATTTTCTATCAAAATCTTCCCTCACTGGTCATGCTTCAAAGTGGGTCTTGATTTTAAGAGAATTCAACATTGTTTATAAAGACTGCAAGGCCATAAAGGGACAAACCATTGTGGATCAACTTGTAGAAGCTCCTCTTCAAGAAGAACATCCTATCATAGCAGATTTTCCAGATGACACAATTATGACTATTACCCCTAAT
This sequence comes from Cupressus sempervirens, assembly GCA_028749045.1. Lineage (NCBI taxonomy): Eukaryota > Viridiplantae > Streptophyta > Pinopsida > Cupressales > Cupressaceae > Cupressus > Cupressus sempervirens. The sequence goes on from CM053787.1 coordinate 939,579,278, forward strand.
ACGTAGTGAAAGCTCTATTTCAATGGCTCTTTCACACATAAAAGATCTAGGGCAGGTATCTTGTTTGTTACACCACAAGGAGACGTTATCCCTAAGTCTTACAAAAAATTAATTCCCTTGCACAAACAACATAACTGAATATGAAGGACTAGTAACAAGGCTATGCCAAGATATCCAATTGAATATAAAGAGCCTACTTGTCTTTGGGGATTCTTAATTGGTCATTAGACAAGTTACAAATAAATATCAAACAAAAGATGAAAAGTTGTTGCCATATCATTGGATAGTAGAAGATCTTAAACAACATTTCACTGAGATATTCTTCTAGTAGATACCAAGGACAAATAACAAAGCAACAGATGTCATGGCTATCATAGGCTCCATGATTTTCATGCCTGAATATAGTCCCAAGTGTGAATTTCTTGTTTAGAATTTGCTTCTTCTTGCTTACGAGCAATTTGAATCAGAGCTAGTGTGTGAGGTTTTCAGTCCAGTCTCCATGGCACTTTGAAATTTTTGTTTGCCTTTGTCGTAACACAATCTCCATAGCCCTTTCCTTAAATCAAAGTGAAACCTTCATCTGTTGCACTGCTCACTACATTATCCTAGGTGACACCCTTTTCTAGAAAACACTTCGACGAAACCCTCCTTTGATATCTCAATTCAGATGAAGCCAAAACAACTTTAGAAGAAGTTCACCAAGGAATTTGTGGTGCCCATTCTAGTGGATTTACATTAGCAAAAAAGCTCCTCACAACAGGTTATTATTGGACTAATATGGAATTTGATGCCTATCATTTTATGAAATGATGTGTTCTTTGTTAGCAACATGGAGATTTGATACATGCTCCCGCCTAAGACCTTCAACCTACCATCACACCATGGCCCTTTTCCCACTAGGGTTTCAATCTTATGGGTCAAAAATATTTGAATTCTACAAATAGCCACAAGTATATTATTGTTGTCATTGAGTACTTCACAAAGTGGGTTAAGGCTATCCCTTTAACCTACACTACTTTAAAAAATAAGTTTCTAAGTTCATCTTAAACTACATCATCTATCGTTTTGGCATCCCCTAAGACATCATGACTAATAATGGGACTCCTTTCAAAAATTAGGAGGTTTCCACACTGAGTAGGAAATTCAGAATTACCTAGCATTTCTCCACCAAATACTTCCCCCAAGGAAATGGTCAAGCTGAAGCCGCTAATAAAACCATTTTGAAAGTCTTAAAGAAAATTGTTGATGCAGTTGGCCATGACTAGCACCTCCAAATTGCTCCTTCCCTTTAGGCCTATTGCACCTCCATATGTACTCCCATAGGAGCCACTCCATTTTCCCTTGATTATGGCTCTACGACTGTATTACCCATTTAAATTGAGCTCCGTTCCCTTAGAATCTCTCTCAAGAATTTGATGTCCAAAGAAGAATACCGAGTTGCTTGCTTGCAAGAGCTACAACTCCTTGATGAGAGATGCCTCACTACCTTAAATCACCTCCACATGAATCACCATCGCCTTTAAATCCAATTTTACAAAAAGGTCAAACCTTGGGAATTTGAGGTTGGTGACCTAGTGTTGCAGCATAACATGAGGAATCTCTAGAACGGAGAAAAGAAAGGAAAGTTTGAAGCCGATTGGCTTGGCCCATTTATCATCACAACCAAGTATGGTTATGGGACATATAAGATTGCCACTTCAGAGGGAGATCTGCTTCCTAAGCCAAAAATATTTAGCACCTCAAACAATTATATGCCTGAGTTTCACAATTCCTATATAGTATTGTTAAAGTTCCATGAAAATCCAATAACATTTGCAAAAAGTCCCTAAATTATTTTTTCCTGTGTAAAATAAATAAGGTCCATTATCTATAAGATTCATCCCACTTCACCATGTTTCCCCCATTTCATCCCATATTTTTGTAGGAGTTCTGTCTGGCTCACACTTTTCATACATCCAATAAAAGACCTCTTGTCTACAAGGCTTCCATCCATCTTCAATTTTTTCACAAGACCTCTAGTCCGTGAGGCACTTCCCCATCGAATGTTCACCCTACTTTCATTTTCCTAAGCATTTTCCCACAATAGCAACTAGGACAAAACCCAAACAAAATCACCATTGAGACTTAACGATTCGAGAAACTTGCTCTTTCCACAACTATTGCCAACAAACACTCACTACAACAACTTAGACAAATAAAACCTCATAGGCTGACTCTTTCTTATAGAAACATAACAAACTTCACTCACAAAATAACATCCATGGCAGGAACTGTGGACTAAATTACTACTTGGTCGTGAAGTCTCTTTTTGTTGATTTCATCTTTTTGTGTTAACAATAGCCTTCTCAGTTGTGCCTCCATCTTCCATATCTTGGTATCACTTGAATGGCTCCAAATAACTACATGTGTCATTTGCAATATGATGTGTATTTGATGCTTTAGTACATCTATGTCATTTTTTGAGCTATGCCTATGTACTACTCACTTGGGGCACTAGGTTAGCATACTTTCCACCAAGATCCCTAAAAAGAATTTGGGTGTACCTAGACCTCTCCATTGTGTTTATGTCATTTGTTCCATCATGACTATGAAAACTAGATCTATTATCTTAAAGTATCTATTTTGTTGAGAGTCTAGTCCATGCGATGGAATCTTGTCATCTATGCTACTATAGCATTTGGTGCATAACTCCTTTTGCAAATCAAACTAGGGTGTGCTCTCCTATATAAACACAATTCAATCCCTTGATATCATTTAGATAGGTTTCGTGTAGTCCAGGGCTTCTTTATGCTCTACTTGAGACAAGGGTTCTATTTATCCCACCCCCCCCTATACAAGGCTACCTAATTTTGATGAGCTATAGTTTGACACAATCCATCCATTAGGTCTCATTCATATTGCATTTTCATGTCTCACATTTACACTTTGTGTTGGTATCATTTCATTTTGCATTTTTTTCATGATTAGTTTAACTTTATATGTTACTAGCCTTTTCACTTAAGATACATTCATTTTCATATATATATTGCATTCTTTACACCTATATTATACATCTCATTCATTATTCATCATTAGGTTACATTATTCACTCATTGCATCGATCCATTAGGTATCATCATTACAATCACTATATTTAGTCACATACACATTACTATACATCCATTTCATGAACACAAATAATATAGTGAGTCTATACATATAACACAAAAAATTCATACATCTCATACATCGCCATCATATAGGACCTGCATCATCCACACATTAGACATCATATACACATCATCGAAATACTACATCACATCACACACATACTGCATCACAATGTTAGTAGAAATATAACAAAATACGACATCACATGTAGTACTCATAAAGCCTCATATGCATAAGCATCAATAAAACACCATCATACATACAAATTTAGGAACATCAAATCATGTCATCATATATACCAAAAAATGAGCATCCATGCACAGTCCATATACAAAAAAATCATATAGTACACCATGCAAGATACATCATCAAAGACTCATTGCATCTGCACATACATATCTATCACTATGTCAAAACTTATCACTCTAGGGATCATTTGCCTGGTTGTGAGGCCCCTGCTCCTCCTATACCCCCTCCTCATTGCAACCTCACCTGCCCAACTAACTACTCTGATCTTTGTCGACCAACTATGGCCCAAGAGTTGGATGCCTCTTGAAACACAAGATATCATTGATCTGCTGGCACACAACCATAATATAATGCTTGATAGTAACTTGCCTCTCGTAGAGCTTATGCCTCATGGTGACGTGCAAACGTGGCCTCCTAAATCATGGTCACCATACCCCTATCTTGTCTCATCTGCATCATGACATCTTGCTAACCACGATAATCATCTATTTGCCACTGTAAGGTCTCTCTATCAGACAGAAGGGCAGTCACATCCTGTTAGAGAGCATCTAGCTTTGCTAGCTCCTCCACATCTGTGTGTAGAGTAAGATTACTGAACTTTCCAACATCTTCCCTTTCCTGTAATCTTGCAAGGGTCTCTTGCACACTATCTTCCCTAGTCTGCTTTGCCTGTACCTTTACCTGAAGTCTAGTAATCTCTGTCTACGCATTGGCAAACTTAGTCTTTGCAACTATCTCCCCTTGTAATCATGCAAACTCTATTTGGAGGTTATCCCACTCTACTTTTACTATATCCATGTCACCCTATTGTTCTGGAGGTGGCCCTTGTGGTACCTGTGGTAGGGGTATTCTCTGGGGCCCATGTCCTTGTCCCTGTGGAACCCTCTTGTGGTTCTTGCACTAATGGTAGCCCTATTGGTACTTGCCCTCCCTGATGACAAACTCATCATCCCTATACCTCCTATAGCCAAGGTGTCTGTCCTTCCTCCCCACTCTAGCATCATCCCCCCTACCTCGTGCTCGCTCTACTAGTGGTGGTGCCCCTGGTACTATTAGTCTTAATGCTTGATGTGCCACCCACCACTGTGTGTATGTTAGTGTCATCCTTGCATCTGCTTGATCTTGTTCATGAACCCATGGTACTGGCAACATGCCCTACCATGAAGTCCTAGCCAATCTAATAGTGGTCCCCAATCCCCATAATTTGTCCACCTCACAGGAAACCACTAGATACATGAATCTATCTGGTGGAGCTATTTTGTTACAAATCAACCAAAAGTGATTCCTCGCCATGAGATCTCATCAAGATTTTGTGTTTCATGAAAGGCACATACGTTTAATTGGCTGTGGAGAGCTATTTTGTGATTTTGGAGCATACCTTTCAAAAGTTCGAACAAGAGTTCATTATATATATTAAGATGAAGAAATAGGGCGCCCATTGTAGTTAAAGTGATGGAATTTCTTATGATTCTGAATGGGGTCGAAGGGACAAATCAAACCCGATGATAGTTGAAGAAGATGTGACTGTATGTATTCTATTTGACTGGAGAGCCATGGGTGAAGGTGAATCATTCAAGAAGCCTTAAAGACCACATTTGATATATGTTCGAGAGCATAGTGATCGGGCCTCTAGCATGAAGATTGTGGACCAACACAATGAATAAACATCATTTCAAGCATGGAATGAGGTTGTATGCTAACCACTAGAACATCTTTTGTTGAGCATCCTTCTCTATCTACTCGTATACTATGGTAGCATTTGGTTTGATATGGAATGGGTGTCAAGCTTCTTCAAATCAAATTCAATTTTCCTGTTCTCACTGTTGGTCTCAAAAATAATGGAATTATTCCATGAAGACCCACTGCAAATAATTTGGCATAATCAAATCATTTGCTTACTTGATTTGAATGTTGATCAAGTTCCATCTATCCTTGGTAGAAAGGATCACACACTTTGGGGCTACAAATTCCTAAGCCATGTGGAGCTATACTGCACGATTGCCAATGGAACTCGGGCATATGTAGTTAGAGTATATGGTGGAAGAACTATTTAGCGATACCTTAGTGAATATATGGAAGGACATGGAGGAAGCCATGGAGTATTTTGAGCTTTAGGAAGGAGGAAGAAACATATGAAGTTTAAATTAAAACCATTTGTCACCTTTCCAAATATACATGCTCCTGAGATGACAAGTGTTTGTTCTTCCCCTTTCATAAGCATAATTTTAATGACTACCAAACATCATATGGAAGATTATGATGGAAGTGATATATGGGCTCAATGTGGCACAATAAGATCCATTTTAAATGATGACTTAGCATTATAATAACAAGTGCTATTAAAGCAAAAGGGACTCAAGATACACACTAGTGCAAGGAAAATGAATCAATTCTAATAACTGAAAAGTTACAGGAAAGGTTAAAAAAGGATGCATATTTCTCAAAGAATTGGTTATGCTGATAGAGGGAGGAAAATAGGAAGCTTATTTATTGAAGATTTGCTCATTCTTGGGGGGTTCAGTTTTTTTCTGAAACAAGCACACTGTGTGTTGCATTTGAAGAGAAATGTAGATTGTATAGGCATGGGGCAGTTTTTTATGGTGATCAGAGACGTCCTTTTTAATTTAGTTTTATTCTCTAGTTTTCTAAGAGTATTTTGATTGTCAGTAGTATTTAGAAATAGTATTATTTTTGGGTTGAATGAGGATTCTATCATTTCAAAGATTGTGTGCTTCAGATTGTTCTCATTCTTGGTTTAGGTGTAAATCGAGACTAAATGAAATTAAATTCTACTACTATATTCATTTATTGCAAGGGCTATTCCTTTTTGTTTAAATCTTTCTCTTTCTTTTAGGGTGCATGTACGAGTGGGAAGATTGTATGCTTCCATCACTGTATGCTAAGTCTTTTCTGTCTATTTTAGTTATAGTAATTTGCCCCCTATCCAAGAATAGTAGGGGTAGCCTTCACTTTCATGTTAAAAGCATTCCTTAAATTCCATTCTTTGTATATCAAAATTGGGCAGTTGTAACCTACAAAATTCAAAGGATGCTTGCATAATCCCATTGCAACGTGATTCAACTATTGGTTCTATTGTGTCTTCAAGTTTGGGGCATTTTGAGTCATTTTGCAAACTTTTTGTGTCAAGATGAATTTGTTTACCAATAGGCATCTTGCCTTGTCAACCTTGACCATCCTTATTTCTAGAGCACCAATGCATCCACATCAACAAAGATGTTAATCCATGTAGACATCAATTAGTGGAGATGCCAAAACATAGAGACGCTGATTAGGCATCTCTGACAGCTTTGTAGACATCAGTATTTTTGTCGATGGTTGCAGTTTTAGCATCTACGAAGACAATGATACAAAGATCATTGTCTCTGCCTCATTCTTCCCCCTCATTTTTTCATCTGTGTAGATGATATGATGAAACCTATTATCTTCAAAGCTGACAGGATGACTCATGTCATCTTTGTAGAGATAGATTCCCAGTTTTGTTGTCCTTAAAGATGACAGAGTGAAGAACCATCGTCTCTATCCTGACTACGAATGCAAAAAATTGACAAGTTGGGATAGTCAACTTATTGGTGGTCCCATGTTGGCTGGTCTCTGGTGCACTCGAATGCGTTCTCCAAGCTGTAATCTCTCGATTGGATCCATCCTTCACTCTGGTTCTCTTCTCTCTAGGTGTACAAATGACTCTTCTAAGAAGCCCTTGGAGGCTTATATAGGTCCTTTGAGGTCCCCTTTTGAGATCGTTCCCATTCCTTTGCCCTATCTAACCTTGTTTATCCCCAAGTCATGCAAAATATTCATTTGTGCCTTTTCCTTCCCTTTCTTTTCTTTTTGGGTCTTTTTTGTGAAAATTGCACAAAATTTGTCTTTTATTCTATTTTTGCAAGGGGGCACCCTCCTCCCCTATTGTCATTATGATGCAACTCCTAGGATTTTTTTCCTCTCTAGGGCAAGTTATATTTTCTTTTCTTTGATGCAATGTCATCTCGACACCACATCAAAGAGGGGCAAAATGTAGATGCTTAAAATCATCCCAAAACACTGTATTAATTTATTAATATTTCCCTAGACACTATAATTGATTATTAATTAATTAATCATATTTTTCTTATTCTTCTACTTATGTAATTAAATTTATTAAATTAAATAGATTCACTTTCCTAAAGTATTTAAATTTAATTTAAATGTATCCCCTGTAATGTGTTAAATTTATTTAATACATAGTGCTCCATAAATCCCCTTTTAAATAAATTCCAATTTATTTAATTCCCTCCACTTTATTAAATTCTCTAATCCTATGATTAAACTAAATCCTATTTTATTTAATCTTAATCCCACCTAAAACCTAGCCTACCAACTACCACTCTCATCCTTTTAAGTTTACCCACTTACTAAACCCACTTTATTAATCTAAAGCTCCCTTTTAAACACCTTTTAGCCCTTAAGTGGTTGCTCACACATGTGTGAGCAACTTAATCCCTAGGAGCCCCTTTTTCATTAATTTCTCCAAATGGACTCTTACATCCTTGTCCCCCCACTCCATTCCCCAAGGTTGCTCACACTTGTGTGAGCAAATCTCAAGCCACCCAAATCATAAAGGCTCCTTTTGACTTTTGCATGGCTTTTCCTTTAGACCATGTGTCTCCCTTGTGGTACCCTTGTGCCACATATAAAGTGTAAGGCAAAACATTCAATTTACAATGATGAAAAGAATGTGCAATTGAAAAGTAACTCAAATTTCACAATAATTATTAGCCAAATGACTGCATATTATCATGAAAACACTTTAAATAAACTCAACCAGAATGAAGGCTACTGTGTTATCTGGATTCAAGATCAATAAAAAATGCAAAGAAAAAGCCGACTACACATACATTTACTTCCATATGAAAATAAGAGTATGTTTTAGAAAAATCATACGATTTACCAACCAAAACTCATATATCAAAATCACATGATTTCAGATATTATTGTAGGTAACATATATCTATCACAAATCCAAAATTGGATAGCTTAATATGAAAGTATTTGTAACCAAAGTGTCGACCCCATCAGAGTATCAAACAAACTTATACAGCCACGGAGGGATTTTAAGATTTAGTTTTTAAAATTGACTCCTGTGGGGAGTTGGAAACTAACTTCTTTAAACAAAGTCTTTTTGCAACTAATTGAAAAGGAAGCATGTTAAGGCAAGCAACCCCTAAATTATATCTAATCAAATCCCAATTATTATGGTGGCATTGGCCTATTGCTCCTGATTTTCAAAAACTCCACCACTAATGTCCATCCACTTTTTTTATATGTAGCAATGAATTCAACTAACTCCTTTTGTAAGAGTTCTCCAATCACCTCCATCCTTAGCTTCTAGACATGCTTAATTGATAGATACTCTCCGAGGCATACTTGCACAATTGCTATCTAAGGCTATACTAAACCTACTCTTCTCAAGACCCTAAGCTCACTTCTAGGACCTTAAAAGTCTTGGAAAACCTTGCCTAAGACTTCCCTAACTCAAATTTATTAGTTAGTTTCCTTGTGCTTCACCTTGAGGGATAACTATCATTAGGGATGCTTCAACTCTTCACTTTTCCTTGGATGTCTCCAAGGGAAATTTCACCATAATTTCATTACAAGTGCTACAGGGGGTGTGTTCATCACCAAAACATATAATTTATTTCCAAGTGACTCCTTTTTAATAGGGCATCTAGGCTTTTCTTATCGAGTTCAAGGTTTGCTATGGTTTTCGCCAAATAGGCCTAATGAGCCAAATAGCCCTAGTTAGTAGGTTTTTCCCAATTCTTCCTCAAAATTTCCAAGTAACCCCCCAAAAAAAAAGATATTCAGATACCCTTTTTCAAGATCTTGAAGATTTTTTTGATCTTAGGTTCCTAGGTCATCCGTACAGTGGATTCCTAAAATGTAGGGTTAATAGGGTTGAATTTGTGTTGATCACTGATTTCGGCAAAGAAATCTACCTAAATGGATTGGCCAATGCCTAATCTCACTCTTAGGTGTTTATAGAACTATGAGTTTTCTAAAACTAGGCTTGGTTCCATACCCTCTCTCTTTCCCTTGCACGTGCACATCAATTTTGCACTGTCATGCACCTAACCGGGCTCATTGATCTTGCTTAGGGCATGATTCCAAAAATAGTTATCCTACCTTCTAGAGCTCCTCCTTTCACAAAAGAAATTTTTAATGGATTCCCTAAGATATTCCTTTGAGTAGTGATGATTTGAACGGTGGAGAACAATGGGGAAGCCATAAAAGCAAAAACTGTATGTTTTTGCCCCAATAACTAGACTATTTACAAAACAATTTCAAAACCTACTCTAATTAACTCAAATAAACTTAATTACTAAATAGAAAATTCTTAAAACTATCTGCTTTACAAAAATTCAATGTTAACTCTCACAAATCAATCCATAAAAACACATTTCCACTCAATGCAAGCTGACTGTCACTACAAAATAGAATTATGAGCTCTATTCCGCTTCAAAATTTCCACTACATCACACACTACTTTGGGAAACTGAATTCAAGAAGTTTAAATATGCCATACCCTTGATTTTAGGCCATTATGGAAGCTACCCATAATGATGCCTCGAAGAGAATCCAATCTTGCAATTTGTTATGCAATTTTCAAAAATTGCAAAATGTTGTCAAGCAACATTGTGACAAGTTTTACATCTTTTTGCTAAAGTCATGCTAAGCGTCTGTAATCAACCTAGAATGATGTAAAAATATCCTATGAACTATTTGAGGAATATTTCTACCCTTTCCCAAGCCTTAAAGGCTTTAAGACCTACTTTTCCCACTTTAGGCCTAATCTAGCACTAACAACTATTAAAATAATAAACACCCAGGTTGGATTGATCCTAGTCTAATCCACCTAGGAAAATATAAGAAAGACCTTCTAAGGTTAAAAAAACAACACTAATGACTTGGCTAAGGTTAGTACAACCCAAGATTGTAACAAGTTTGAAGAATAAGCCTAGGTGCTCCTACACCATCCTCTCCAAATGACAAGACTTCAATCCATCCTTTGATTGAGTAAGTTGACATCCACTCCCAACTTCTTGAATTCAATCTCCTTGATCCAAGTGGCCTTTTCATCTTCTTTTCCATGCCATTTTACTAGATGCTCATAGCAACTTCTATGTCTTTTCTTCTTATAGGCCATGAAGTCAAGTATCTTCTCTGGTTTTTTAGGTGGTGTAGGAGTCAAATTCATATCTACCACCTCCTTTATGACCTCTGTCAATCTCTGGTCTAGATCTAGAGTAGGAACCTTTTAAAGGACTAGATCTACAACATTGAAGAATGGAGAAAAACCCATATCTTCAGGGGTCTCAACCTTGTATACATTGTTGCCATATTTGGCCAAAATAGTACATAGCCCTATTCTTCTCATTTGAAACTTATGTGGTACTCCATTCTATCTTCTAGCCTTGTTCAGATGAACCATGACTAGATCTCCTACCTAGAATTGAACATCTTTCTTCCTTTCATCCACCTTTTGCTTGATCTTTGTTACGTTTTCTTGCAAAGTCCTTCTCATTGTTTCATGCACCTCTTTCATGGAATTTGCAAAGTCTTCAGCATAACCACTATCCTTGGCTCCATCCTTTAGTTCTCTGAGCTCAAATATGCCTCTAGGGTGTAGGCCATAAACTATTTCAAAGTGACTCTTGCCAGTAGTTCTATTCACAATATCATTGTAGGCATATTTTGCCTATCTTAGGAGTTGGTCTGAAGTTTGTCCATACTCCTTTGTAAGATACTTAAATAGGTTTCCAAGACTTCTGTTAACCACCTCTATTTGACCATCTTTCTATGGGTGATATGAAGACCCAAAAGATAGATTAGTTCCCAATTTGTACCATAATGTTTTCCAAAGTCACTCATGAATTTAGTGTCTTTGTCTAAGACTATACTCAAAGGTAACCCATGTATCCTCACTACTTCTTTGAATAACAAGTGTTCTATGTGGTAAGCATCATGAATTATTTTACATGGAAAAAATGTGCCATTTTGCTAAATCCGTCCATTATGACATATATACTGTCAAATCCTTGCTTTGTCCTTGGCAAGCCTACAAAAATTCCATGCTCAAACATTCATATGGTTTACTTGGGATGGAAAGAGGTTGGTAAAGGCCTACATTAGAAGATGTACCCTTTTCTTTTTGACACACCACACAACTTTCAACATACTTTCTAATGTCCAAATTATTTTTAGGCCAAACGTAAAACCTATGCACCAAATCTTGTGTCTTATTGACTCCAAAATGCCCACTAAGTACACCATTGTGTTTCCTTGAATCAAATGTTTTGTAATTGAACCTCTAGGAACACATAACTAACTTCCCTTAAACAATAGATCACTTTAGACAGTATAGTTACAGAATTTGCTAAAAATGATTCTTGTACTCTTGACATACCTTGTATATTTTTGTAAAGTCTTCATCCTCTACATATAGGTCTTTGAAGCTCTCAATACCCATGCTCTACAGGTGTATCTCTTGTATAGTCAGCGCTCTTCTACTTAAGGCATCTGCTACCTTATTTTGCAGTCCCTTCTTGTATTTAATGTTGAAAGTGTAGGCCTGCAAATATTCCACCCACTTCATATGTTTATGATTGAGATTATCTTGTGAGTTTAGGAAACTTAGTGCCTAATTTTCTAAAAAGACCACAAATTCCTTTGGAAGAAAGTAGTGCCTCCATTTCCTCAGTGCCTAAACTAGAGCATACATCTATAGGTCATAAGAAGAGTACTTCTTCTTAGCATCACTTAACTTTTTGCTGTGAAAAGCCACTGGTCTTCCCTCTTGACTTAACAACACCAATAGCCACATTGCTAGCATCACACTCAACTGTGAAAAACTTCTCAAAGCTTGGTAAAACCAAGATTGGTTGAGTGACAATATTTTTCTTCAAAAACTCAAATACATGGTTAGCTTGTTAATTCCAAAAAAAATAAGTCTTCGTTCCTCCTTTTATAGTATCAAGCATAGGAGCACAAATAACACTAGATTGGTTAATTGACTTCCTATAATATTGGGCTGAACCATGAAAACTTCTTAACTCTGTTGTAGTTTTTGGAGTAGGTCGATTGAGAATGGATTCCACTTAGATCCATCTTTAGATTGCCTTGGGATAACAAAAACCCAAGGTACACCAACTTTGTCTTCATTAACTCACACTTCTCCAAGTTTGTCATCAGTTTCTCATTATGTAGCTTCTTGAAAATAATCTACACATGACTGGGATGTTCTTCTTTAGTCTTGTAAATGTGAGGTATTTTTAATCTCATTGTGGTTTTGACAAAGTTAGTGACACAACACTTAGTCATTATCTAGTAGAGTTAGTTAGTCATCACTACAACTATCTACTAGTAGAGTTAGTTAGTCATCACTACAACTATTTACTATACAATCTGAGTGAACAAAGCAAGCCAAGTGAACATAGCAAGTTGAGTGAATAGAGCTTGCTGGGCATAAGTGTTCATACAATACATGTTGAGTGATACGACAAGTTAGTATGTGCCAAGTCATTCAGGAGTTGAGAAAACAGTATGTGTTGAACCATTCAGAGGCTAGGTGACAATAGAGAGCATAGTTAAGGTTGAGCATTAGAAGTCTATTGATGCTAAACAACCAATCATGGACATACAAGTTTGTGATTGCACAAACACATATTTTTAAACCATTTTGGTTGACATAATCTTTAATTTGTGATAATGTGAGATAAGATCAAAGTCATATCACATATCCCAAGGTAACTATTATCACATGGGACCCTCAACCTCTCCCTTTAGACCTATGCTATCTCTAGCTAACCTCTTTGGTGGCACCCTCACTTACAATTTGAGCTTTTGGTGTAGTGGTAGCCGATCTGTGTTAACAAACTGGCAACTCTACTAGGGAGGGGTTTAAATCCCACCAATGCTCTTTACTCGCCTCATGGTTGCGTGTGTCCCATGCAGACCTCTTGGCTCAGGGGGCTAAACTATTATCATGTGAGACCCTCAATCCCTCCCTTTAGACCTATGCAGTCTCTGGCTAACCTCTCTAGTGACACCCTCACTAATAGCTTGAGCTTTTGGTGTTGTGGTAGCTGGTATGTGTTTACAGTAACCTAAGCAACTAAAAAGAAAAAGGGAAGCTTTAAGTGGCAATAATAATCAACTAAAGCCATTGATTATTACCTAAGATTGTCTCTAAATGCCTATTTAGGAGGAAAACCCTAAGGGGGAGTATAGAGATATGAAGAGGAGTATCCTATGCAAAGAAGAGTGAATGCTAAGAGGATAGAAGGAATTCATAATGGAGAAGATGCTTAAGTGAAGGATCAAAGATGTAGAACTAGTTGATAAGAACAAATCCATTTAATAAGACAAGCAATGAAGAGTCAAAGAAGAGAAATTTGATCAGAAGTATCAAGATATGACTAACAAAGAGGAGATTTGATATCTAGCAGAAAGGTGCTAATTGAAGGATTAGGTACTAAATAATTTTGACAAGTGATATAGGGTAAATCTCTTGACAAAGTAGTCCTAATAGACTTGTGTAAATCTCCTAACAAAGTGCTTACTTAGTTGTGAGTTTAAATCCTTTCATCAAGGTATGACCTAATAATCTTGTAAGCCTTAACATGGTAGACCTTTCATAGGGTATGATCATAGATTATGATCAAAAATTTGTAGCCATAATTGGCCACACTTTATTGTTGTAGTAGTAAAGATTTGTGGGTGTCATTCAGACCCTAGTTTTACGTTCACCATGGAGGGTTTTTGGGTAACCAAATTATTTGGTGTTATGTGTTGATTTACATTATGCTATGGTTGTGATACATAGTTAGATATTTCAATTTATTTGATAAGTTATGAGATGGATGAGTCATGAAATGTTTTTATGGTAAAAGTTTTAAAGTATTGATTCACCCCCCTGCTCAGAACTTACTTTTCCATTTATATTTCCAATAATTGGTATCAGAGCCTTGTTCTCTAGAAAGTAAAGTTTGACAACTTGAGAGGTAAAATCTTGAAGATGGAATTATACAAATTGGGAAAAACTATTGAGAACTAGAAGATTGAAATACAACTTGTCCTACGTCAACTAAAGGAGGCAAGAGATGAAATGCAACAATCATTAAAGAGAAGAAAGGATATGGCCATTCAACAAAATGACACTCAACATCAAGAAGGAGACACTACAAGATTGTTTGAGGACAAGAACTCCAAAGAATTTGATGCAACAATTGCATATCTAATGGAAAAGAATAATGCTCTAAATGAAGAAGTCATGAATTTGAAAAGGGAACAAGAAGTTCAATTAGTAATGTTGTGTGAGACATCTGAACTAAAAAATAAAGTTGAGGAAGATAAAGGCATAATTGAAGAAGATAAAAGATTACTGGAAAATAGACTTGAGGAGAAGTCATCAGATGTGCAAAACTTACAAATAGTCAACTAGATTTAGTGAATCAATTGATGATTTCAAATCAAGAACTCAACAAAAAAGACATTGAGATTGCAACTTTGAAAACACATAATGACCTATTGTAGAATGAATTAAAAGCATAAAAGGAATTCATTGAAAGGTTTAATAAGCCTAGCGAAGCCATAGATTTCTTTGAAGAACTAATAAGAACACCAAGAACAAATGGTGATACTATTGGATTGGGATATTCTAGTACTAAGAAAGGAGAATCATCTACAAGTGGTGAACAAAGGAGTGATAAGGGAAAGAACAAAAAACCCACTTGTCATCATTGTGGCAAAATAGGTCACACAACAAATGTTTGTAGAAGTAATACTGGTAATCAAAACCCTAAGAAAAAATACAAGGGACACTGCCATAACTACAAGAAGCAAGGACATCAGGCACATGAATGTAGAACAAAGACCATCAACACTAAGTTTTTTGAAGGATATTTTTACAACTATCAGAAGTACAGACACAAAGCATATGAATGCAAATCCAAACCAAAGTGGACATCAAACAAACAAACAAAGGTACATCATCATGGAAATTCTTACTATTGGGATTACAATACAAGGTATAGTTGTCACAAAGAATATGGTTATGTTGCTAAAAATTGCATAAGGACACACTTTAGAGATAACTACAAAAAGTGGATGGATAGAGATATTGTATGCTTTAGTTGTCTTAAAGTCAATCATGTAAGCAGAAACTACCCAACTCGGTCACCTACACTGAAAAATGAATTCAACAAAGCCAAAGGCAAGGTAGAAGTAGAAAAGGTAAAGATCCAGATGAAAAAAACATAGAGAAAGAAAGAATATTGTAGCACATCAAGCTAGGATGAGGTCACTTTATCCAATGGAATAGGTGATCACATCAACCCCAACTAAGCAATCAAAGGTATGTATGGAACTGACACTTGAAATGATATATTTTGCTTTAGTTACAAACATTTAAGGTATGAAAAGGATTTATCAACATAAATAAAGATTCAATTAAATGATTAGAAGAATGAGATATTCTATGTTGTTGCTAAGTACTAGAAAAAATTGTCATGATAATCGAGTAAGCTATATTGACCAATCACAATGTAAGTCCTATGGTGATTGAGGTAATAGTTGTGTAGATCAAAGTATTAAATGCAAAGATTTTTCAACTTGTCAATGCTATTTAGTCAATCTTTTAAATCATTTTCACTTAAAAGACAATTAAGAGAAACTGAGCGATTTATGAAAAGATATTTAAGTGACTACAAAGGTGAGTCAACTACTACTTGAAATTATCATCAAATCTTGAGGTATTTTACTTGTGTCGAGTTACTTTGTTTTTGTGATCTTCAAATCCTAGCAAGTTACAATGGAAGCAAGTTCACTGGCAACAGAAAGCAAGGAAGGAAAAGAAGATACAAATGTTTAATTGATCAATAATGATGTATGTGAACCACCTAATTTTTTAGCAATACCTGAGATAAAATACAAGGGAGATTTGTCAGGTGTGCTATCTATGATTCCATCGAAAGTTTAAATGATACACGATGTGAGATGTCGTTATATATGCAAGGTTGGGGAGATTGGAGACCTTGAAATTAGGGAATCATATTAGAAACTATGTGACAATGGAATTTTGAAGGAGGAGAATAAAGTTGTTGAGCAGAAATGGTTAACCCGTGCCCTATATTTTCCATCAGTTTTCAAGACAGAATGGATTAAGATAGCTTTCAGTCAAATCCATGATAACCAGTTGTGATTGGAGAATGGTCCTGTCAAAATCACAAGGAGGATCATACATAGGGTAATAGGGTATCCTACCTTAGATAGACCCAAGACCATGAGGTGCGACACCAAGGAAGCAATTGAAAAGGCTATAGGAGCTACCAAGAACAAGAAGGAAATGTCCATAGACACCATTAAAGACCTTGTTATTGCATTTGTAGTATGTGTGATTGTACACAAATTTTATTACTCTAATAGACTCAATAGTGTGCCATGTATTGCAGTAGACCTCAACTACAAGATTGCAAAAAAAGATCATAATTACAATTTCACTGAGCTACAACTACAACAACTATCAAAAAACCTTGGAGCAATCAAGAAAGCCAAGAATTATTCATGTAAGTATGGCTCACTTCTTTTTGTATATTATTCTATGTGAAAAACACATTTTCCACATTTGGTAAAGTTGTATGGAAGACCAGTCAGTCCCTTACCCATCAAATAGGGGATTACATTGGTTAATTGGGAGAAAACTTTGACTCAGTAATGACTAGTTATTTTGAAGCATTTAAGAAGAAAATGGAACAAAGATAAAAAATAACTATATCTCTACTGGAGAAACATTACAATGATGTTTGTTTCATAGTAGATGCCAACTACACTTTGTTAGAATTGCTTTAGAATAACTGAGAGGGGGGGTGGGGGGCATTGAATCAATTATTCAAGGTCCAAATGTCCCATTCAAACTTTTCAACCCATTCAACCATTCATTCATCCAAGCTTTAGCTTATCTAATTAGGAAGTTACTGTAAATCAACATGCAAGCATAACACATAAAAAATTAACACATGACATAGTGATTTACGTGGAAACCCAATTTGGGAAAAACCACCAGTAACATGCTACTCAATTCTTACTCTTATGAAGTGATGCCCTGTGAAAGGCCTACCTTATTAAAGGCTTACAACACATTATTAAATGTGACCTTGTTAGAGGATTTAACCACCCTGTTAGAAGTGGGCTTGGTTAGAGGACTTTAGAACATTCATTTGGAATGCCACCCTATTAAAGGATTTACAAATGGATGTTAAGCCAACCTAAGTCCATAGGATTTTTAGATCTAATACAATTGCTAGAGAGTATTAGAAAATCTTGACTTGACTACAACATACAACTTATCTTGCAGATCTCAGATCACTTCTCAGCTCATACCCTTGGCTAGCCTTCAATCTGCAACTCTTGACAGCTTGTCCTCCTTTCAAGATTAGTCCTCTTGAGTCTCCATGCTCAATGTACCAATTCAATCATCTGTTCATAACCACTCATAGAAGTAGAGCCTCTGTACTCTTCCTTCTCCTAGATGTCTCCTCCTTGACACCCTTTTAACTACTTTGCAGATTTGGCTCTTCAGCAACAGCAGTATCAGTAGCTCTTTGCTTCTTGGTCTATGACTTCTTAAATAGAAGTCTTGGAGTACCTTTTCCCTCTCAATTCTTCAATTCTTTTTATTTCAATTCACATGGATTAGGTAGGATTCATTACATCTAACTCATATTCTGTTTCCTCTAGAAACTTCTTGAATAATCCTTTAGAATTCACCCAAAAATAGTTTACATAGGATTTTGTGCCACCAACTCATCATCCTTATCTTCCAACTCGTTCACAAAATTTAATATAACCACTATATCGGCTTAGATTTGGTGAATCTTCATCTTTTGAAATAATGCAGCAGCTTAGCACTATTGAAATACTGGTGCTCGACACATACTGTGTTACTCAACATCAACTTTATTTTTCCTGATGTTTGGCACCTGAAGATCATTGGGCACCAATTGAAATTTTTCTAATGCTTAGCACTTGATCTTCACTCTATACATGAAGATCACTCGGCACTCACTAGAATTGTCTGTTACTTGGCTTCTACTGAAAATTTGCTCGGCTTCAACTAACTTGCTCGACACCCACTTATGATCTTAGTTTAAGCTTTGCAGTCAACCTTGTTACAACTTATTCCTCCAATAATTCTAAGTGTGACCAACCTCTTTATCTTTGAGTATGCCATCAATACATTACTTAACCATTGTCTTAACTAATCCTTGCACTTCATTACAACATCATAACTCAACCTTTTCCTTAGGTGCTCTTGTTACATCTTGTTGATCAAATCATCTTCATCAATCAACTAAGTGATAGTACTCGGATCTTATAAGAAAATATCATCCCTACAAATAATAGGTTTGACATCAATGACAAAAACATGATTGAAAATATTCTTTTACAACAATCTCCCTCTTTGATCTTCAACAACAATGAGCTTTTCAATCAGATTTCCAACACACTTATGTACAGGCAGTTATTCTTAGGGTGAGATCGTAGAGACCTCGGTGAATGTAGACGAAGCATCTACAACCATCACTGCATTACTTATAGAGGACACAAAAAATAATGCTATGTCATTTGGTTAATATGAAGAAGAAAAGGCAAGGATAACTATCAACTTGTAGACTGCTACCATAGACAAGAAGAAAAACAAAATGATGAAGAAATAGGAAGAGCAATTAGGTGAAGAAGAAGGTCAAAGACCTTTACAATTAACTCAAGGGTTAGGTGAAGACCAAGGTACTGAAGAGGAAGAAGCCAAGGAAGAGATAAAGGAAATAAGAAAGAAAAGAAAAGGATAGAATAAAATTCAAAGGCCCAAGAAAACCCCAAAAAAAGATGAACATAATTCTGTTGCACCTTTAACAAGGTCAAGCACTCAAGAAACCAGTGTACTAGAAAAGGAATCACAATCAAAAGGTAAGAAGAAGAATGACATTGCAGAGTCAAGTAAGCCTGAAAAGCCGATCAATCTTGCAAAGAAATCAAGGAGGAGTTTCAAACTCCAAAATGGATCAGATGAGGAGAATACATAATCAGATGACATGAGTCAAATAAAAGTAGTAAGTCACAATACCTCATTTGATATTGATATTTTTATGATAATGTAAAGAATAATGTAGATCTGTCAGGATTCAACATATTGATTTTGATAAGTTAGATAAAGGAGACAAAAATAATATTGAAGAGGCTATATATGATATGATGGCTACATTCAAGACTACTCCATTAGAAATTGATAATTCAATACCTAAAAGCTTGTATAAACAAGTAGAGAAAAAATGGAAATTCAACATGATGACTGAACGATAAGTAAGGGAGGCTACTTTAGCACAAGTTATGCCTACTCTAAATAAGAAAGAAATTGCAAAAGGCATGGGAAATTACAAAGGGAGATTTGCTCCAAAATATAGGGTTTTTCACATTTTAAGGAATCAAGTTGAAGAGGTGGTAACCAAAAGTACATTACTTTGGAAATCAATCTATGGGTTGACCACAAAAATAGTAAAAGAGAAGGAAGAAACAATAAGGGAAGGCACACAAGTGAACACAAATGTTAATATGCCAGACATTAGTTTTCCATAGGAAGAGAAAGAGAGTCAATAGGACTTTGTTACTATTGAAGACATCACCAACAATAATACACATAATGTCAATCCACTTAGTGATGATGAAATCAAGAAATTGACACATGAATCCACTAATGCATCTATTCCATGTGTAGATCCTATATTGATAAGGGTTGATAAATCTCCTAAGACTTAGATATCACACACTGTGCCATCCCATGTTGCAGAAGTCAAGGAGAAAGAGACACATGAGCAATCAACATGTTAGGATAATTTTTTGGAGAAGAAAGATGAGCTTGATAATGATAATAATGAACCATCTTCAATGCCAACATTTTACATTGTGATGAAAGGGAAAGAGCCAGCTACACCAAACACATCACTGCCTACTCCACAAAGCTTAGATATACCAGCATCAGTGGTAATTGATAAAGAGGGAAGTGCAAAAAAAAGGGTAATGAAGATATTCCTACACCCACCTACCAAAATCTCTTGAAGGTCATAAAGAGGATGAACAAGGAGAAGAGTATAGGATGACTGCTAAGACCAAGGAGTAGGTGGTCATATAGATACTAGTTACCTTTCTAGTTACTAAATCACCTCTCAACAACTAGACTCTTCATAGATCGAGTACTCAAGTAACACGTTTATAAATATCAGTACCGAGTACTAGTAGACCAAAGAGTTCTAACACTACATCATTTTAGGATATCATTTTGGATGAAATGATTGTGTTTCCATAGTTCAATCCTACAACAATAATACTTGAAGAGATGAAAGTTCTTTAGGAGGCTCTATAATAGAAATCAAGGCAATAAAATCTCAGGAGAGAGCACAAACAAAAATAAGTTTTGCATAACATTAAAGATATTTTTGTCGATTCTTTTGATATTTTAGATTCATTAATCAATAAGCCTATCATAGAACAACTTGTACATATAGTTGATAGGATAAATGATGAAGACATTAGGACTAATGTCAAGTTATTATAATGGTTTGAAAAGAGGTTTCACACTAAGGTCATGGACAAAATCTCTAGTTCCATAGAACTTAGACAGGTTGACTTTTCAATAGAGATGGAGAGTGTGAAGCAAACTTTGGAAAATATATACTTTGTATACTGAACTTTGTAATATTGACTTCTTTACTCAAAAAACTCAAAAAACTATTGATAGGTTGCAAGGAGAACTAAAGTATACTGGAACTACATTGAAAACATCTCCTAGCACTAGTCAATTACATTTTTGGAGATTACTTCTTACACAGGGAAGACTTGCCAAGTTGTAAGCTAAGGATGCCAACATTATACCAACTTTGATCAGTATTCAGTCCTGTTGGATACAGTTGTCTAATTGTGTGTTGTCTTTGATGTCACACAAATTTCATATCAATTGTTAGTTAGTGCTTACCGAGCATTTCTAAAGTTTACTCTGTGAAGACAGTGTCTACCGAGCTCACTCAAGCACTGAAGGAAATTATGGCAGAAAACAATGTCAACCGAGTTCACATGGTTAACGAAGGAAAAGTTGGACAAAGTTAGTGCTAACTAAGTTCACTCGGTTACCAAAGGATTTTTGCAAGTTCATAGTGTTAACTAAGCTTCTGTTGGTTAATACAGGAAATTGTCTCAGAACCAATGTTTACCGAGCAAGGTCGACTAATAAAGGATTTTGTTATTTTGGCATGAGAAGCTTGATTACTTTATGTATTATTTCTAACTGACTATTAAGATGAATATTGGTTATTGAAATTTGAATTTGGTTTAACTTGACAATCTAGAAGGTATAAATGAAAGGTCAAGTTGAGATTTCTATTGTGTGTGTGTGTGTGTGTGTGTGTGTGTGTGTGTGTGTGTGTGTGTGTGTGTGTGTGTAAGTGTGCAAGTGTGTTGACTGAATTAAGAAGGAAAGACTGAGAACAAAGTTGAAGGATAGGCGGGTATCCTTATGGAGCAGAAAAGTAATATTTGATCAAGAAGGATCAAGTTTAACAGAAAAGAGATCTAGACTCAACAATTTGGTTGCATCACAATCATGTCATTTCATTGTTACTCTCTAACCATTGTAGCAGTGATCTAAAATCTCTTAACAGAGTTGGTTTAATAGCTAGTTGTAAATCCTTTAACAAGCTGGCAATTCCATTGAATTGTCTTAAGACCTCTTGTAAGGCCACTCCTAATAGGGTGATTAAATCCTCTAACAAGGTTACACTTAACAGTGTGTTTTGTAACCTTTAATAGGGTTGGATCCTAATAGGGCTCACTTCAGAAGAGTGAAAAATAGTAACTAGTTACATTGGTGGTTTTTCCCATATTGGGTTTCCACGTTAAATCCTAGTGTCTCATGTGTTCATGTTATTTCTCTTATGCTTGCAAATTAATTACTATTATTATTTTAAGATTTTCTAAAATTAATTCGCACTACATTTATTGAGTTACAACATTTTCTATGTGTTTACCGAGTAACAACAACAATTAGTTTTTTCAGTCTAGATTTTATTGTTGACATCTAAGGGATCTGGGTTTTATTTTAGTGGTAACTGATTCACATCCCCCCCCTCTCAGTTACTCCTTTTATATTTCCAAAAATTGGTATCAGAGCTTTTAGGTGCTTGTAGGAAAGGTTTTAAGGACCTAAGCTAAAGAATAGAATGTCTTACAAGAGAGAGATTCCAAAGCTAAACAAAGACAACTTTTTAGCATGGCAGGGACTCATGAGACTTCATCTGGCCACTATTAGTGATTTAGGCTATAGATACCTTGATGAAGAATACAAAACACCTACTGGTACATTATCTGTTGGAGAATTTGTTTAGAAAAAGAACCATATCATCATGATGATTGATATTGCATCTGCTCTCAGCTATGATGAATTTGATGAGATCAAAGACTGCAAAATTACTTTTGATATGTGGAACAAGCTAAAGGACATTTATGGTGGTGATGATAATGTAAGAAGAGCCAAAGCAAATAGCCTTAGAGGATAGTTTGATCATTTGAGAATGAGAGAAGATGAAAATGTTGCCAAATATGTGGAAATAATCAAAGCTAGTGTCAGTGCAATCAGAGCTTCTGGAGGAGAAATCAAGGAAAAAACTATTGTAATTAAAGTTCTCATAACATTGCTTCCTATATATGCAATTAGAGTATCTGCTATTCAAGAAAAGAGATGTGATGCAAATCACAAGTTAAGTTTGGATGCCTTGGTAGGAAGATTGACAACTTTTGAGCTAGACAACTTTGACAATTATATTCCAACTTCCAAAAATATTAAATCTACATTTGAGGCCAAACTTTCACTGAAAGAGCAAGACAAGAAAATAAAGGACATTTAGTTAGAAATTGAAGAGGAAACAGAGGAAAGTTCTGATAGCGATCTTGAAGTTGTTGAAGCTTTATTTGCAAAGAAATATTCTAGAGGAAGAGGAAACTACAAAGGTAAAGTTCCTTTAATCTACTTTTCATGTGAAGAGATTGGTCATATTGCTACCAGGTGCCCAAACAAAGAGAGCAAGGATGAGAAGAAGAGTCACATGTACAAAGGCAAGAAGGAATCCAAAAGTCACAAATCATTCAAAGACAAAGGTAAGAAGACTTATTTTAAATGGCTAAAGATTCTGATAATAGTGAAGATGAGATAGTATACATTGTTGTAAAAGATGAATCTGATGAAGAAGAAGATAAGATGACACTTATCTCTCATGTTAGTAAAAATGATACATGGATCAAAGATAGTGGATGTTCACATCATATGACTAGAGACAAAAAAAATAAAAATTGAACACTTTGAACACTATGATGGAGGTAGTGTAAGGTTTGGGAACAATGAACCTTGTTGCATAAAAGGGAAAGGTTGCATATCTTTAACCAATGAACTTGTATGTGACAATGCTTACTAGGTTGAAGGACTAAAATATAATCTACTAAGTGTGGCATAGCTAATCAACATTGGATTGAAGGTAGAATTCATGCATGGCAAGGCAAGACTGTTGGATGACAAAGGGAATCTGATTGGATTGGGTAAACAAACAAGAGGTAACCTATTTTATCTTGATCTTGGTGAGTGCTCATGTTTTATTGTTCAAATGGAAGAGAATTGGTTATGGCATAGAAGACTATGTCATGTAAACTTTGATAATATGGTAAAGATAAGAGAATTCAGAAAAGTAAGAGGTATTCCTAGTTTGAAGAAACCAGATGTTGGATTATGCAAAAATTGTCAAATTGGTAAAATGGGAAAGACTAGTTTTAAAAGCAAAAACTATCAATCTGAAGATGTCTTGGAAATTGTGCATATTGACCTATGTAGACCCATTGAAATAGAAAGCTATAGTGGAGAAAAATTCTTTATTCTTTTTGTTGATGACTATCCTAGAATGATGACTATTAGGTATCTTAAAGAAAAGTCAAAAGCATTTGAAAAATTCAAATGGTATCTAGCAAGAGTAGAAAAAGAAACAGGTAAAATATTGAAATGCTTAAGATTAGATAGAGGTGGTGAATTCATCTCCAATGAATTCAATAATTTTTGCATTGAAAGAGGAATCAAAATACAGGTATCAACCCCTAGAACTCCCAAGCAAAATGGAATAGCTAAAAGAAGAAATAGATCTACCAGGGATTGTGTAAGGACTCTAATGATTGAAAAGAATGTTGCTATCAAATACTAGAAGGAAGCCATCAGCACTATAGTCCATACTTTGAACCGAGTAAAATTGAAGGACTCACATAAAACTCCCTATGAACTATGGTATGGCTACAAACCCAATGTAAGTTACCTAAAAGTATTTGGTAGTAAATGTTATATCTTGAAAGAATCTAGAAAAGTCAAGTTTGATGTGAAAGGTGATGAAGGTATATTCTTAGGATACTCTTGCAGAAGTAAGGCATATAAATGTTTGAATTTATCTACTCATAAAATCATAGAAAGTGCACATGTGAGAATTGATGAGTTTGTAGAAAGGACTGAAGAAGAAAGCAAAATGGAATCAGACGATTAAAAAAGATTTGTTTACTTCGAACCTAATACATTGCCAGACACATCTAACAATAAGGAGACTTCACCTCCTGAGTCTTCCTTAGCTACTAAGTTGCAAGAAGTTCAAACCAAGTCATAGGGACTTGAGTCACATTCTGAAGCTATCAAGCCAATGCCTACTAAATCTGAATGACATGAGCCAAAAGTTGAAATTTGAAATGAAGACAATGCATTCTAAAGGCAAAGACATGTATTGGCCAAGTATGTCAGAAGGCATTATGCACCTCATTATATTATTGGAGATAAATTAGAAGGTACTATTACAAGAAGCAAACTAAACGGTACATGTTTACTTGCTGATTTTAAACCTAGAAGTGTTAAGGATGCTATAGAAAATGAAAGTTGGATTGAGGCAATGAATGAAGAAATAAAACAAATAGAGAAGAAAGAAACTTGGACTCTTGTTCCTAGACCTAAAGATAAAAATGTGATTGGAACAAAATAGGTATTCAGAAACAAGTTGAATGAAGACGGACAAGTATCAAGAAACAAAGCTAGATTAGTGTGCAAAGGCTATTCTCAAGAAGAAGGAATTGATTATGGTGAGGCTTTT
Organism: Cupressus sempervirens; assembly: GCA_028749045.1. NCBI lineage: Eukaryota > Viridiplantae > Streptophyta > Pinopsida > Cupressales > Cupressaceae > Cupressus > Cupressus sempervirens. The sequence continues at coordinate 939,604,936 of CM053787.1, forward strand.
GCTCTTGTTGCAAAATTAGAAGGGGTTAGGACCCTACTTGCATATTCTACTCACAAAGGATTCAAAGTATATTAGATGGATGTTGAATATGCATTTCTCAATAGTATTCTTGATGAAGAAGTCTACATTTAACAACTAGGAGGTTTTGTTGATCCAGACAAAAGGGACATGGTCTGCAAATTACACAAAGCACTGTATGGTCTAAAATAAGCTCCTAGATCATGGTATGAAAGGCTACATAATGACCTTATATAGATTGGTTTTTAGAGAACTAACGCTAACAGTAGTTTGTATATCAAGGAACCACCAGATAACAAGATTGTATTGGTAGAGATATTTGTGGATGATACTCTATTTACAGGGAATGATGATCTATGCCAAGAATTTTTAGAAAAAGTGAACAAAGAGTTTGAAATGTCCATGTTTGGTGAAATAAATTTTGCTTACAAAAGATGATGACTCCAAAGAAGTAGATTAGACCTTATATAGATCAATGATTGGAAAATTATAATATGTAGTTCACACAAGACCTGATACTGCTTTAGCAGTTGGGATAGTGGCAAGATTCTTGGCCAAACCTAGAGAAAATCATATGATGACAATCAAAAGAATTTTGCGATATCTGAAAGGCACTGAAGACTATGGTTTGTGTTACAAACATGGAGGAAACTTAGACCTAAAGGTATTCACTGATGCTAATTGGGTAGGAAATCTTGATGACAAAAAAAGGACAAGTGGTGGAGCATTCTTTCTTGGTAAAAGGTTGGTATCTTGAACAAGAAAGAAGCAAAACTGCACATCCCAATCTACAACAGAAGCAAAATATGTTGCAGCAGCAGTGAATTGTTCTAACATTGTTTGGTTTAAACAATTGTTCGAAGGCATGAAGGTTGAGATCAAAGAACCAGTTGTCATGTATTGTGATAACACCAACGCAATTAACATATCAAAGAACTGAGTGATGCATTCCAAAACTAAGCACATTGCTATAAAATATCATTTTGTCAGAGAATTGGTGTAGGAAAAAGAAATCAGATTAGAATATGTCCACACAAAAGAAAAGATTGCAAACATATTCACCAAGCCATTATCTAAGGATGCATTCCTATATTTAAGATGTAAGTTAGGGGTCATTCCCCTATCTGAAGCTCACTAAATAAACATTTTAGTGATGCATCAACAGGAACCAAGTTGAAAGATCAATCAATTAATGCAGCATAATCAAGAGAATATTGCATATGAATCAGTACTCAAGGTACATTAATACTAATTTGGTATGTGTTGTCAAAAAGGGAGAAGATTACTGTCATATCTTTCTGAAATTTGTTTTTGTCATTTCAAGAGGGAGAAGTTATGTAATTCCTTCATAGAGGGAGATTGCTACATAAAAGAAGAAGTTTTTCTTGAAAAATCTAAGAGGGAGAAACTTTCTATCAGAGAAAGTCTTGTTCTTAAATTTAATTGTGTTATGACATGTTGTGTTTCCATCAATGCTAAAGAGGGAGATTGTTGGATACAATTATGTAATTTGTTAGAAATGTTTTACAATAACTGAGAGGGGGGGTGAATCAGTTATTCAAAGTCCAAATTTTTTAGTAAAACTTTTTCACCAAATATAGTGAGCCCATTAAACTATTCATGTATCCAAGCTTAAACTTTCCTACTTAGCAAGTTACTATAAAATCAACATGCAAGAATAACACATGAATAATCAACTTATAACATAGTGATTTATGTGGAAACCCAATTTGGGAAAAACCACCAGTAACATGCTACTCAATTCTCACTCTTCTGAAGTGATGCCTTGTGAAAGGCCTGTCCTGTTAAAGGCTACAACGCATTGTTAAATGTGACCTAGTTAAAGAATTTCAACCACCTTGTTAGAAGTGGGCCTGGTTAGAGGACTTTAGAACATTCACTTGGAATGCTACCCTATTAAAGGATTTAAAAATGCCTATTAAACCAACCTAAGTCCATAGGATTTTACCCTAATTGATACAATTGTTAGAGAGTAACAACAAGGGCCTTTGACTTGATACAACTCACAACTTAACTTGCAGATTTCATATCTCTATTCAACTCACAACATTTCCTAGCTTTCAGTCTTTGTAGCTCTGACAACTTTTCCTCTTTCAAGCTTTGTCTCCTTGAGTCTTCATGCTCGATGTACCAGTGCAATCTCCTATGTGGCCACTTATCAAAGCAGAGTCTCTATGCTCTATTCTTCTTTCTTAATGCCTTCTCCTTGACACCTTTCAACAACTTTGCAACTTAGCACCCCAGCCACTCTTGCTTCTTGGCCTCTAACTCCTTAAATATAACTCTAGAAAGCTTTTCTTGCTTGAATCTTCCCACTCTTTCTTTTAGATCGCATGGATTAGTTAGGATTTGATGAATCTATCCTTAATCTTGTTTCTTCTAGAAACATCATGAAGAATCCTCCTGAATTCACTAAAAAATGATTTACCTAAAATTTTGTGCCTCTGGCTCATCATCCTTATCCTCCATCTAGTTCACATAATTCAAGGTAACAAACTTGTCGGCTCAGATATGGAAAATCTTTGACTTTTCAATAATGTAGTAGCTTAGCACTATTGAAATTCTAGTGCTCGATACATACTATGTTACTTGGCACCAACTATGTTTTATTGATGCTCGACACCTACTATGGATTCACTTTACACCAACTAAGATTTTTGATGCTCGACACCTATTACTTGCTCCGATCCTTTTATGTCACTCAGCACACACTAGATTTTGCATTTGTTCAACACTAACTAAAAATCTACTCTACATGAACTAGCTTGCTTGGCATCCACTAATGAACTTAGTCAAGCTTTGCAGACAACTTTGTTACAACTTGTTCTTCTAGAGTTTCTAAGTGTGACCAACCTTTGTATCTTTAAGTATATTATCAATACATCATTTTATCATTGTATTAATTGATCCTTATACTTCATTACAAAACCATAACTCAACCTTTTCCTTAGGTGCTTTTGTTACATCTCATCGATTAAATCCTTTTCATCAATCAACTAAGTGATAGTACTTGGATCTTATAAGTAATTGTCATTCCAGCAAATAGCAAGTTTGACATCAGTGACAAAACAATGATTGAAAACAATCTTTATCAATAATCTCCCTCTTTGTAAGCAATCTTCTTTCTTCAATAATGATCTTTTCAATCAAATTTCCAACAATCTCCCTCTTTGGCATTGATGGAAAACCAAACTGATCAACCAAGTTATCAACATGCTAACTAGGTTAAAATAGTGAGTCAAATGCCAAAAAGAAATTTTGTTACCATTGCTATTTTCATCAGCTTTCATATCTCCCTCTCTGATCTGCTATCCTAATTTCTTTACTTCTGCTTCTCCCTCTTAGTTGATACATTGTCTTCTCCTCTTTGTTTTGCTCTCTCTTTGCTTGATGCTTACCTGCACTGTTTTCTCCCTCTGAGCTCCTATTTCCTTTTTCTTCTTGGTTTCTACTATTCTCCTTTTACACATTTCTAATCAATTTTTTTATCTCCCTCTTTTATGTAGCTTACAATTTTGATCAATTCTGCTTTTCCTCTTAATTGCTTAACTACTATTTCTCCCTCTACACATTATTTCTCCCTCTTTGAAAACAATGCCAAAGACATACTACTTCAACATCTCATCATGCAAGTATAGCATTTGTAGGAACTTCTAATTTCTCCCTCTATCACCTTGCTTGTGACTTATTTGGAATTTTAGTGTTTTGTTTACTTCAAGCAAAAACCTAAAGTAAGTATCCTCTTCATCAATTTGTAAAATTTCAACATTCAACTCATTTGATGCAGGGCAATCCTACTATTGTTCAAATAGCCTTGGCTAGGGGTATCACCCCTAACTTACCTCTAAGATACTCAAATGCATTTTTAGGTAGTGCTTTTGTGAAGATGTCAGCAATTTGTTCTTTTGAATTGACATATTCCATCCTTGCTTGCTTGTCTTCCACCAATTCTCTTACATAGTGATACTTGATTGTAATGTGCTTTGTTTTGGCATGCATCATAGGATTATTTGATATGTTGATGGCACTAGTGTTATCATAATAGAGTATCACAGGTTCAGTTACCTCTTCCTCCATACCTTGCAATAGGCACTTGATCTATATAATATTGGTGCAGTTGATAGCAGCAGCAACATACTCAGCTTCTATTATGGACTGTAAGGTACAACTTAGCTTTTTGCTAGTCCAAGTGACTAATATTTTACCTAAGAAAAGTGCTCCTCCATTGATGCTTTTTCTATCATCAATATTACTTCCCCAATCTGCATCAGTGTAGGCTTTCAATTCAAACTTTTCACTCTTCTTGTAATATAAACCAAATTTATCTATTCCTTTTAGGTACCTCAATATTATTTTTTCTGCCATCAGGTGATTTTCTCTTGGATTGGTAGAAAATCTTGCCACTATTCCAACGACTAATGTAATGTTTGGTCTACTGTGCACAACATACTGCAACTTTCCAATCATTGATCTATACATTGTTTGATTTACTTCAGGTGAATCATCATTTTTGGATAACTTATGTCCTGTTACCATTGGTGTACTGACTAATTTTGAGTCTTCTAAGCCAAATGTCTTGAGTATCTCCTTGATATATTTTGATTAGGTCACAAATATGCCATGTTTTAGTTGATGTACTTGCAATCCAACAAAGAATTTAATTTCTCCAAACATTGACATCTCAAATTAATGTTTCATTTGATTAGAAAAATCTTTGCATAGGGCATCTTTTCCTCCAAATATTATTTCATCAAAAAAGATTTTAGATATTCAAATATATTTACCTTTTTCTACCTTGATGTATAGGTTGTTGTTGTCATCTGTTCTCTCAAATCCTATCTTCACAAGATATTTGTGTAGTCTCTTATACCATGCTCTAAGTGCTTACTTCAAACCATAGAGTGCTTTATGTAGTTTACAAACAATATCCTTGTTGTTATCATCAAAAAATCCCTCTGGTTGTTCTATGTAAACTTCCTCTTCTAGTATGCCATTCATAAAAGCAAACTTTACATCAATTTGGTAGACTTTGAAACCTTTGTAAGCAACATATGCAAGTAGTGTTTTTACTCCTTCCATCCTTGCAATAGGGGCAAATGTTTCCCCATAGTCGAGTTCTTCTTCTTATGCATAACCTTTGCAGACTAGTTTGGCCTTATTTCTTGTAATCTCACCATTCTCATTTAGCTTGTTCCTAAATATACCCATTTGGTACCAATCAAATTCTTATCAGTTGGTCTTGGAACTAAAGTCCATATTTTGTTTTTCTCTATCTAATCTATCTCTTCTTCTATAGCTTTATTTCAATTATCATCTTGTAGTGCATCTTTCATTATTTTGGGCTCAATCTTGCTTATTAGACATGATTCATTTCTTAGTTTGTTCCTTGTCATTGGTCTAGCTTCTTTGTCACTAATGATTTTTTTAGTAGGGTGATGTCTTCTCACATACTTGGATAACCTTGATTCTATCCTTCTTTCCATGTTTGATCTTTTAGCTTCATAATCACTGTGCACATCTCTTTCTGGTATATCATCATCTCTTTCATGTGTACTAATTTCTAAATTAGAATGTGCATTATCTTTATTCTGCAACTTAGCTTTTGAATGCAGCTTGGCATTCACTAGTTGTGACTCGGCTAATACTGAAACTTGTTGCTGATTCCCAACCTAATTGGCAACTTCTTCTTTAATAGCCATTCCTTCATAGAAGTATATAAATGATTTGTACTCTTTTGGTTTCTTAATTTCATTAACTCGAGCTTCTACATACACATCAAAATTTACATTTTCACTCTCCACAATTTTGTTAGTGTTAGTATTCAAACACTTATATGCTTTACTTCTAGTGGAGTATCAAAGGAATATGCCTTCATCACTCTTTGCATCAAACTTGCCATTTCTAGTATCTTTAAGAATATAGCATTTACAACCAAACACTTTGAAATGTTTTACATTGGGTGAGTGACCATACCATAATTCAAAAGGTGTTGCAATTGTACTTTTCTTGACTTGTACTTGATTTAGAGTGTAGACAGTTGTACTTACAGCTTCTCTCCAGTATTTTAGTGCAACATTCTTCTCTATCATTAATGATCTGGCACAGTCTATCACTGATCTATTCCTCCTTTCTGCAATGCCATTATGAGGTGGAGTTCTTGGTGCTGATGTTTTCCTTTTTATTCCTTGGTCATTACAAAATATCTCAAACTCTTTTGATGTGAATTCTCCTCCTCTATTTGATCTTAGGCACTTCAAACTCTTTCCTCTTTCCTTCTCAACCCTAGCCAAATACCACTTATCATTTAAAATGCATCAAATTTTTGTTTTAAGAACATGACAGTCATCATCCTAGAGTAGTCATCCATAAACAACATTATATATCTATCTCCTTAGTAGCTTTGCACCTCTATTGGGCCACATAAGTCTATATGGACTAGCTCTAATATTTCTTTGGAAGTGTAGGTTTTTCTTTTGAAACTTGACTTGGTCATCTTTCCTAGTTGAAATTGTTTTCACATTATATTTTTAGGCTTTTTTAGTTTAGGCAAACCTCTGACTTTCTTCATTTTGCTGACGCTGATTAGATTATCAAAGTTGACATAACATAACCTTTTATGCCATAACCACACATCATCAAATCTAACAACAAAACATGATGCATCTTCCATATCTAGGTAAAAAAAATTACTCCTAGTTTGTTCACCTTTTCCTATCAAATTTCCATTAGTATCATAGATTTTGACATTTTTGTTTCCAAATTCTACTTTGCTACCTACATTGCCTAATTGTGACATAGTCAACAGATTGTATTTCAATCCTTCAACATAGTATGCATTATTACATGAAATTTTCTCTATAAGTTTAATAGAACCTTTTCCTTTGATTAGACATGGAGCATCATTTCCAAATCTAACGCTATTTTCATCATACTGAGTGAAGGTAACAAACTTACTTTTGTCTCATGTCATGTGATGTGAGTATCCACTATCTATGATCCATTTGTCATTTTTGTTCACATAGGTTACCAGTGTTTTTGCCTCATCTTCATCTAACTCATCCTTCATGGCTATATAGACCACCTCATCATCATTTTCATCATAATCTTCTTCTTCAACAATGTAGCACTTTTTACCTTTATCTTTGTAATCTTTGCTCTCATCTTCTCTGCTATTCTTGTTCTTGTTACCTTCTTTGTAGTTCTTTTTCTATGTGCATCTTGAAAAAATATGTCCTACTTCATTGCAATAAAAACAAATGATAGGGAACTTACCTTTGAATTTGCCTTTACCTCTATGAAATCTTCTAGCCAGTAGTGCTTCCAATTGTTCCACATCTTCTTCATTTGTGCTACTATCACTAGATGCATATTTTACCTTCTTCTTCTTCTTTGATTTCACCTCCTTAGTGTCTTTTAATGATAGCTTGGCCTTGAAAGTAGATTCAAGTTTCTCAGGTTTGTAGTTATCAAAGTTGGACAACTCAAATGTAGTGAGCCTTCCTACTATTCCTTCAAAAGTTAACTGGTTTCCTTATACACACCTTAACTCTTGGATGGCTAAAACTCTAATAGCATAGATGGTGAGCAAGGTTCTTAAGAATTTTCTATTGATGGTATCATCTTCTAAATTACCACCCAAACTTCTTATTGCACTTACTACTTCTTTCATTCTAAAGGCATATTGAGCAACATTCTCACCTTCCTCCATTTTCATGTCATCAAACTTTCCTCTTGGCTTTCTCTTTTTTCTCTTTGAACATTTTGATCTCCTCCATAGATATATTTCAAGGCTTTCCACATCTTGAATCTAGAGTTACATCCCTTGATGCCATCAAATTCAACATAGTTTAGGGCAGAGGCAATCTCCAACATTGTCTGATTGTGCTCCTTCTTTTTCTTCATATCTTCTGCAGTGGGTACAACTGGATCAACATGTTCTACTTCAATTGAGGTTTTTGCATGATCACTTATTGATCTAAGATGCAACTTCATTAAATTTTTCCATGTAGTGAAGTTATCTCTATTGAGCTTGGGAACTTCTCTCTTGGATATCTTGATCTTCCTACTTCTAGTACCTTTAAACTAAATCAGCAGATGGCTCTAATACAAATTGTTAGAAATTCTTTAGAATAACTAAGAGGGGGGTGAATCAATTATTCAAGGTCCAAATGTCCTAATAAAACTTTTTCACCAAATATAGTGAGCCCATTAAACTATTCATGCATCCAAGCTTAAAATTTCCTACATAAAAAATTACTATAAAATCAAAATGTAAGAATAACACATGAAGTATCAACACATAACATAGTGATTTATGTGGAAATTCAATTTGGAAAAAATCATCAGTAACATGCCACTCAATTCTCACTCTTCTGAAGTGATGCCCTGTGAAAGACTTGCCCTGTTAAAGGCTACAACACACTGTTAAATGTGACCTGGTTAAAGGATTTCAACCACCTTATTAGAAGTGGGCCTGGTTAGAGGACTTCAGAACATTCACTTGGAATGCCACCCTGTTAAAGGATTTACAAATGGCTGTTAAACCAACCTAAGTCCATAAGATTTTACCCTAACTAATACAATTGTTAGAGAGTAACAATAAGGGCTTTTGACCTTATACAACTCACAACTTAACTTGCAAATTTTAGATCTCTATTTAGCTCACAACATTGCCTGGCTTTCAGTCTCTGTGGCTCTGACAACTTGTCCTCCTTTCAAGCTTTGTCTCCTTGAGTCTTCATGCTCAATGTACCAATGCAATCTCCTATATGGCCACTTATCAAAGTAGAGTCTTTGTGCTCTATTCTTCCTTTTCAATGCCTTCTCCTTGACACCTTTCAATAACTTTGCAACTTGGCACCCCAACCACTCTTGCTTCTTGGCCTATGGCTCCTTAAATAGGAGTCTAGAAAGATTTTCCCACTCGAATCTTCCCACTCTTTCCTTTAGATTGTATGGATTAGGTAGGATTCAATGAATCTACCATTAATCTTGTTTCTTCTAGAAACATCCTGAAGAATCCTCCTAAATTCACTCAAAAATGGTTTACCTGAAATTCTATACCTCTAAATCATCATCCTTATCCTCCATCTAGTTTAGAAAATTCAAGGTAACAAACTTGTCGACTCATATTTGGCAAATCTTTGACTTTTCAAAATAATGTAGTAGCTTGGCATTATTGAAATTTTGGTGCTTGGCACATACTATGTTACTTGGCACCAACTACATTTTATTGATGCTTGGCACCTACTGTGGATTCACTTGGAACCAACTGAATTTTTTGATGCTCGACACCTGTTACTTGCTCCGCTCCTTTTGCATCACTCGACACACACTAGATTTTGAATTTTCTTGGTACTAACTAAAAATCTACTCAGCATGAACTAGCTTTCTCATCATCCACTAATGAACTTAGTCAAGCTTTTGTTGATCTCAGATTGGTTTTTACATTTGAGTGTCAACACACTTAATGAATTCTTTAGTTAATGCCAAGCTATAGTGTGTGCAAAGCTAGATAATTCTAATAGGTGCCAAGCAATCTTCAGGTGCCGAGTGAAGTTCAAGTGTCGAGTGATGTATAGATGTCGAATAGAGTATAGATACTGAGTGAAACAATATTGCTATAAGTGCCGAGCAAGACAAAATTGCTATAGGAGTCAAGAGAGCTAGTTTACCTATATATATGCCGAGTAACACATAATCAACATATGAGTTTGTGCCTTTGCAAACTTAGATGTAAACCATTTTTGGAGCCAACATGGGATGAATCTCAAAGGATCTTGAATATAAGATCAAATCTTTTGCATTACCTATGTAATCAACATGCAACCAATAGGAAAAATGCAGAAGGCATGTAACCAATAAGAAAAGTACAAGAAATAAGTGGGAAATGAAGATTTAACATTGATCATAGATTCATACCTAATCCTAAGTCTTCAAAATATTTAAAAGGATGATGAAGCCCCATTATGTAGGAGAGGATATGTGTAAGAAAGAAGTGTATGGGAGAATTATAGAAAAGTGCAGAAGGGTGAAAAGACTTAGTAAAGAACAAAGTAGCATAGCAGAATCCAGTTGATCAAGAACAAGAGCATCAAAACCTCAAAGAGTGACATATCAGATCAAGCAAGGATCAGAGCAGACAGAGCAAAACAATGATATGAAATCAGCAATAGAGGATTGCAAGTTATCAGGTCAAAGTCTTTCTAATACTTTCTAGCAATTGTATTAGATATGGAAATCTTGTGGACTTAGGTTGGCCTAACAGCCATTTGAAAATCTTTTAACAAGGTGGCATTCCAAGTGAATGTATAAAAGTCCTTTAACCAGGCCTACTTTTAGTAGGATAGTGAAATCCTTTAACCAAGTCACTTTTAACAAGGTGTAAAGTCTTTAATAGGATAGGCCTTTCACATGGTAGACCATTGGAAGTGGTCAAGCATTGTAACCTCGAACAGTTACACATTGCTACAGTGATATTTTATGGGTGTCAACCCCACCCTAGTTTTATGTTCTCATTTTGGAGGGTTTTTGGGTTACCAAATTTATGTGTTATCAGTTTTCATACATGTCTTTGCCTTCATGTTTATTAGATGAATTAGATGCATGTAAATGGTTTTAGTTAAAAGGATTTGAAAAGGTTAAAGTTAGTTCTTCTGATTCACCCCCCCTCTCAGAAGTAAATCTTTCCACTTGTTAATTCCAACAATTGGTATCAGAGCCTGCTTCTCACAAGAAGGAGCCTTACAACTTAGAGAAAAGATTTGGAAATGGAAGTCTGCAAACTTGAGAAGATCATAGAGAATTAGGCAATTGACATATAACTTGCTTTACATGCTTTGGAAGAAGCTAGAGAAGAACTGAAAAAATCCTTAAAAAGAAGAAGAGAGATTGCCATAGCTGAGAATGACACACAGTACAAGGAGATTGACACCTCAAATTTGTTTTCAAATGGAGATTCCAAAGAATTTGATGCAACAATAGCAGACTTAATGGAGAAAAATAGAACTCAAGTAGAAGAAATTAGAACACTCAAGCTTGAACAAGAATCACAAGCCATGATGCTTTGTGAGGTAACTGAACAAAAGAAAAGAGCCATTGAAGACAAGGTTATGCTAGAAGAAGACAAAAGAAACCTCGCCAACAGATTGGAAGAAAAGTCAATTGAGCTTACAAGAATTTCAAACATGCAACTAGACACCCTAAGTCAGATGATGAATGCACATCATGAATTAAATGCCAAGGATATTAAGATCTCTACACTGAAGATGCAAAATGAACAACTGCAAAATGACCTAAAAAGAGAGAAGGAGATTGCAGAGAGCTTCAACAAACCTAATGAGGCCATCAATTGCTTTGAGCAGCTACTAAAATCACCCAGGACTAGCAATGACACTTCAGGACTAGGTTACATCAGCACTGAACAAGGAGAATCATCCAAGACTATAGAAGAAAGGAGTAACAAAGGTAAGAAAACTAAACCTACTTGTCATTTCTATGGTTAAAAGGGACATACCTCTAATGTGTGTAGGAGTAAGAATGCCCATCAACATGATAAACTTAAGAATGCAAGTCATTGTCATAAATGCAAAAAGCAAGGACATCAAGCACATAATTGTAGGACTAGGACTATCAGAACACCAGGTTTTGAAGGTTACTACTACAATTATAAGAAGTATGGACATAGAGCTTTTGAGTGCAGATCAAAACCTATGTGGACACCAAATTAGGCAGCAAGGGAAGGTAACCATAAACATCACTACAATTGGGACTACAATACTAGGTATAGCTGTCATTACTGTCAAAAATATGGACGTATTCTTGAAAATTGCATAAGGACACATTTCAAAGGGAACTACAACAGATGGTTGAGCCAAACCACATGTTTTAGTTGCTTGAATACTGGTCATATCAACAAGAATTATCCAACAATGTCAAAGGCACCCAACTCAAAGAATGACAAAGGTAAAGAGAAGGTAGATGTTAAATGAGAAATGAAAAAGACATGGAAGAAGAAATATGAGAGTAGCACATTAAATGAAGAGATCACTTCACCTAACAGGTCAAGTGGTCACACTTCATCAAACTAAGCAAGAGAAGGCATAAGGGACTGACTTACAAAGTTTTATCATACAAAAGTTCCTAAACAAGAAAGTACTGAAAAAAAGTACATCAACATGAAGAAAGATGCGAAGTTAAAAGTTAAGATTTCACAAGTGTTACCGAGTTGCCCTCAAATGCCAAGTAAAAATCCAGTACAAGCTGAGTTGATTGTCAAGACTATAGGAGCTGAATGATTAGAAGGAGCCGAGTTGGTAGAGGAAGCTGAGTAAGTAACACTCCAATGGAAGTTGAGTGGTGAAAAGGTAATGGAAGCCAAGTGGTGAAAAGGCAATGGAAGCCGAGTAATGTAGAACCATTCAGAAGTCGAGTGGACAATAGTAAATGCACTAAGCATTAAATGCGATGAAAATAGGGTATGTTATCATATTTTCAATCATTTTTCTCCATTACAAACAAAGAGAAAAGATGAGAAAGAGCACAGAGTGAATCCCAAGTAGAGAATCCAATGAATAAGAAGATTTCAACAACATTCCAGTACGATTCCATCGATTTCAAGGTATTTACAACTGTGTCGAGCTATGCAGTTTCATGTTTTTCTTTGTGTTAAAACCCTAGATTGTGTAAAATGGCTTCTATCTCTAGAAAAACTTTGGGGAAGGAGTCATTTGAAGTCTAACTAGTGTCCAAAGAGGTCAGACAACCCAATTTTCATCCAATCCCAAAGGTTGCATATAAGAATGACCCAGTTGGAGCCCTATCCATCATTCCCCCTAAGGTTGTAATAGTTCAAGATGTAAGGAGATGCTATAATTGCAAGGTTGGAGCCATAGGTGACATGGAAATGAGGGAGGCCTATGAAAAATTGTGTGATAATGGAGTGTTGAAGGAAGAATTTTAGATTGTTGAGAGGAAGGGTTTAATACGAGCCCTAGAATTCCCCACAATTTTCAAGACTAAATGGATTAGGCTAGTGCTCAACCGAATACATGATGGAAGCTTGTGGCTAGAAGATGGTCCAATAAAAATCATGAAAATAATTGTGCATAGAGTGATAGGGTACCCAACCCTAGATTAGTCAAAGACTCTTAGGAGTGATGCTAAGGAAGCAATTGAGAAGAATACTAGTGCAAAGTGGAATAAGAGAGGGATGAAAATTGATACCATCCAATACCCTCTTGTTGATTTTTCTATTAAGGTTATAGCACACAAATTTTACCAATCTAGCAGACTCAACAGTGTGCCTTGCATTGCAGTGGATGAAGGTTATAAATTGGTGAAAAAGGATCATACATATGATCTTCCAGAACTACAATTGCAATAGATAAATGAAAATCTAGAAGTAATCAGGAGAACAAAGGGAGCTCAATGTAAATTTGGTGCTATTTTGATTTGTATTTTCTTTTATGTTCAGAATGAATTTCCTTCTTTTGGAAAAGTTGCATGGAGAACTGATAGATCTATCATAGCTCAAGTTAATGAATACATAGAGCAGATGGGAGCCAATTTTGAGAACCTAATGACAAGTTATTTTGAGGACTTTAAGAAGAAAATGAAACAAAGGCTCAGAATTCTAGTTTCCTTAGTAGAGAAACATGTAAATGATGTATGTTTTCTTGTCAATATAGACTATACATACATACAAGCTGCCATACCAAGAGTGAGATGGTTAAGACCTCTTGGGTATGAGTGAGATGGTTAAGACCTCTTGGGTATGAAATAAACATAGATGAAGTATCAGTAGCAATAACTATATCATTAATAGAAGAAGTTGAAAAGGATGCACCACATTTTGGAACCTATGACATGGTGAGATCAAAAGTGGATATGGAGTTAAAGACTGCTTCCACTCTAAAAAAGGACAAGCTAGTTAAGAAGCTAAAAGCTAAATTTGGGGAGGGTATTGCAAAAGAAGCAAAAGAAGAAGGTGAAGATGCCAAGGGTGATGAAGGAGATTAGGGGCCACTTTCCTAACCCAAGGTATGGGAGAAGATGCAGATGAGGAGGAAGGTGCCAAGCAGGAAGCACCAAAGGTTGAGCCAAATAAGAGAAAGGCTAAAAAATAGCCAGTTGCACAGCCCAAGGGAAAGAAGAAGGCTACAAAAGCCAATTCTAGCCAAGACAACTACAAGGGCTGACACTAGGGCCACAACACAAGGGGCAAAAGAATAGGGGAAACAAAAGGCAATGGAACAAGAAGGGCCTATTGAGAAATAGAAAAAAAGAAGATATGTTGCACCTCCTGAACCAAATGAAGAAAGAATAGAGTCTAATGAAGATCAATTCAGATTGGTAAGCCATTCTACCACATCTAAATTGGAAAGTATTTGTAATAATATTAGAGACAATGCTGATTTAACTGGTCTAAAGACCATAGATTTCAATAAGTTGTCAAAGGAACAACATAACATAGTGGAAGAGTCTATCTACACTATGATGGCTAAGTTCAAGACTGAACTAGATAATTCAATGCATAAGGAGCTAAGCTCATTAGTTGAGAATAAGTGGCATTGCTATCTAAAAATGGAGACAGAAATAAGGGAGTCTATATTGGCTCATGTAATGCCAAACCATACTAAAGGTCAAATAACAAAGGCTAGTAAGAAGCATGGGAGAAAATTTGCACCCAAATACAGCGGCTTTAAAATTTTGTAGAACCAAATAGAAGATGTTGTTCATGTTGGAATTAACAAGCGGGGAGATTTACTTCTAGGGGGGGGTGGTGAATCAGAACTAACTAACTTTAACCCTTTTAAATTCTTTTAACTAAAACCATTCACATGCATCTAATTCTATCTAATGAACATGAAAGTAAAGACATGCACGAAAATAAACAACACACAAATTTTGGTAACCCAAAAACCCTCCAAAATGAGAAGGTAAAACTAGGGTGGGGATGACACCCACAAAATATCACTGTAGCAATGTGTAACTGTTTAAGGTTACAATGTTTGACCACTTCCAATGGTTTTCCTTTTGAAAGGCCTATTCTGTTAAAGACTTTACACTCTATCAAAAGTGACCTGGTTAAAGGATTTCACTAGCCTACTAAAAGTAGGCATGGTTAAAAGACTTTTGTACATTCACTTGGAATGCCACCCTATTAAAGGATTTACAAATGGCTGCTAGGCTAACCTAAGTCCATAGGATTTCCATTATCTAATACAATTGCTAGAGAATATTAGAAAGTCTTTGACTCGATAGCTTTGCAATCTCCAATTGTTGATTCTAGATCCTTGTTCTGCTCTGACTGACCTGATCTTTGCTTGATCTGATATGTCACTCTTCAAAGTTTTGATACTTTTTTCTTCTTCAACTAGATGTTGCAATGCTACTCTATTCTTCTAAGTCTTTTAACACTTCCCTCTAAATTTTGCTATAGTTCACCCATACACTGCTCTCATTCCCGCATACAATGGGGTTTCATTCTCCTTTTAAAGATTTTGAAGACTTAGGGTTAGGTATGAATCTATGATCCATATTAAATCTTTATTTCTCACTCAATTCATGTTCTTTTCTTATTGGTTGCATTCCTTCTCCATTTTTCTTATTGGCTGCATGCTAATTGCATAGGAAATGTAAAAGATTCATTCTTATCTTTAGTATCCTTTGAAATTTTTCTATGTCAGCTCAAAAAAAGTTTACACAAGTGTTTGTGAAATTACAAAAAACTATGTCCAATCTATGTTACTCGACACTTGTTACCTCTGATGCTTGGCTCATATAGAAAAACTAGCTTACTCAGTTCCTATAGCAATTCTGTTCCACTCGGCTTCTATAGTGACTTGGCACCTAAACTTTTCTTAGCACTTGAACTTCACTCGGCACCTGAAGTTCACTTGGAACCTATTGAATTATCTGGCTCGACATACATTATAGCTCGGCATCAACTATTTACTCAACATCTATACATATTTTACTTGGCATGTGTTACTAGCTCTACATGAACTTAGTAAACATCTTAAGTGTGTTGACACGAAATAGTCAAAACTAGTCTTAGATTCAACAATCTCCCCTTTGACATGAGTGTCAAAAACACTTAGTAGTAAATCAAAGTCTAATCTCTTTGAGTAAAATATGCATACAGTTCGGCATATATTCAAAATTTCTCAAAATTCTGCAAAAACTATATATATACCTCAAAATTTTTGTAACTCCCCTTGAGCTAATGTGCCATTGATGTGCCATTTCTATTCTTGTAACCAAAAGTTTGTGCTGTATGTGTCTCATGCTGAGTACCTTGTTTCTACTTCCTATACTGTATCTTCCATTCTTATTTACAACTCTCCCAAAATATTATATCTCCCTTCTCAATTATTTCTCCCCCTTAACTATATCTCCCCCTTTTTGACACTTATGTCAAAGGGTTCTAAGGATTAAGACCATATTTTGCCAAAAATGTTTTATTGACCTCCATAATTATCTTTAGAGATGCATCCCAATTCTCTAAAGCAATTTCCAATGATTTATGTTGGATAGCTATCTCTGTTGCAAGATGAACATGTCCTTCCAAAGTATAAAGATTAGGATCTTTCCTGAGAACATTCTCTGCATAGGCTTGTTCTTTATGGAGTACTTCCAAGTGTGGGGTTATGGAAGATTGTATCTACATCAGTTTGGCCTTAATATTTACCTCTTCACCTATCAACATAGCTAGTTCTTTCTGTGTGTGAAGCGTTTGGGCAAAATGCTTCTCACTCTGAGCTAGATCTTTTGGGAGTTGAGTACTAGAAATCTTTAGATTTCACTCCAAGCTCATTATTCTGTGGCTTGTCTCCTATGTGAAATATGAGAAATCACACAACTTTTTGTACAATGAGAATACATTCTCAAGTCCTTCTTTACTTGTTCAATTTTCTTTGCCAATTCAACCTATGAAAGTGTTATTTCATTGAATATTTTCTGATTAACTTTTCCTTGAGATTTCTTCTCAAACCATTCCATGAGTTTCACATTTGTTTCCTGGTCTTTATTAGTCACCTGTTCTACAATATCTATCAGTTGTTCCAATATAGGCTTAGTTGCATCAGGTATCTGCAAGCTGAATGCATCAAGAAATATTTCTTTTATTTCTACCAGTGCTTGCTTCTGCTTATACTCATTTTTGAGTATCTCTTGTCTTTTCCTCTTTTCTAGTGCCTCTTGCACTTCATATAGCTATTGCAGGTTCATTGCCCTTGAGTCATAGCTTGGTATGACTATTTCTTCATTTAATGTAGGGTCTCCATAGTAAAGTACCCTTGTAGCCTTAGTAGAGCTTGAGCCTCGTGTAGAAATTTGCAATGGCATTGCATTAGGTGCTTGGTGTCTTTTGAGGAGTCCCTGAGGTAGGCAAGTTTACCAATGTTTGTATTGCCTCTTGCTCCTCAGGGGTTTTCTCTACTTCTTTCTCCTCTCCTCTATTGCCTTGATCAATGATGACAATTTGAGGAGGTACACCTTATGTTTGTGTTGCAGGAACATCTTATCCTATTTGTTCCTTTGATTACTCCTCGATAGTAGTTGTCACCTTTGTTGTAGAATTAACCTTAGCAATTTTGTCTTGTACCTCTTGCTCTTTAGATTGCTCTGTTGTAGCTGTGAGAGGTTGTGTTGGTAGTGCTTGTGTGGTTTCCTTCTCCCTTGTTATTGCTGCTACAACTTTCTGCAGCTCATCAACACTCACCAATAGTGGGTTTGTGCAGAGTTGTGCTTGTAGTGTTGATTGGTGAAGGATCTTCTTGAGATCCTCTGTAGTTAAGGGGTTGATGTTCTGAGCATAAGTGTCAAGAACATCCTTTACAATTATTGTAACTATAGGTGCTGTATGTGGAGGACTAGGAGGTGGCAATTGTGTATCTTGTACATTCTGTTCAATTTGCTGCTCCTCTTTAGTTGTTGCCATTTTATTTTCTTTTTTTGTTTCCTCCTCCACTATTTCTTTTTCTGGCTCTTTTTGTCCTTCATCCTTTTCTTGTTCTCTTTCTTCTTCTTTCTTATTGGCCTCAACCTTATTTGCATCTTTATCCTTTTTAGTGTTCTGTACCTTAAAGGGATCTTCTTCTCCATCCTTGACAATAGTCAAGCCATATATCAACTTCCACATTCTTGTTGATTTATTGACAACTTCTTCAATTTTATTCTGCAAGATGCTGAAGGCTCTATATTTTGGTGCAAACTTGCTCCCATGTTTCTTATTTGCCTTAGTGATTTGACCTTTACTCAATTTTGGCATTACTTGTGTCAATGTGGATTCTCTTATCTCTTTTCCCATTTTAAAACAATAATGCCACTTATTTTCAACAATTTCATATAATTCCTTAGGCATTGTATTGTCTAATTCAAGAGGTGTGTTCTTGAATTCTACCATCATGGCATATACTGATTTTCAACTTTATTCTTATCTTCTCTACTCAATTTGTTAAAATCAATATTTTTCAATTCAGAAAAATCTGCATTCTTCCTAATATTATCACAAATTTTATCAATATTTGACTTAGGAGCATGGCTTACCACTCTAAATTGGCTGATATCTTCAAATTCTATCCTTTCCTCATCATCTAACTTTGGTTGTGCAACATATTTTCTCCTTGGTTTCTTCTGCACAGGACTAGTCAACTCCGTAGCCTTCTTCTTTTCTTTGTCTTACTCCTTGGCCTTTTGAGTTGAGGCTCTTGTGATGGCTCTTATTATTGGTATAGTTGGCTTGGCTTGGGTTGGCTTTGCAGCCTTCTTTGCTTTAGGTTGGGCTTTAGGCTGAGTTTTGGCCTTTCTCTTCTTAGGCTCGGCTTGAGCTGGTGCTTCCTCGGCTTCTTCTTCCTTGAAATCTTCTTCCTTTTCTTCATCCTCACCTAAGCCTTGTGTCAATGCAAGAGGTTGATGTTCCTCTTCATCATCATCATCATCTTCCTCAACTTCTACACCTTTTTCTTCTGCTTCTTCTACAGTTCCTTCTCCAAACTTTGCTGTCAACTTGTTTACAAGTTTTTCTTTCTTCTTTATAGTGGAGGCAGTCTTCAATTCTACATCCACTTTGGATCACACCACATCATATGTTCCAAAGTGTGGTGCATCCTTATCGATTTCCTCTACAAGCAATGTTGTGATTACTGCTGATGTTTCATCAATGTTTAGCTTATATCCTAATGGTCATAGCTATCTAGTCCTTGGAATTGTTGCTTGGATATAAGTATAATCAATATCAACTAAGAAACAAATATCATTGATGTGCTATTCCACTAGAGAAATTGGTATCCTCAGTCTTTGCTTCATGGATTTGTTGAAATCCTTGAAGCAACTAGTCATTAGAAATTCAAAGTTGTCTCTCATTTTCTCAATGAACTCATTGATTTGAGTAATAGCTGACTTATTTGATTTCTAGTTTACTTTACCAAAAGAGGGAAATTCTTCTAGAACATAGAAAAATATATAGATCAAAACTAATCCAAACTTACACTGAGCACCTTTTGATCTTCTTATTGCTCCTAGATTCTCCATGATCTACTATAATAGCAATTCTGTTAGAGCATATGTATGATCTTTCTTGACAATTTTGTAGGCCACATCCACAACAATGCATGGAACACTATTCAATCTACTTGATTGATAAAACTTATGAGATACGATTCTTACTGCAAAGTCTAGAAGGGGATCTATGATTGTATCAATAGTCATGCCCCTTTTGTTCCATTTTGCCCTCGTGTTCTTTTCAATAGCTTCCTTAGAATCACTTTGCAGGGTCTTGTACTAATCTAGGGTTGGAAAACCTATAACCCTATGCACAATTCTTTTTTTTATCTTGATAGGTCCTCCTTCTAACCATAAACAATCATTATGTATCCTACTTAGGACAATTCTTATCCATTTAGTTTTAAAAACTACGGGGAAAACTAGGGCATGGGTTAAGCCCTTCTTCTCAACAATTTGAAATTCTTCCTTAAGCACTCCATTTTCACACAGTTTATCATATGCTTGATGAATCTCCATGTCTCCTACTACTCCTACCTTGCAGTTGTAACATTTCCTAACATCTTTCACCATTACAACTTTGGGTGGAATAATGGATAGTGCACTGACAAGGTCATTTTCATATGCAACTTTTGGAATCAGCCTAAAATATGGATGTTTAACCTCATTGCTAACTAACTAAACCTCAAAGTCTTCCTTTTCCTTAGGGTTTTTAGAACTAGAAGCCATATTGCAAATCTAGGTTTTCAAAAGATATTGAATTTTATAATTGCGCAACTCGTCACTTGAGGAATACCTTAGATCGATGAAAAAAGTGCTTGATATTTGTGCAAAAGCTTCAATTTTTGTTTGTCAATCACTTCTGTGCTCTTCTCATTCTTGCTCTGCATTTGGATATGAGAAATGATCAAAAAATTGACTTTATACTCTTCAAAACATACCATTAAATGCTTAGTACGTATACAACTATATGCTCGACTCCTTAAAGATTTCAGCATAACTCAGCTTCCATTGACTTTCCATCACTCGACTCCAACTAGATTTCCTCTTTGCTCGACTTCCATTGTTAACTCAGCTATGAACAATCACTCGGCTCCTACTAGCAGCTCGACATATACTGATATTCACTTGGCATCTAAGGACATCTCGACAATACTGGTGAAAACTTTGAATTTCAACTTTGTACCTCTAATCATGCCAATCTCTTCTTTTTAGTACTATCTTTTCTAGGATTGATGAATTATAAAACTTTGTAAATTAGTCCCACATACCTTCTTTTGCTTAGTTTTATGAAGTGTGATCACTTGACCTATTCGGTGAAGTGATCCCTTCATTTGATGAGCTACACTCATCTTTCTTCTTCCATGTCTTATTCATTTCCCCTTTGATGTGTTCAACATCTACCTTATCTTTACCTTTTTTGACTTTTGACTGGGGTGCCTTTGACTTTGTTGGGCATTTCCTACAAATATGGCCAGTCTTCAAGCAATTGAAACATGTGGTTTGACTTAACCATCTACTGTAGTTGTTACATTCCATTTTTTGCCCTAAATTTTTTAATTTTTATTTAAGCTAAATGTAGCCGTTAAACCAAAATAAATTTTCATATTCAAGTGAAATTAGTTTATAATGAGTTGTTGGTAGTTATAACCATTCATTTGTTCATGATCATGAGAAATTGAAACAATTAATTTTTCTAGCCATTGTATTGATCTAATTTTTCATATGAAACTAAATCAGTTAAATCTAGCCATTGTGTTCATGTGAAATTAAGTCAATTAAATTTAGTCATTGAATGTTTATGATGAATGAGTTTGCATTATAAAGAAATTCCTAACAATTTTATCTAACAAATTATGAACCATGAATTGATGTTTTGGTGAGAATGTTGTTTTAAGGTTGCAGGATGAAGAATAGAAAGAGAGAGGGAAGCATTGTGAAATGAGGTCATTAGAATGGGATGGTCATAAGATTCAGTCATCAGGAGTGATAGGTTTGACTTAAAAATCACCCTAGCAAGTGTATTAGGACTTGACAATTGATTTCTTGGTGGAATTTGCATGAGCTAAAATTAAAATTAAATTTAAAAATAAATAAATATGAATATTAAAAATAAACAAGTTTTTACCTTAATTAAATTTATCAAATAATTTAATATTTAATATTATTTTACACTCTTGATCAAGATTATAATTAAATAACTACAAAGTGGCACCATTACATTAGAATTAATAATCCAATGATGGCACTTTGCAATTACGTATTTATAAGCTTAACCAAGAATATGAAATAATATAAAATAATATTATTTAATAAACTTTTCATTTATCCTTCTTCTGTTCAATATTTACCTCTTCTCTTATTCTCCTTTTTCAAACCAATTAAAGTAGAAGTTGATTATGGATCTTGTAACGACAGGTAGCCGAATAGTCCACTCAAATCTTTATATGCGGTCTTGTCATTTTTGGGCTCATCAAAGTAATACCAACTTCTTTATCATCCTGCAATCTTCCTATAATTTTTGTGCTCTGCTACAAGTCCCTGATACCAAGGCTCTACATATATTAAATTGTCTCATTCAATAGTATTTCCGTGAAGACTTGAAGGAACAATTGAGTCTAGAATATAGCCAAGTCGACTGCATATTTGAGAGCCATGTAAGAATGATTTTCTTTACATTTCCCTTTCATTTAATCTGCTAAGCTGAGTTGGTTCTAATATTAGATTTATATATATATTCCTAGTTAGTGTTAAGTCATCCAGCAGACAATCAAATACGAATGTAAAAACCAACAATAAGTTTGCTATTTAATTTCATGTAACACTGCAAATCTTAGCCATCTGTCATCATTAAGTCTGTGATTTATTTCATGTATTATTGCAAAACTTTTCCATCTATTATATGCTCAGATCTTGATACGAAAATCACCATTTAGTCTGTGTTTTATTTCATATAATACTGTAGATAGTAAAAACCTTAGCCGCATGTCATGTGCCTTGAAATTGCTATAAAAGTCAGCAATGAGTCTGTACATTCATCCATGTAATTCTGCAATGTAGTTAAACATAGATTGATATATTTGGAATAAAATAAATAATGCAAAATCAATCTAGTGTCAAGAGAGGATAGAGTCTCACAAATAACCTTTGAAGATGTTTTTTTTATATACTTTTTATTTTCTTCAATCCATGGTATTTGGTAATAAATCTGATAAATCGTAATGAAGGCACCTGGATGTCATCTAGATAATATCAGAACAAGATGATAAAGGTGCAAGTTAAACTATAAAGATAAGTGTTCAGGCACCAGTGAATCACCAACCTGATGACCGACAAATGGTGATAAGGTGTAGATGAACCTGTAAAGAGTAATACAAGAATTAGTAATCATTATTTTTGAAATAAAATTTAATACATTTAGCTCATGCCAAATCCACTTTTGAAATTAGTTTTCAAGTTGAGTGGTGGAGATTGGGTTATAAACCCACATTTGAAATCCTTGGCTAGGGTGGTAATAGGTAGAATTGCCACAACAAATTGATTGCGTTGTTGTCCTGATGCTTCAACTATTTTTTCTGAATAGTTATTGGGACCTCAACCCACCTAAATACTCTGATGACTAGATCAATGAATGTCCCATGCCCAACCTCGGGGTAGGGAGGGCCATTCTATTAATTTAAAACTTGTGGGGATAAGTAAAAAGGTTCACAGTTGGGAGGTTAAGCCTATGATAATGTTTCTCCTCTCACTAAAGTCAGAGCTTGGAAAACCAATTTGGAAAGACTCTAATTTAAATTTGTATGCACTTCTTAACTTTTAGTTAGTATTTTCCTTTCCAGCTGAAAGTTTTATTTTACAGAAAAGATGAATTTTATCTTTAAAAGTTAGTTAGTTATTCATAAGCATAGCAATTGTATTTTCATTTCAGAAATTTGTTTAGATTTAGTTCAGTTGAATTATTAGGAAAGTATTATAGACTTTATATTCAGTTTTTTAGATGTTTTTTATAAAATCTTTGTCATGTGAAAAAGATACTCAAATTTAGTTAGTTTAATGATGGAATTAGATTGTAGAAAAACCAGCTATTACATATGGTATTAGAGCACTGGGTTCAACATTGAACCTAGGGCACATCACGTTCTTGAAATCTAATAAGTTGAGAAAAATGAATACAGGATGCTAGTACGTAGAACACCACACAAGAAAACATGATATCCTATTTTCCCATACCTCATTAAGAATATGACTAAGTACAACTATTCTTGCTGTTGTGAGCCTCGAGATGATGAGACAATGAACCAAGCCATACAACGAATGAAGAAGGAAAGGATTCGATGGACCCTTGCCAAGAAGGCAATGTGTAGGAATAAACTGATTCAGATTTGGAATGCTTAGCAGAGAAATTCCCTCCTTCATTTTCATAGATCACGGATGGTACGAGACATGTACCAAACAGAGCCAGAAGTTGCAAAACAAAAATAAACATATTCTATGAATGTAGACAACCTCATTAGAGGAATTTTGCAAATAAAAGACTACTTTGTCGAGCAATGTTAATTAAAAGTTTTGCTTTGTCGAGCAATGGATATAAAAATTTTGTAATTAAAAAATAAAATTCTTTGCTTTGTTGAGGAATGGAAATAAATTATGTAATTTTGCTTTGTTGAGCAATGGATATGTTTTTGCAATTTTTCTTTGTCGAGCAAAGGATATAATTTTGCAAATTTTCTTTGTCGAGCAATGGATATGATTATTGTAATTAAAGATTAGCATAGTTGTGCAATGAAAATGAATATTGTTTTGAAGAATGATTTTGACAAACAATGGGAATAAAACTTTCCCTTCCCTTAGTTCAGCAACCAAAACTAAACTATAAACTTAACTGTGTAAACTAATAGGTGCAATTCCTGAAATACAACATGAGTAACAATGAGAATGTGGAAAACTGAGAGATAGTTTGAGAGAACCACTATAGATTGAAGAATGAGCGAGATGGAAACCCAGATGGAGCAACATCATGAAGAAATGCAAGAAACACCCAAAGCCAAGACTGAAGTCTCAGAACATAATAGAACCCCTCCCCTAAATAGATTAATAAACTAAAGAAAAAGGAAATTTTGGCTGACTTATTAGCTGATATTAAGAAAATTAAACCTCCTAAATTCTCTGGTACTGACTCTACAGAGGAAGCTGAAGCATGGCTAATAGAGATGGAACAATACTTTGAGATCCGAAACTTCTCTGAGACCTCAAAGGTAGTTTGGGGTATATACCAATTCACTAGGGAAGCAACAACTTGGTAGGGAAGCACCAAGGTGGAATTGAACATTAGATCTACTAATATTACTTGGAAGAAGTTTGTAAACATATTTAGAACAAGATGGTTGCCTCAAACTTTCTATGACTATAAACTCATGGAGTTTCAAAATTTGAAACAGGGGGAATTATCAATTTGTAAATATTGGGAGAAATTTACCAGGCTACTTAAGTACGTACCACCCTACCAATAGGATACCAATCTAAAAGTAATAAAGTTTATCATGGGATTGAATAATATAATAGGGGGAGCCGTAGATGTCCTCACACCTCAAACCATGGAAGAAGCTTTGGAAAAAGCTATTTGCCAAGAGCATAAGGTTAAAAAGGATGATTCTATTAGGGACAACAAGAGAAAGACCAATTGGAATTCAAAAGGTGCTGAATCTGGATCACCAAGGAAATAGTTTAAGGACTTTAAGAACAATAAACTAGAAAAGAAAAGTAGTGGAACCAGAGATAAATAGGAAATTTTTCATGTAATAAAAAATGACAGGAATAATGAGAAAAGACAACCACCGGGAGGTTGTTTTATTTGCAAAGGAAACCACTTTAAAAGAGAGTGCCCTAACCTCAATCAACAATAACGCCCATCCTTGCTGCAACAACAACAGGTTTTTCAATAAAGAATTCATGCAGCCTTGGATAACAGATAGGCAGAACAATAGATAGGCCCCATCAAAACATCGGGTAAGATTTATGGTAACCTTGTAACTATTCTTATTGATACTAGAGCAACATAATGTTTTATTTCACCTAAATTAATAAATTTCCAAAAAGATCTAGTTTTATGGAAAAACCGTGGACAATCAAATATGCAAACCAGACAAGGGCCAGGGTAGAGCAATGCCTATTTGAAGCCCAGGTTGATTTTCCAAACTTCTCCACAGAACTAAATTTATATGTAGTACCATTAGGATCTTATGACATTATCACAGGAATAAATTGGCTTAATGAACACAAGGCTAAGGTAGATTGCCTTGCCAAAATAGTAAATTGTGTGGATGACCGAGGTAGGCCCACAAGTATTTCAGGGGCGAGACATGAAATAAGAGCCCATCAGATTTCAGAAATGTAGCTTAAGAGACATGGAAGAAAAGGCTATGAAATATTCGTAGTAAAAGTTGAAGATTTAAGGGAAACCACATACGGGGATGATTATATTTATAAAGATGGGAAAATTAAGCAAAAAATAAAAGAATCATTTGAAGAAAAATATCCCTATCTGAAGAACTATCAAGATGTATTCCCTGAGGAACTTCTTGGATTACCTCCTTCCCAGATATTTGATTTTTCCATAGATTTATTACCAAGAGTAGAACCTATATCTAGAGCCCCATACAGGATGACCACCACAGAACTTATGGAATTGCAGATTCAATTACAGGATATGTTGGATAAGAAAATGATTTGACCTAGTGTCTCACCATGGGGAGCCCCCGTATTATTCGTAAGAAAGAAGGATGAAACTATGAGGCTATGTATAGACTACCAAATGCTTAATAAGGTTACCATAAAAAATTGGTATCCATTACCAAGAATAGATGATCTCTTTGACCAAATGAAGGGTGCAACTGTGTTCTCAAAAATTGATATGAGATTAGGATATCATTAGCTATGAATTAAGGAAGAGGACATACACAAAACTGCCTTCAGGACTAGATATGAACATAATGAGTTTACAGTGCTACCATTTGGATTAACTAATGCCCCTGCAACCTTCATGAATTTAATGAAAAATATATTTCATGATTGCCTTGACAAATTTGTGTTGGTATTCATAGATGATATTCTTATTTATTCTAGAAATGAAGAAAATTAGAGGCATTTAGAAATAGTATTACAGAGACTTAGAGAACATAAATTATACGAAAAATTATCAAAGTGTGCCTTTTACCAGAAAGAAATTCAGTATCTACGACATATAATTTCAGCAAAAGGCATAGCAGTTGATCCATCTAAGATCAAAGCAATTAAAGAATGGCCCATACCTAGAAACATATCTCAAGTCAGGAGTTTCATGGGGTTAGCTAGATTTTATAGAAAATTTGTCAAGAACTTCTCAAGAATAGCTTATCCAATCACATCACTTTAGAGAGAGTGAATGAAATTTGTTTGGACAGAAAAATGTTAATCAACTTTTGAGTTTCTGAAGGAAAATCTGACTACTACACCTATTTTAAGAGTACCTGATCTGCAAAAACCATTTGTGGTGATCACTTATGCTTCAAGTGAAGGATTAGGGGGTGTGCTAATGCAAGAGGGACAAGTCATTGCCTATGAGTCTAGGAAATTGAAGAATTATGAAAAAAATTATGCACCACATGATCTAGAATTAGCAGCCATAGTTCATCCTTTACAAATGTGGAGACATTATTTAATTGGAAAACCCTTTAAGCTCCGATCTGATCATCAAAGCCTAAAATATATTTTCACTCAGCAAAATCTGAATGCTAGACAAAGGAGATGGTTAGAGTTCTTAAAAAATTATGAATTTGACATAAGCTACATTAAGGGAAAAGAAAATAAGGTGGCTAATGCCTTAAGTCGAAGAAGACATATTTCAACAATGGCTAAGATAAAATTTCAATTAAAGGATCAGATTTTACAACAATTGGAACATGATGATTTTTATGCAGAAATTAGTTTGGCACTTATTAGAGACCCACAGGACCCCAAGTATTTAGATTTTAACTTAGAGGAAGATGGATTGTTGAGATATCACCACAGGATTTATGTACCCAATCATCCTGAGTTACAGAGATTAATTCTAGGGGAGTATCATTTAGCTCTTTATTCAGGGCACCTAAGAGTAACGAAAATGTTATCTAACATAAAACCCCTATACTTTTGGAAGGGAATAGAAAGAGAGATAATTGAGTTTGTAGCAAGCTGTTTAGAATGTCAGAGAGTGGAAGTAGAACATCAATACCTAGCAGGAATTTTGCACCCAAATGAGGTACCTAAATAGAAATGACTAGTAATATCCATGGATTTTGTATAGGGGTTGCCTATGACTCAAAATCAACAAAACACTATTTTGGTCGTGGTTGATAGATTGACTAAGGTAGCACATTTTATTCTAGGGAATTTATCTGATGGAGCACTCGAGATAGCCCATAAATTCATAAAAGAAATTTTCAAATTACAAGGGTGTTAGTACCCAAGGTGGTCTCAGTTTTAAAACTTTCAGTTTCAGAGGTTGAACCTCTTTGAACCACTTCAAACTGAAGTTCGAAGTAGTTCAAAGTAGTTCGACAATTCAAAGCAGTTCAGTTCAAAAATACAGAACGGTTAGAAAAGTTCAAAATTTTGTCTCAATGCATTCACTAGGTTCAGTTTGTTAGTCCCATGAGGCTTAGATGTAGTGGTTCAAAGTGTTTTAGTAGTTCAAACTGGTTTGGTAGTTCACTAGTTCAACTGCAGGTTCAATACAAGTGAAGTTCAAATTTTGGGTTCGAAATACAGTTTTGGCAATTCAGGAAAATTTGAAGTCCAACCTCAGTTCATGATTCAGAGTCAGTGCAGAAGTTCAGAGGTTGTAATTTGGAGATGCACCTAGGTTAAAGAAAAAAATACCACCATGGAAAATCTTCAAAGTGTCTGTTCAAGCTCAAAGGTCAAATTCAACCCAAAGAAGTTCAACACAGAGGATGGTGCCCATGATAAACACATTAAGATATTGCATATCAATATGGAAGAATAATAGAATATAGAATCTGAGAAGGATTTATGTGGACGAAGATGGGATGAGCTCAAGTATATAAAGAGTGGAATCATGCGGGTGTATTGGGGGTATTTAACCAACATGTGCAGGCCACGGGTTTGCCGCAACAAAGCATAGTCTGCGACTCCTTGTTGGCAGCAACAAGCTCATAGTCCATCGTGCAAGATGCTGACTACAAAGAGGTTAATAACAACATCTGAAAAGAAGTGTGGATGGTGATTTGCCGCACCCATGATGGTCGAGCTTCCACAATGCTTAAGCGCATTGCCACTCAAGCTATTTGAAAGATAGTAACAAAATGCGTGCATAGGCCATTTCACAGAAACACGATGAAGATAGTAGTTTTCATCATTAAAAACATTAGTGTCAGCCCCAACACAAACACAATTATGAAGATTTGTAATGCTCATGGGTGAAGAGTCATGATCTTGGTGGTTTGTGCAATGATGTCTCAATATGCCTGATCCCAATGCAAAGGTATTAGCAGCCGCAGGTGTCCCCTCCTTTCACAGCATAAGATCATTTTAGATGGAGGTTAATACAGGTTATGTGGCTCAGGTTTTCATCAAATTTGGTAACCTCGATGTTACTTCCAATTTGTAATACTTTTTCTTCTCCACAAATGTATGTGCGGACATGCAAGACATGTTTGGAACAAATGATAATTGCTCGAAGAGATGTTAGAATGAGATGATGCTGAGAACTAATAAGCATTTCAGGATGGAAGCCCGCGCGTCCTGCGGCAGTGTGAAGGAATTACCAAAATAAGAGATGGCATATTATGCTCACCATGATCATATGCCCAAACTAGCCTTCGTGATTTCATAATCAGTTTGAACACCCATCATTTGAGAAGAGCTCAGTGTCACGTTTAGCAATAGAGCAAGATTTCCCAAGTGGTAAACATTCAATGAAGTGCAAATTAATAAATTTAAAAGCATTGGGTGATATATTTATATGCTATCCATGGGTTTCAAAGAGATTATTGGAAACGTATGATGAAAATATTATATGCCATCAAAATAATGCTTCAAAGTCTTAAAAAACTATGCCAAATGAAGTCTCTGTACTGGTGAATTAAGCAGAGATAATGAGGATGAAGATATATTCCATGTATTTATCAAATTAAGAATGGTGAGTCATCACCCATCTTAAAAGATTTGACGTGTCATTTGTGTAAAGGAGCATCTGCATATCTTTAAAATGATAGGTTAATCTAAAGTCACTCATGACTTTAAGACTTATAAAATATTATAAGCCCAACTTGAAAGATGGAAG
This sequence comes from Cupressus sempervirens, assembly GCA_028749045.1. Taxonomy (NCBI): domain Eukaryota; kingdom Viridiplantae; phylum Streptophyta; class Pinopsida; order Cupressales; family Cupressaceae; genus Cupressus; species Cupressus sempervirens. Next base: position 939,634,802 of record CM053787.1, read on the forward strand.
ATTATGGGTCAGTTTTAATAACTAAAAAATGAATGAAGTCATGGGGGTTTGGGGAATTCTATTAACACATGATGCTATGAGGGGACCAAGAATCAGTTATAGAAGCTGAACAGTTTGCCCACAAATTCTATATATGATGAAAGCATCAAACAAATAAGGGGTTCCAGTTTTTTGAATTTTGGCTGGGAGACTTTGGGCTATAGCAAGACAGAGGCTGTGAATACAGTGTTAGGAAGATTCCACTATTTCTTCCAGTAGCTACAGACTGTGTGTTGTCAGCAGAGGGAGATTTTTCAGTTCTGGGGGAAGGAATACAGTCTTTGAAGCTGTAGCAGAACAGAGTTTTATTTGCTAGACTTTGTGTTAGTGATTAAAGAGGATTTTGATTTTGAAATGTAATGTAGGGGAGATGGTTTTCATTTTCTGATGCATGTGTAATAGGATCTTTGTAGTCTTTTACATCTTAAAGAAGGGAGGTCTGAAAGATATCTGCAAATTGGAACTTTGAGTCCATGTAGTTCTTCTTTCCACTGATGGTTATGTTGCTGTAACTTTTAGTTTTCTTTAAGTGCATCAGATTTGCTATTTTCTATATGCATTTGATATCAGGATCTTCTAGAAGCTTTGATTCATTTTTCCTCAGGAGAATGAAAATTGTTCTTTAACTTTTATCTTTTGAAATGCAGTATACAGCAGGTTAACTTTGTGTAATTTGTTTTATTCTGTCTCCTTTCTTTTTTTTGGTTCTTAGGTTTCACATCTACTCTGTGTTTATAGGTAGATGTTAGATATCCTATCGTGCTTTTTGGTAAAAGCACTCACATTTAATTCACTGTAAATCTTGCACGGGGAGCTATACCCGATAAAAATTTAGAGGAAGGTTATCAATCCATGATAACCTATCCAACTGTTGGTGCTAGTTTGTCCTTCCACTTGGGCATTCGGGGTTGGATTTCCACATATTCTCTTGAAGGACAATCTATTCACTAATAGATTTTTGGCGACTCTACTGGGGAGAGGAAAAATAGATCATTGCCTAACATTGTTTCCTCAGTTTTATGGTTATCTCCACATGCAGGAGATTGGCGGCTCTATGGAAGAAGAATACCCAGTAGCCTTCATTATATATGAAGAAATCTTGAAAGATTGGATTCTAGCAAAGGATGGAGATACCTCTAAAACCTTCATCTTTATCCCACCTTTTAAAGATAATCCCATTAGGGAAGTTACAAAAGAAGTAGCAAAGCAATTAAGTTGGCTGAAATCTTTTTATGGTGCCATCCTCATAAAGAAGAGACCCCAAGTGCAAGATCTAGAAAAAGAAGGACATGCATGTCAAAAAGAGGAAATAACTGAAGTGGAACACAGGCAGGGGAAAGATCTTGAAGGAGAACAAATTGGATGCCAACAAGATGATGAATATCTAGATGCTCTTCTGCCGCACGTGACTCCCATCTCCACATCACATCTAGTGAGTCATGAGGTTGAGGTAAATATCTTGGATTTCCCATCTCCATTTTCCTTTGGAGAAAATTTTAAATACATTCAGAAAAAGGAAGATGTCTCTTTTCAGTTTGTTCCTATGAATATATAGACTTGTGGAAAATCCTTGCCATACCATGAGGATAGCTCATCTTTTGATACCCAAGAAGAGAGTAATAAAATTGATTTCCCTTTTATGTGCCATAGCAAAAATATGGAAGATGTGACAGCAGTAAGGAATCAATCCCAAGATGCTGATGGCAAGATTGTTTGGGGCAGTGTGAATGCATTATACTTAGCTTTTGAATACGCTAAAAATGTTAAAATTAAAGACAGCCCTCTCTTTGTACCCTATGATCTCCTATGTAACAAAAAAGAGCAAGGAGAAGATTGGCTAGTAAATTCTAGCAGTATAGACATATCTCAACAAAGTGAGGAAGCTACAGCCATAGTTCATCTTGAAGACAACCAAAAATGGGTAGATAAAGACATTCAAGCTGAAAATAAAAAACATGGCAGCAGTGATAGAAAAGATAAAGAAAGGGTGACAGTGAAAGAAGAAGATTCCTTGGTAATACCATCTTACTTCAATCCTCACAATCCTTCCATTCTCGCTGATCATGTTGATACTCAGGAAAACATGAATAAAGGTACTCTTGAATCTTTCATTTCTCCATGTTTTGAAAGTTTCAGATTTGAAAGTGATGATAGTCATCTCATTTCAGAAGTTCCTATATGTAAAAAATTTGACAACAACATGCTGCTAGAATATCAATCTTTCACTGTTAATGAAATTGATGAAAGTGATCTTTCTTTGGAGAGTTTCCCTTGTAAGAAGGTTCAGAATAACATGCAGTCCGAGATTGAATCTTGTACTTTTATGGAAGATAAAGATGATCTCTTGTGTTTAAAAATTTGTAATCAGCACATGGAAGGATATAGAATGTCAAAAGGCACTTTTTCCAATGAAGAAGAGGAAATTATAGGCAGATTTCTATCATCACTCCAGCCGGATTATCCCTTTGATGACCACTCAGGTATTGATTCAAATCAGATTGAGAATGAAGCATTCATTGATAAATTTTCTTTTCATTCCTCTATGCATGGTCTTTCTGATTTGGATTGTGGAACTAGTGCTTGAAATTGTGATGGCACTTTGGGAAAAATAAAAGATATTATGCATTACATGCTTGATGATGGTCTGATTCTTGAAAAAGCTGAAGATAACATATACTTGGGAATTAATTCTATGATGGATGAGGTGTTACTTTGCCTGCAAGTTGATCGTGATATTAATAACCATATGCAAGAGCTCGGAATGAAATCTGGTGTGTCATATGTTGAAGATCAATCCTTGGATGAAAAAGAATGCTATGATGAGTTGTGGCTGTTTGGGAAGGAAAGGTTGGTCAACATCTTAATATGTGCTTTCAGCATGTGGTTTGGCATTGAAGATGTTGCTTGTAGGTACTGGTATAGAGCTGCTCAAATGAGACATGACTTGCTACTCCGGAAAGGATGTTACTTCTCCCAGCCGATAAATGGTTTCACATGATTCCTTTTCTTTCTTCTAGTTCTCATGGTAGGTTCATCCTACCTTTTTATATATTTTGTAAATAAGTTTTTGTTGTGTGTAGTGTAGTTGGAATAATGTGCAAGCCTCGTGCTTGCTGGTAGTTCAGTTGTTGGTTGTTGGTTTTGTTTGCTGGTTTTGCCTTGCTTCCCTCCTCCCTCTCTGCAAGCAGCTCCCGGTCTTCTCTTGCTGACTCTATTGCCCAGTGGATAAGGCACTCATCTTTGGCCAGAGATTACTGGAGTTCTCTAATTTTGTATCAAAATCAGTCCCACAGCTAGAGCCCCTGTTAGTACCCAAGGTGGTCTCAGTTTTAGAACTTTCAGTTTCAGAGGTTGAACCTCTTTGAACCACTTCAAACTGAAGTTCGAAGTAGTTCAAAGTAGTTCAACAATTCAAAGCAGTTCAGTTCAAAAATACAGAACGGTTAGAAAAGTTCAGAATTCTATCTCAATGCATTCGCCAGGTTCAGTTTGTTAGTCCCATGAGGCTTAGATGTAGTGGTTCAAAGTGTTTCAGTAGTTCAAACTAGTTTGATAGTTCACTAGTTCAACTGCAGGTTCAATACAAGCGAAGTTCAAATTTTGGGTTCGAAATACAGTTTTGGCAATTCAGGAAAATTTGAAGTCCAACCTCAGTTCATGATTCAAAGTCAGTGCAGAAGTTCAGAGGTTGTAATTTGGAGATGCACCTTGGTTAAAGAACAAAATACCACCATGTCAAATCTTCAAAGTGTCTTTATTCTAAGGTTCAATGTTCAAGCTCAAAGGTCAAATTCAACCCAAAGAAGTTCAACACAGAGGATGGTGCCCATGATAAACACATTAAGATATTGCATATCAATATGGAAGAATAACAGAATATAGAATCTGAGAAGGAGTTACGTGGACAAAGATGGGATGAGCTCAGGTATATAAAGAGCAGAATCATGCGGGTGTATTGGGGGTATTTAACCAACATGTGCAGGCCACGGGTTTGTTGCAGCAAAGCATAGTCTGCGACTCCTTGTTGGCGGCAACAAACTCATAGTCCACCGTGCAAGATGCTGACTACAAAGAGGTTAATAACAACATCTGCAAAGAAGTGTGGATGGTGATTTGCCACACCCATGATGGTCGAGCTTCCACAATGCTTAAGTGCGTTGCCACTCAAGCTATTTGAAAGATAGTAACAAAATGTGTGCATAGGCCATTTCATAGAAACACGACGAAGGCAGTAGTTTTCATCATTAAAAACATTAGCGTCAGCCCCGACACAAACACAATTATGAAAATTTGTAATGCTCGTGGGTGAAGAGTCATGATCTTGGTGGTTTGTGCAATGATGTCTCAATATGCCTGATCCCAATGCAAAGGTATTAGCAGCCGCAGGTGTCCCCTCCTTTCACAGCATAAGATCATTTTTGATGGAGATTAATACAAGTTATGTGGCTCGCGTTTTCATCAAATTTGGTAACCTTGGTGTTACTTCCAATTTTTAATACTTTTTCTTCTCCACAAACATATGTGCGGACATGAAAGACATGTTTGGAACAAATGATAATTGCTCGAAGAGATGTTAGAATGAGATGATGCCGAGAACTAATAAGCATTTTAGGATGGAAGCCCGCGCGTCCTGTGGCAGTGTGAAGGAATTACCAAAATAAGAGATGGCATATTATGCTCACCATGATCATATGCCCAAACTAGCCTTCATGATTTCATAATCAGTTTGAACACCCATCATTTGAGAAGAGCTCAGGGTCACGTTTAGCAATAGAGCAAGATTTCCCAAGTGGTAAACATTCAATGAAGTGCAAATTAACAAATTTAAAAGCATTGGGTGATATATTTATATGTTATCCGTGGGTTTCAAAGAGATTATTGGAAACGTATGATGAAAATATTATATGCCATCAAAATAATGCTTCAAAGTCTTAAAAAACTATGCCAAATGAAGTCTCTGTACTAGTGAATTAAGCAGAGATAATGAGGATGAAGATATATTCCATGTATTTATCAAATTAAGAATGGTGAGTCATCACCCATCTTAAAAGATTTGACGTGTCATTTGTGTAAAGGAGCATCTGCACATCTTTAAAATGATAGGTTAATCTAAAGTCACTCATGACTTTAAGACTTATAAAATATTATAAGCCCAACTTGAAAGATGGAAGATTATGGGTCAGTTTTAATAACTGAAAAATGAACAAAGTCATGGGGGTCTGGGGAATTCTATTAACACATGATGCTATGAGGGGACCAAGAATCAGTTATAGAAGCTGAACAGTTTGCCCGCAAATTCTATATATGATGAAAGCATCAAACAAATAAGGGGTTCCAGTTTTTTGAATTTTGGCTGGGAAACTTTGGGCTACAGTAGGATAGAGGCTATGAATACAGTGTTAGGAAGATTCCACTATTTCTTCCAGCAGCTACAGACTGTGTGCTGTCAGCAGAGGGAGATTTTTCAGTTCTGGGGGAAGGAATACAATCTTTGAAGCTGTAGCAGAACAAAGTTTTATTTGCTAGACTTTGTGTTAGTGATTAAAGAGGATTTTGATTTTGAAATGTAATGTAGGGGAGATGGTTTTCATTTTCTGATGCATGTGTAATAGGATCTTTGTAGTCTTTTACATCTTAAAGAAGGGAGGTCTGAAAGATATCTGCAAATTAGAACTTTGAGTCCATGTAGTTCTTCTTTCCACTGATGGTTATGTTGCTGTAACTTTTAGTTTTCTTTAAGTGCATCAGATTTGTTGCTTTCTATATGCATTTGATATCGGGATCTTCTGGAAGCTTTGATTCATTTTTCCTCAGGAGAATGGAAATTGTTCTTTAACTTTTATCTTTTGAAATGCAGTATACAGTAGGTTAACTTTGTGTAATCTGTTTTATTCTGTCTCCTTTATTTTTTTTGGTTCTTAGGTTTCATGTCTACTCTGTGTTTACAGGTAGATGTTAGATATCCTTTCGTGCTTTCTGGTAAAAGCACTCACATTTAATTCACTGTAAATCTTGCACGGGGAGCTATACCCGATAAAAAATTAGAGGAAGGTTATCAATCCATGATAACCTATCCAACTGTTGGTGCTGGTTTGTCCTTCCACTTGGGCATTCAGGGTCAGATTTCCACATATTCTCTTGAAGGACAATCTGTTCACTAACAAAGGGGTACCAGAGAAAATTATTTCAGATTGTAATACAAGAATAACTTCTAGATTTTGGCAGACACTATTTTCAGCCTTGGGCGCTAAATTGAATATAAGTTCATCTTACCATCTTGAAATAGATGGTTAGACAGAGAGAGTGAATCAGGTATTATAAGATCTTCTAAGGGCTTATTGCATGGATCAACAGTATCAATGGGAAATGTATTTGCCTTTGGTTGAATTTGCATACAATAACTCATACCAGTCTTCGATTAAAATGACACCTTTTAAAGCCTTGTATGGCCATAAGTGCAGAAACCCAGTAAGCTAGAATCAATTAGAAGACAAAGTCATAGTTGGGCCAGAAATGCTTCAAGAAATGGAAGAAAAAGTACTTTAGATCTGCCAGAGATTGAAGGAAGCTAATGACAGGCAAAAAAATTATGTTGATGTGAAAAGAACACCCAAAGAATTAATAGTAGGGGACAAGGTGTTATTAAGAGTTAAGCCTTAGAAGAGTACTATTAAGTTTGGTAAGAATGCTAAATTGGCTCCCAGATATGTAGGACCTTTCAAAGTTTTGGAGGTTATTAATCCAGTGGCCTACAAGATTGCTTTACCTCCAACCCTTTCCAAGATGCATAACGTCTTCCACATGTCCTATCTTAAGAAGTTTGTTAGTCACCATGAGCACATGATTGATTGGAAACTATTCTAGGTGCAAGAGCTAGGGGTGGTAGAGGTAAAGCCAACTAGAATACTCGAGGTGCGTAAGTTGTGCCTACGAAATCGAGAGATAACTTAGGGTAAGGTCCAGTGGGACTAGTATACAAAGGATAATGTTACATGGGAAGACTATCATGATATCTTTCATAAATATCCCTATTTATTTTCAGAAACTGGAAACTAAATATTTCATTTCTTTTATTTTATTTCTTAAAAACAACTTGATATTATTTCATCATGGACGATGAAAAACCTAAGGGGGTGGGTATGTTACATCCCAATTTTTTCCCTAAATTTTTTAATTTTTCTTTAAGCTAAATGTAACTGTTAAACAAAAATAAATTTTCATATTCAAGTGAAATTAGTTTATAATGAGTTGTTGGTAGTTATAACCATTCATTTGTTCATGATCATGAGAAATTGAAATAGTTAATTTTTCTAGCCGTTGTATTGATCTAATTTTTCATATGAAACTAAGTCAGTTAAGTTTAGCCATTGTGTTCATGTGAAATTAAGTCAGTTAAATTTAGTCATTAAACGTTTATGATGAATGAGTTAGTATTATAAATAAATTCCTAATGATTTTATCTAACAAATTATGAATCATGAATTGATGTTTTGGCAAGAATGTTGTTTTAAGGTTGTAAGATGAATAATATAAAGACAGAGGGGAAGCATTATGAAACGAGGTCATCGAAATGGGATGGTCATAAGATTCAGTCATCAGGAGTGACATGTTTGACTTAAAAATCACCCTTGCAAGTTTATTAGGACTTGACAATTGATTTCTTGGTGGAATTCACATGAGCTAAAATTAAAATTAAATTTAAATAAATAAATATGAATATTAAAAATAAACAAGTTTTTACCTTAATTAAATTTATCATATAATAATATTTAATATTATTTTACACTCTCGATCAAGATTATAATTAAATAACTACAAAGTGGCACCATTACATTAGAATTAATAATCCAATGATGCCACTTTGAAATTATGTATTTATAAGCTTAACCAAGAATATGAAACAATATAAAATAATATTATTTAATAAACTTTTCATTTATCCTTCTTCCGTTCAATATTTTCCTCTTCTTTTATTCTCCTTTTTCAAACCAATTAAAGCAGAAGTCAATTATGGATCTTGTAATGACAGGTAGCCGAATAGTCCTCTCAAATCTTTATATGTGGTCTTGTCATTTCTGGGCTCATCAAAGTAATACCAACTTCTTTATCATCCTGCAATCTTCCTATAATTTTTGTGCTCTGCTACAATTCCCTGATACCAAGGCTCTATGCATATTGAATTGTCTCATTCAACAATATTTCCATGAAGACTTGAAGGAACGACTAAGTCTAGAATATAGCCAAGTGGACTGCATATTTGAGAGCCACGTAAGAATGATTTTCTTTACATTTCCCTTTCATTTAACCTGCTAAACTGAGTTGGTTCTGAGATTAGATTTATATATATATTCCTAGTCAGTGTTAAGCTGTCTAGCATACAATCAGATACAAATATAAAAACCAACAATAAGTTTTCTATTTAATTTCATGCAACACTGCAAATCTTAGCCATCTATCATCATTAAGTCTGTGATTTATTTCATGTATTACTGCAAAACTTAGCCATCTATTATATGCTCAAATCTTGATATGAAAATCACCATTTAGTCTATGTTTTATTTCATATTATACTACAGATAGTAAAAACCTTAGCCATATGTCATGTGCCTTGAAATTGGTATAAAAGTCAGCAATGACTTTGTACATTCACCCATGTAATTCTGTAATGTAGTTGAACATAGATTGATATCTTTGGAATAAAATCAATAATACAAAATCAATCTAGTGTCAAGAGAGGATAGAGTCTCACAAATAACCTCTGAAGATATATTTTTTTATATACTTTTTTATTTTCTTCAATCCTTGGTATTTGGTAATAAATCTGATAAATTGTAATGAAGGCACCTAGGATATCATCTGGATAATATTAGAACAAAATGATGAAGGTGCAAGTTAAACTATAAAGATAAGTGTTCAGGCACCAGTGAATCACTAGCCTGATGGCCAAAAAATGGTGATAAGGTGTAGATGAACCTGTAAAGAGTAATACAAGAATCAATAATCATTATTTTTCAAATAAAATTTAATACATTTAGCTCATGCCAAATCCACTTTTGAAATTAGTTTTCAAGCTGAGTGGTGGAGATTGAGTTATAAACCCACATTCAAAATCCTTGGCCAGGGTGGTAATAGGTAGAATTGCCACAACAAATTGATCGCATTGTTGTCCTAATGCTTCAACTATTTTTTACGAATAGCTGTTGGGACCTCAACCCACCTGAATACTTCGATGACTGGATCAATGAACGTCCCTTGCTTGACCTTGGGGTAGGGAGGGTTGTTCTATTAATTTAGAACTTGTGGGGATAAGTAAAAAGGTCCGCGGTTGGGAGGTTAAGCCTATGATAATACTTCTCCTCTCACCAAAGTCAAAGCTTGGACAACCAAATTGGAAAGACTCTAATTTAAATCTGTATGTACTTCTTAACTTTTAGTTAGTATTTTCCTTTCTAGCTGAAAGTTTTATTTTATGAAAAAGATTAATGTTATCTTTAAAAGTTAGTTAGTTATTTATAAGCATAGTAATTGTATTTTCATTTCAAAAATTTGTTTAGATTTAGTTCAGTTGAATTATTAGGAAAGCATTATAAACTTTATATTCAATTTTTAAGACATTTGAAAAAAAAATCTGTCATGTGAAAAAGATACTCAAATTTAGTTAGTTTAATGATGGAATTAGATTGTAGAAAAACCAGTTGTTACAATAGTTCCCTATGAAATGTGTCCTTATGCAATTTTTAGGAATGTGTCCATATTCCTGACAGTAATGACAGCTATAGCTGATGTTATAGTCCCAATTGTAGTGATGACCATGATTACCTTCTCTTGTTGCCTGATTTGATGTCCACATAGGCTTTGATCTGCACTCAAAAGCTCTATGTCCATACTTATTGCAATTGTAGCAGTGACCTTCAATTTTTTGTGTATTGATAGTCCTAGTCCTACATTCATGTGCTTGATGTCCTTGCTTTTTGCACTTGTGACAATAGCTTATATTCTTAGGCTTATCATGCTGATGGGCATTTTTGCTTCTGCATAAATTAGAAGTATGTCCCTTTTTACCATAGAAATGACAAGTAGGTTTAGTGTTTTTACCTTTGTTGCTCCTTTCTTTTGCAGTCTTGGATGATTCTCCTTGTTCAATGCTAGTGTAACCAAGTTCTAAAGTATCATTACTGGCCCTTGGTGATTTTAGTAGCTGCTCAAAGTACTTGATTGCCTCATTGGTTTGTTGAAGCTCTCTACAATCTCTTTTTCTCTTTTTAGGTCATTTTGTAATTGTCCATTATGCATCTTTAGTGTAGAGATCTCAATGTCCTTTATATTCAGCTCATGATGTGCATTCATCTTCCGACTTAAGGTGTCTAGCTACATGTTTGAGATTCTTTCAAACTCAATTGTCTTTTCTTCCAATCTATTGGTAAGATTTCTCTTGTCATCTTCTATCATGACTTTCTTTAGTGGTTCTTTTCTTTTATTCAGTTACTTCACAAAACATCATGGTTGTGATTCTTGTTCAAGCTTGAGTATTCTAATTTCTTCTGGTTGAGCTCTATTCTTCTCCATCAAGTCTGCTATTGTTGTAGCAAACTCTTTAAAATTTCCATTTGAAAACAAATTTGAGGTGTCAATTTCCTTGTACTGTGTATCATTCTTAGCTATGGCAATCTCTTTTCTTCTTTTTAAGGATTTTCTCAGTTCTCCTCTAGCTTCTTCCAAAGCATGTAAAGCAAGTTGTATGCCAATTGCTTGATTCTTTATGATCTTCCCAAGTTTGTAGACTTCCATTTCCAGATCTTTTCTCCAAGCTATAAGGCTTCTTCTTGTGAGAACTCAGCTCTGATACCAATTGTTGGAATTAACAAGTGGGAATATTTATTTCTTGGGGGGGGGGGGGGGGGGGGGGGGGGAGAGGGTGGTGAATCAAAAGTAACTAACTATAACCCTTTTAAATTTTTTTAACTAAAACCATTCACATGCATCCAATTCTATCTAATGAACATGAAAGTAAAGACATGCATCAAAATAGACAACACACAAATTTTGGTAACAAAGAAACCTTCCAAAATGAGAAGGTAAAACTAGGGTGGAGATGACACCCACAAAATATCACTGCAACAATGTGTAACTATTCAAGGTTACAATGTTTGACCACTTTCGATGGTCTACCCTGTGACCTGGTTAAAGGATTTCACTACCCTACTAAAATTAGGCCTAGTTAAATGACTTTTGTACATTCACTTGGAATGCCACCCTGTTAAAGGATTTACAAATGCTTGCTAGGCCAATGTAATTCCATAGGATTCCCATTATCTAATGCAATTGATAGAGAGTATTAGAAAGTCTTTGACCTGATAGCTTTGCAATCTCCAATTGCTGATTCCAGATCCTTGTTTTGCTTTGATTGACCTGATCCTTGCTTGATCTAATATGTCACTCTTCAAAGTTCTGATACTCTATTCTTCTTCAACTGGATGCTACAATGCTACTCTATTCTTCTAAGTCTCTTAACACTTCCCTTTGAATTTCACTATAGTTCACCCATACACTGCTCTCATTCCTGCATACAATGGGGTTTCATTCTCCTTTTAAAGATTTCAAAGACTTAGGGTTAAGTATGAATCTATGATCCATATTAAATCTTTATTTCCCACTCGATTCATGCATTTTTCTTATTGGTTGAATGCCTTCTCCATTTTTCTTATTGGTTGCATGCTGGTTGCATAGGAAATGAAAAAGATTTGTTCTTATCTTTAATATCCTTCGAGATTCTTCTATGTCAGCTCAAAAATGGTTTACACAGGTGTTTGGACAATTACAACAACTATGTCCAATCTATGTTACTCGACACTTGTTACCTCTAATGCTCAGGTCATATAGAAAAATTGGCTCACTCGGCTCCTATAGAAATTCTGTTCCACTCGGCTTCTATAGTGACTCGGTACCTAAACTTTGCTCGGCACTTGAACTTCACTTGGCACTTGAAGATTCCTTGGCACCTGAAGTTCACTTGGCACCTGTTGAATTCTTTGGCTTGGCATACATTGTAGCTCAGCATCAACTATTTATTTGACATCTATACATATTTTACTCGGCATGTGTTACTAGCTCGACATGAACTTAGTAAACATCTTAAGTGTGTTGACATGAAATAGTTAAAACCAATCTTAGATTCAACAGTCCAAAAGTCCACAGAAATGTGGAAATTAATATATGGATTAACAACTATGAAAGAATGGTAGGAAGAACCATTTGAAGGTAGAAATGATGAAGAAGAAGGAAAAAAGGAAAAAGATGAGGAAGAAGCAAAAGAGATAGAAGAGGAGATAGTGGAGAAGACACATGGTGGAGAGGCAACAACTAAGAAACAACAGGAAGAACAGAGTGTCCAAGACACCCTACTACCACCACCAAGTCCTCCACATATAGCACCTAAAAATATGGTAATTGTAAAGGACATTCCTGACACCTTAGCTTAGAACATCAATCCTTTAACTGTAGAGGATCTCAACAAGATCCTTCACCAATCTACATTGCAAGCACAATTTTGTACAAATCTAGTTTTAGTGAGTGTTGATGAGCTGCAGAAAGTTTTAGTAGAGATAACAAGGGAGAAAGAAAGCATACAAGACTAATCTACACAACCTCCCATAGCTACAACAGATCAACCCAAAGAGCAAGAAGAACAAGAAAAAATTGCTAAGGTTGATAGTACAGTTACAACAGCAACAACTGTTGAGGAGCAAGCAAAGGAACAAACAGGGCAAGATGTTCCTACTGCACAAAATCAAGGTGCACCTCCTCAAATTATCATTATTGATCAAGGTAGTAGAGAAGAGGAGAAAGAAGAAGACAAAACCCCTAAGGAGCAGGAAGCAATACAAACATTGATGAACTTTCCTACCTTGAGGACTCCTAATAAGAAGTTGAGCACTGATGCAGTACCATTGCAGATTTCAGCACCAGGCTTGAGTTTCACCAAGGTTGCAAGGGTACTTCACTATGGAGACCCTGCAATTGATGAATAAATAGTCATACCCAGTTATGACTCAAGAACTATGAACCTACAACATATAAATGAAGTGCAAGAGGCACTAGAAAGGAGGAAGAGACAAGAGATACTTAGAAATGAGTATAGGTAGAGGAAAACACTAGATGAAATCAAATAAATATTTCTTGATGCATTCAACTTGCAACTACTTGATGAAACCTAGCCCATCATGGAGAAACTATCCAACATTATGGACCAAGTATAGAACGAAGACCTAGAAACTAATGTTAAATTATTAGAATGGTCAGAAAAGAAGTTTCAGATGAAAGTGAATGAGAAAATATCAAGTGAAATAACACTTTCACAAGTTGAATTGGCTAAGAAGATTGAAAAGGCCAAACCTATACTTGGGAATGTATTCTCACTGTAGACCAAGTTGTGTGATTCATCCTATTCTACACAGGAAACTAGCCAAGGGATATTGAGCTTGGAATAGAATCTAAAGATTTCTAGCACTCAACTACCTAAAGATCTAGCTTAGAGTGAGAAGCATTTTTCTGCTACACTTCACACACAAAAAGAGTTAGCCATGTTAACAACATAAGAGGCCAATATCAAAGCCAAATTGATGCAGATTCAATCCTCCATAACCCCACATCTAGAAGTACTCCATAAGGAACAAGCCTATGCAAAAAATGTTCTAAAGAAAGATCCTAATCTTTCTACTTTAGAAGGCCTTGTTCATCTTACAACAGAGACAACCATTCGACATAACTCATTGGAGATAGCTTTAGATAATTGGGATGTTTCTCTCAAGATGATTATGAAGGTAAATAAAACATTTTTGACAAAGTATTCTATTCATTCTTAGGTCCCTTTGACATAAGTGTCAAAAAGGGGGAGAATATATTCATGGGGGAGATAATTCATATTGCATCTAATAAGAATGGGGAGATATAATGTTTTGGGGGAGATGTGTATAGGAATGGTTACATAATACATTCTTTGATGGAAGTAATAAAAAAATCCAAATGGGGAGATATTCAAATTCATATTTTGAGGAAGTAATAAAGCCAAAAGGATACAAAATTGCAAGAAGATGTGAAAGGGGCACAGATACAGAGTATAGGAAGCATAAATAGGGTACACACAGATACAGAAACAAAGGCAAACAAGGTTACAATGTTTGACCACTTCCAATGGTCTACCCTATGAAAGGCCTGTCCTGTTAAAGACTTTACACCTTGTTAAAAGTGACCTAGTTAAAGGATTTCAATACCCTACTAAAAGTAGGCCTGGTTAAAGGATTTTTTTTAATATTCACTTGGAATGCCACCCTATTAAAGGATTTAAAAATGGCTGCTAGGCCAACCTAAGTCCATAGGATTTCCATATCTAATACAATTGCTAGAAATGGGGGAGATAATTCATTATTGCATCTAATAAGAATGGGGAGATATAATGTTTTGGGAGAGATGTGAATAATAATGGTTATCAAATACATTGTTGTTATAATTCTTTAGAATAATTGAGGGGGGGGGGGGGTGTGTTGGTGAATTAGTTATCCAAGGTCCAATGATGTCCAATAAAACTTTTTCTATAAATCCTTAATGGCACATAACTGAAATTATCATGTATACAATTGAACATTAAACAACCATGAAAAGTAAACATGCATCACATCATAACACTAAGGATTTGATAATCTAGAAACCCTCTAGGAATAAGAAGGTATTACTGGAGTGGGGATGATACCCATAAAATAACTGCGCAATTGATTTCAACCACTTTTGATGGTCTGCCCTATTAAAGGCCTACCCTGTTAAAGGCTACAACACATTGTTAAATGTGACCTTGTTAAAAGATTTAAGAACATTCAACTTGGAATGTCACCCTATTAAAGGATTTACATAGAGCTGTTAGGCTCACCCAAATCACCTTCTCAAAAGCATCTTTCATCCCTCTCTAAGGATCTCCTATCCTCCTCCTGAGGATCTCTTTATCCTTCTCCTGGAGATCTTCTATCCTTTTCCTGAGGTTTATTTACCTAGCTGTTAAGCTAACCTAGCAATGTAGGGTTTCAATATCTAATACAATGGTAAGAAAGTATTAGAAGGGTTTTGACCTAATATAGATTTGCAACCCTAACTGTGTAGATTTTAGATCACTTATTCAGTTCCTTTCTTTGCTTGGCTTCTCTCCCTTGTAGTGCTGACAGCTTGTTCACCCTTCAAGATCTGTCTCCTTGAGTTCTTCCACTCGTTATGCCAATGCTTTCTCTAGTCACTCGATCAATTCAAAATCATGATACTCTATTTTTACTCCTCTTGGCTTTTTCGCATGATCACACTTATGACCAAGTCCCTCTCATGCATTCCACTTTTGATCTCTAACCTGTGACTCCTTATAAAGAAGTTTTGTTCTCAATTTCCCGCTCAAATCTTAATTTTCTCTTGAGAAAATGGTATTGTTTTCCCTCCAAATTATTTCTTCTAGAAACTTCATGATAAATCCATTAGCCTTTTCCTTCAAAATGGTTTGCATGGATTACATAGAATTCTGTGACATCTACTCATCACCCTTATCATCCAACTAATTCACAAAATTTGATGTAACAAACTTATCACTGCTGATCTCACAAATCTTTGACTTTTCAAAATAATACAACAACTTAGCATCATAGATTTACTGATGCTCGGCTCCTTCTGTGTTACTCGACTTCTATTGATCTTTTACTGGCGTTTAGCACCTGTAGCATTTTTGCTCGACACCTATTTCTTGCTCGGTACTTGAATCTTGATCGGCACCTATTTCTTGCTCAACACTTGAATCTTGCTTGGCACTTGATCTTCACTCAACACCTAAAGATTGCTCGGCACCTGAAGATCACTCGGCACACACTAAGTTGAACTTAGTTAATCCTTACATCTTTGATATGTCTTAGTGTGTCCATCCTCTGTGTCTTAGAGTATGTCATCAATACAATATTTCATCAATGGCTTAGCTGATCCTTATACTTCATTACAAAATCATAACTTCAACCTTTCTCTAGGTACTCTAGTTACATCTTATTGATTGCCACCTCCTTGTCAATCAACCAATTGATAGTATTTGGATCATTAAAGCAATTACCATTCCTACAAGTAGCAAGTTTGACATCAATAACAAAACAATGATTGAAACATTCTTTACCAATTCCATTTCTCTTCATTCATGATCATTTCAATCGTATCCAATAATCTCCCTCTTTGGAACTGATGGCAAACCAAACTAATCAAATGATTAAGTTGATCAACATAGTTACCACCAAAATCTGAATCCTTTGTTTTGCTTCTCCCTCTGTACTGCTGCATCCTTACTCTATATTCTCGATCCTTCATAGCTGCTTGTTGAATCTTATTTCTTCTAAATCTCCCTCTTTCTTATACATCTTTCATATCTTTACCTTTCAGTTTCTCATAAATCTCCCTCTTACTTTGTATTGATCAATTTTCTGCATATATCTCCCTCTTTGACATAAATGCCAAAGATGTAGCATCTTTAACATGCTAAATAGAGGCTTTGCATCTTAATGTTTTTCTCCCTCTGTCACCATGCTTGTTACTAATTTGGAGTTTCTGTTCCTGTTGTCATCCTCTACATCACTCTTCTGATATTTCAATGATCTACTCTTGTTGATGCAGGGAAACTTCTGTGTTGCTTTAAACTGCTTGAGTTAGGGGCATTACCCCCAACTTGCCTCTAAGATATTCATAAGCATCCTTGGGCAATGGTTTGGTGAAGATATCTACAACTTGTTCCTTTGTGTGAATGTACTCCATCTTCACTTGTTTGTCTTCCACCAATTCTCTGACATAGTGATACTTGATTGCAATATGCTTGGTTTTTGCATGCATTATTGGATTCTTGGATATGTTTATAGAACTTGTATTATCACAATACAGTATCACAGGTTTAGTTACCTCTTATTTCATTCCTTTCAATAGATGTTTAAGCCACACAATGTTTGTGCAATTGACTGCTGCTGCCACATATTTTGCTTTTGTAGTGGATTGAGATGTGCATGTTTGTTTCTTGCTAGTTCAATTAACTAGCCTTTTACCTAAGAATAATGCTCCTCCACTTGTGCTTTTCCTGCCATCAATATTTCCTCCCCAATCTACATTTGTGTATGCATTAAGCTCAAACTTCTCATTCTTTTTGTAATATAGGCCAAAATCATTAGTTCCTTTGAGATATGTCATTATCCTTTTTACTGCCATGAGATGATTTTCTCTAGGATTGGCAGAGAATCTTGCCACTATTCCAACTGCCAGTGCTATGTCTGGTCTGCTATGTACAACATATTATAGTTTTCCAATCATGGATCTGTACATTGTTTGATTGACTTTGGCTGATTCATCATTTTTAGATAGCTTATGTCCTATTGCCATTGGTGTGCTAACAGGTTTGGAGTCTTCCAATCCAAATTTCTTGAGTATCTCCTTGATGTATTTTGATTGTGTCACAAATATACCATGTTTTAGTTGATGCACCTAC
This sequence comes from Cupressus sempervirens, assembly GCA_028749045.1. NCBI lineage: Eukaryota > Viridiplantae > Streptophyta > Pinopsida > Cupressales > Cupressaceae > Cupressus > Cupressus sempervirens. The sequence goes on from CM053787.1 coordinate 939,652,371, forward strand.
AATCCTACAAAGAACTTGATTACTCCAAACGTAGACATCTCAAACTTATGTTTCATTTTGTAGGCAAAACTTTTGTAAAGTGCTTCCTTTCCTCCAAAGACTATATCATCCACAAATATTTCAGATACAAGAATATCCTTACCTTCTTCTAATTTGATGTACATGTTGCTATTATCATCAGTTCTTTCAAATCCTATTTGCACCAAATACTTGCGAAGTCTTTCATACCAAGCTCTAGGGGCTTGCTTCAATCCATATAGAGCCTTATATAGTTTACATTCCTTATTTTTGTTCTTTTCATCAACAAAACCTTCTGGTTGCTCTATGTAGACTTCCTTTTCAAGTATACCATTCACAAATGTAGACTTAACATCCATTTGATAGACTTTAAATCCTTTGAAAGCTGCATATGTCAATAAGGTCCTTACTCCTTCCATTCTGGGAACTGGAGCAAAAGTTTCTCCATAATCTAGTCCTTCTTCTTATGCATATCCTTTGCAGACTAATCTTTCCTTATTTCTTGTGATTTCACCATTCTCATCTAACTTTTTTCTGAACACCCACTTGGTTCTAATCACATTCTTATCAGCTGGTCTTGAGACTAAGGTCCACGTCTTGTTCTTCTCAATTTGTTGTATTTCTTCTTTCATAGCATTATGCCAGTCATCATCTGATATGGCTTCACTTACTATTTTTGGTTCCATTTTTCTGAGTCGACATGTTTCATTTCTGAGTCTATTCCTTGTCATTGGTCTAGCCTCTTTATTTCCAATAATTTGATCTGTAGGATGATGTCTTTTCACATACTTTGCCAATACAGGTTCTTTCCTTGTTTGCATGTTGTCTCTTTCGTAATCTATATCCTCATGCATGTTTTCATTAGGTATTTGTTCATTTTCTTCTTGTTGGCTATTCCTAGAATCTAAATGAACATTTTCTATATTTTGCAACTCGGCTTTTGAATGTGTCTGTTGTTCAACATTCACTGTCTGTGACTTGGTAGATACTGGATTCTATTGCTGATTGTCATTCTGAGTAGCAACCTCACCATTATTAGGTATACCTTCATAAAAGTACACAAAGGTCTTGTATTCTTCTGCTTTCTTGTTGTTCTTAACACTTTGAACTTCTACAAGCTCATCAAATTTCACATTTGTGCTTTCTACTACTTTGTTAGTGTTACCATTCAAGCACTTATAAGCTTTGCTTCTAGTAGAATAGCCAAGAAATGTGCCTTCCTCACTCTTTGCATCAAACTTTCCATTCCTAGACTCTTTATATATATATAGCATTTGCATCCAAATATTTTGAAATTTTTTACATTAGGAGAATGCCCATACCATAATTCAAAAGTTGTTGCATTTGTACCTTTCTTGACTTGAACTCTGTTGAGTGTGTAGACTGCAGTACTTATAACTTCTCTCTAGTATTTGAGTGCAACATTTTTCTCCATCATTAAGGTCCTAGCATAGTCTATAACTGATCTATTCCTTCTCTCTGCTATACCATTCTGAGGTGGAGTCCTGGGTCCTAATGTTTGCCTTTTGATTCGTCTTTCATTGCAGAACTCTTCAAATTCTCTTGATGTGAATTCACCTCCTCTATTAGATCTAAGACATTTTAGGTTCTTTCCAATTTCTTTCTCAACTCTAGCCAAGTACCATTTGAACATTTGGAATGCATTTGATTTTTGTTTCAGAAACATGACTATCATCATCCTTGAATAGTCATCTACAAATAGTATTATGTATTTGTCACCTTTGTAGCTTTGTACTTCAATAGGACCACACAAGTTAGTATGAACTAGCTCTAATACTTCATTTGAAGTATAATTCTTGCTTTTGAAAGTTGACTTGGTCATCTTTCCTAGTTGGCATTGTTTGCACATGATGTTATCAGGTTTCTTCAACTTTGGTAGTCCTTTGACTTTCTTCATCTTGTTGATGCTTATCAGATTGTCAAAATTTACATGACATAGCCTCTTGTGCCACAACCATACATCATCAGTTTGAACAATAAGACAAGAAGCATCTTCCATGTCTAGGTAAAACAAATTACTCTTAGTCTGATCACCTTTTCCTAATAGACTTCCTTGAGAATCATAGATCTTAGCAATTCCTTTTTCAAATTCAACCTTACACCTATGTTGCCTAACTGTGAAACACTTAACAAGTTATAATTTAGTCCTTCAACATAATATGCATTATCACATGATATCTTTTTAGTAAGCTTGATACTACCTTTCCCTTTGATCTGACATGGTGCATTGTTACCAAATCTAACACTATTTCCTTCATATTGAGTAAAGGTAATGAGCATACTTTTGTCTCCAGTCATGTGATGAGAGCATCCACTATCTATGATCCATCTATAATTTTTCTTCATGCAGGTTACTAGTGCAGTTGCTTCATCTTCATCTGATTCATCTTTCATAGCCACATAGACTACTTCATCATCATTTTCGTCAGAGTCTTCTTCAACAATATAGCATCTTTTGCCTTTACCTTTGTAGTCCTTGTTTTCCTCTCTCTTGTTCTTGAAGTTGCCTCCATCCTTGTAATTTTTCTTTTGTGTGCATCTAGCTGCAATGTGACCAACTTCATTACAATTGAAACAAATGTTTGGTAGCTTACCTTTGAATTTGCCTCTTCCTCTGTGAAATCTTCTTGCTATTAATGCCTCCAATTGGTCCACATCATCTTCATCAGTGTTGTTTTCACTGGATACATACTTTCTTTTTCCATTCTTTTTCTTTTTTTGAACCTCCTCGTTGTCTTTCATTGTCATCTTAGCTTTGAATGTAGATTCAAACTTTTTTGACTTGTAGTTGTCAAAGTTGGATAACTTAAAGGCAGTGAGTCTTCCAATTATTCCTTCAAATGTCACTATGTTGCCTAGCACACACCTTAGCTCTTGGATGGTTGATACTCTTATAACATAGATAGGAAGCACGATTCTCAAGTATTTGTTGCATATTGTTTCTTTTGCTAACTATCCTCCTAGGCTTCTTATGGCACTGACTACTTCCTTCATTCTTGCACCATATTGAGCAGCATTCTCTCCTTCTTCCATTTTCATATCATCAAATTTTCCTCTTAGGCTTTCTCTTTTGGCTCTCTTGACATTATCATCTCCTCCATAGATTCTTGATAATGTATTCCACATCTGATGTGAAGTATCACATCCTTTGATGTCATCATACTCAACATAGCTTAGTGCTAAAGCAATATCTAACATTGCTTAATTGTGCTCCTTCTTCTTGCTCATGTCATCTGTAGTGAGGGGTCCTGCAGGGTCTACATGGTCGACTGTGATTGAGTTATATACATAGTTGCCTATTGATCCGAGGTGTAGCTTCATCAAACTTTTCCATGCAACAAAGTTGTCTTTGTTTAGCTTGTGAACTTCTCTCTTGGACATCTTGATCTTCCTACTGCTAGTACCTTGAAACAAATCAGCAGTCTGCTCTGATACCAATTGTTAGAATTCTTTAAAATAACTGAGGGGGGGGCGGGGGGTGAATTAGTTATACAAGGTCCAATGATGTCCAATAAAACTTTTTCTATAAATCCTTAATGGCACATAACTGAAATTATCATGTATGCAATTGAACATTAAACAACCATGAAAAGTAAACATGCATCACATCATAACACTAAGGATTTGATAACCTAGAAAACCTCCAGGAATAAGAAAGTAAAACTAGAGTGGGGATGATACCCAAAAAATAACTATGCAATTGATTTCAACCACTTCTAATGGTTTGCCTTGTTAAAGGCTACAACACATTGTTAAATGTGACCTTGTTAAAGGATTTACATAGAGTTGTTAGGCTCACCCAAGTCTATGGAATTTTTAGTCACCTTTTCAAAATAATCTTTCATCCCTCTCTAAGGATCTCCTATCCTCCTCCTAAGGATCTCCTATCCTCCTCCCAAGGATCTCTTTATCCTTCTCTTGAGGATCTCTTTATCCTTCTCTTGGGGATCTTCTATCCTTTTCTTGAGGCTTATTCACCTAGCTATTAAGCTAACCTAGCAGTGGAGGGTTTCAACATCTAATACAATTGTAAGAAAGTATTAGAAGGGTTTTGACCTGATACAAATTTGCAACCCTAACTATGCAGATTCCAGATCACTTCTTCAGTTCCTTTCTTTGCTTGGCTTCTCTCCCTTACAGTGTTGACAGCTTGTTCACCCTTCAAGATCTATCTCCTTGAGTTCTTCCACTTGTTATGCCAATGCTTTCTCTGGTCACTCGATCAATTCATAATCATGATACTCTATTTTTACTCCTCTTGGCTTTTTCGCATGATCACACTTATGACCAACTCCCTCTCATGCATTCCACTTTTGATCTCTGACCTGTGACTCCTTATAAAGAAGTTCTGTTCTCGATTTCCAGCTCAAATCTTAATTTTCTCTTGAGAAAATGGTATTGTTTTCCCTCCAAATTGTTTCTTCTAGAAAATTCATGATAAATCCATTAGCATTTTCCTTCAAAATGATTTGCATGGATTACATAGAATTCTATGACATCTACTCATCACCCTTATCATCTAACTAATTCACAAAATTTGATGTAACAAACTTATCACTGCTGATCTGGTGAATATTTGACTTTTCAAAATAATGCAACAACTTAGCATCATAGATTTACTGATGCTCGGCTCCTTCTGTGTTACTCAACTTCTATTGATCTTTTACTGGTGTTCGACACCTATAGCATTTTTGCTCAACACCTGTTTCTTGCTTGGTACTTGAATCTTGCTCGACACTTGTTTCTTGCTCAGCACTTGAATCTTGCTCGGCGCTTGATCTTCACTCGGCACCTAAAGACTGCTCGGCACCTGAAGATCACTCGACACATAGTAAGTTGAACTTAGTTAATCCTTACATCTTTGATATGTCTTAGTGTGTCCATCCTCTGTGTCTTAGAGTATGTCATCAATACACTGTTTCATCAATGGCTTAGTTGATCTTTATACTTCATTACAACATCATAACTTCAACCTTTCTCTAGGTACTCTAGTTACATCTTATTGGTTGCCACCTTCTTGTCAATCAACCAATTGATAGTATTTGGATCATTAAAGCATATGTCATTCTTGCAAGTAGCAAGTTTAACATTAATGACAAAACAATGATTGAAACATTCTTTACCAGTTCCATTTCTCTTCATTCATGATCATTTCAATCGTATCCAACAATTGTTTGATGGAAGTAATAAAGAATATCCAAATGGGGAGATATTCAAATTCACATTTTGAGGAAGCAATAAAGCCAAAATGATACAAAATTCAAGAAGGTGTGAAAGGGGCATAGATACAGAGTACATGAAGCAGAAATAGGGTACACATAGATACAGAAAGAAAGGAAAATAAGGCAAAGAGTATCAGATACATCAGCACAAGACACATTCAACACAAGAATTTTGATTATAAGAATTAAAGTGGCACATCAGCTCAGGGGGAGTTACAAGATTTTGAGGTATACAAAATTTTGAACAAGTTTTTGAAGTTTTGAACAAGAATGTGTAGTATACTCGTAGAGATCAGGTTCATAATGCCTAGTTAAGTGTTTTTTTCACTCATGTCAAAGGGGGAGATTGTGGATCTTAGATTGGTTTTAACATTTGAGTGTCAACACACTTAACAATTCTTTAGTTACTGTCAAGCTACAATGTGTGCTGAGCTAGAAAATTCAAATAGGTGCTGAGTGAACTTCAGGTGCCAAGCAATCTTCAGGTGCCAAGTGAAGTTCAGGTGCCGAGTGATGTATAGATGCTGAGTAGAGTATACATGCCGAGTGAAACTATATTGATATAAGTGCTGAGCAAGATAGAATTGCTATAGGAACTGAGAGAGCTAGTTTACCTATATATATGCCAAGCATTAGAAACTAGTATGTGTCGAGTAACACATAATCAACATATGAGTTTGTGCCTTCACAAACTCAGATGTAAACCATTTTTGGAGTTGACATTGGATGAATCTCAAAGGATCTTGAAGATATGATCGAATCTTTTGCATTACCTATGTAATCAACATGTAGCCAATGAGAAAAATGTAGAAGGCATGCAACCAATAAGAAAAGTGCAAGAAATAAGTAGGAAATGAAGATTTAATATTTATCGTAGATTCATACCTAATCCTAAGTCTTCAAAATATTTAAAAGGAGGATGAAGCCCCATTATGTAGGAGAGGATATGCGTAAGAAAGAAGTGTATGGGAGAATTATAGTGAAGTGTAGAAGGGTGAAAATACTTAGTAAATAATAGAGCAACATAGCAGAATCTAGTTGATCAAGAACAAGAGTATCAGAACCTCAAAGAGTGACATATTAGATCAAACAAGGATCAGAGTAGACATAGCAGAACAAGGATCTGAAATAAAAAACACAATATTGCAAGTTATCAAGTCAAAGTCTTTCTAATACTTTCTAGTAATTGTATTAGATATGGAAATCCTATGGACTTAGGTTGGCCTAGCGGCCATTTGTAAATCCTTTAATAGAGTGGCATTCCAAGTGAATGTATAAAAGTCCTTTAACCAAGCCTACTTTTAGTAGGGTAGTGAAATCCTTTAACCATGTCACTTTTAATAGGGTGTAAAGTCTTTAACAGGATAGGCCTTTCACAGGGTAGACCATTGAAAGTGGTCAAACATTGTAACCTTGAATAGTTACACATTGCTGCAGTGATATTTTGTGGGTGTCATCCCCACCCTAGTTTTACCTTCTCATTTTGGAGGTTTCTAGGTTACCAAATTTATGTATTATCTATTTTCATGCATGTCTTTACTTTCATGTTTATTAGATGAATTAGATGCATGTAAATGTTTCAGTTAAAAGGATTTGAAAAGGTTAAATTTAGTTACTTTTGATTCACCCCCCCTCTCAAAAGTAAATCTTCCCACTTGTTAATTCCAATATCTTTTCAAATAACTTTGTTACAACTTTTTTCTTCTAGAGTTTCTAAGTGTGGCCAACCTCTGTATCTTCAAGTATATTATCAATACATCATTTTATCATTGTCTTAACCAATCCTTATACTTCATTACAAAACCATAACTCAACCCTTTCCTTAGGTGCTTTTGTTACATCTTGTTGATTAAATCCTCTTCATCAATCAACTAAGTGATAGTACTTGGATCTTATAAGCAATTTTCATTCCAAAAAATAGCAAGTTTGACATCAGTGACAAAAAAATGATTGAAAACATTCTTTATCAATAATCTCCCTCTTTGCAAACAATCTTCTTTCTTCAATAATGATCTTTTCAATTAGAGTTCCAACATAATTGTGTGTTGTCTTTGATGTCACACAAATGTCATATCAGTTTTCAGTTAGTTCTTATCAAGCATTCTTGAAGTTTACTTTGCAAAGACAATGTCTACTGAGCTCACTTAGGTGTCGAAGGAGATTATGGCAAAAAACAATGTCAACCGAGTTCACATGGTTAACGAAGGGAAAGTTGGATAGAGTTAGTGCTAAATGAGTTCACTCAATTACCAAAGGATTTTTGCAAGTTTGCAGTGTTAACCAAGCTTCTGTTGTTTAACCCAGGAAATCCTCTCAGAACCAGTGTTTACCGAGCAAGGTCAGCTAATAAAGGATTTTGTTGTTTTGGCATGAGAAGCTTAATTATTTTATGTATTATTTCTATCCAACTATGATGATGAATATTGGTTATTGAAATTTGAATTTGAAACAACTTGACAATCTGGAAGGTATAAATGAAATGTCAAGTTGATATTTCTAGTGTGTGTGTGCAAGTGTGTTGATTGAATTAAGCAGGAAAGAGTGAGAATGGACTTGAAGGATAAGCATGTATCCTTGTGGAGCAAAAAATTAATATTCGATCAAGAAGGATCAAGTTTAAGTAGAAAAGAGATTTGGATTTAGAAATTGATTTGCATCACAATTAGGTCATTTCATTGTTACTCTTTAACCATTGTAGTAGTGATCTAAAATCTCTTAACGAAGTTGGTTTAACAACCAGTTGTAAATCCTCTAACAAGGTGGCTATTCCATTAAATTGTCTTAAGACCTCTTGCAAGGCCACTCCTAATAGGGTGATTAAATCCTCTAACAAGGTGACACCTAATAGTGTGTTTTGTAACCTTTAATAGGGTTGGCTCCTAATAGGGCTCACTTCAAAAGAGTGAAAAATAGTAACTAGTTATATTTGTAGTTTTTCCATATGGGTTTCCACGTTAAATCCTGGTGTCTCATGTGTTCATGTTATTTCTCTTATGCTTGCAAATTAATTACTATTAATATTTTAATATCTGCTAAAAGTAATTAACAGTCTACATTTACTGAGTTACAACATTTTCTGCATGTTTATCAAGTACTAGCAGTAATCAGTTTTCTCACTCTAGATTTTATTGTTGACATCTAAGGGATCTAGGTTTTATTTTAGTGGTAATTGATTCACCCCCCCTCTCAGTTACTCCTATATTTCCAAAAATTCCATGTTGACCCCTCACATGGAAGTTTTGCAATGAGAGCTCACATTTGTTGAATCACTGTTGAAGAAAGATTCCCATCTTTCAACTGTAAAAGGCCTAGTAGACATGGCAACTAACTTGGAGATTCAGATTCAATCTTTACATGCAACTAGAGATAATTGGGATTCCACAATAGGAATCATCATTCAAGTCCACAATTTTTTTGGATAAATAAATGTGTACAACCTTCAATGAATTAAGTGTCAAAAAAGGGGAATTTTATATGTCAAGGCAAACAATATATAAAGACAGGGGCAATATATTTTTGAAATAGAACAATTTTTGATAATATCTACTCAAGGGGAGTTACAAAACCATAGCAAAATTTTTTTAAGTATTTACACAAGGGGAATAATAAGGTAATGAGACAACATTTTTGAATTTTTTTGAAGATTTTGAAATTTTGTATAGAGATCGAGTTGATATTATAGACTGGCTGAATTATGTGTGCTACACATTAATGTATTCCATGATAAAGTATTTTTGCCACTCATGTCAAAGAGGGGAATTATTGATCTAATTGTGGTTTTGACAAAGTTAGTCATAAAACACTTAGTCACTATCTAACAGAGTTGGTTATCACTGTGACTGAGCTACTACACAAGCCAAGTGAATAGAGCAAGCTAGGTGAATAGAAAATGCTAAGTATAAGTATTTAGACAATATATGTCGAGTGATATGACAAGTCAATATGTGTCGAGACATTCAGGTGTTGAGAAAATAATATGTGTTGAGCCATTTAGAAGTCCAATGACAACAAAGAGCATAGTTAAGGCCAAGCATCAAAATTCTATTGATGTCGAGTAACCAATCATGGACATACAAGTTTGTAATAGCCAACATTATATTTCATTTTTAATATTGTGAGATAAAATCAAAGTTTTATCATGCATTAGAAGGTAACCTAAGAAACCAATATGAAAAAGGGAATCTCTAAGTGGAAATAATAATCAATCAAAGCCATTTATTATTACCTAAGATCATCTCCAAATGCTTATTTAAGAAGGAAAACCCTAAGGGGGAGTATAGAGATATGAAGAGGAGTATCTTATATGAAGAAGATTGAATGCTAAGAGGATATAAGACATTCATGATTGAGAAATGATGTAGAAGCATCCTGGGTTGCCTTGTTATCCTGCTCATTTTTGTTCATTCTACATGTTGATGCCAAGTTACTGTAGCTCTAATGGATGTTAAGTTACTATAGCTTTGGTGGATGCCAAGTTACTGTAGCTCTAATGGATGTCGAGTTACTATAGCTCTAGTGGATGTTGAGTTATTGTAGCAATCTAGTGTTGACTGAGTGTTCCTACATGTGTCAAGTTACTCAGTGTATGCTGAGTGACTCTTCATGTGTCGAGTTACCTAGTGTATGCCAAGTGACCCTTCATGTGTCGAGTTTTCCTATTTATGTTGAGTGTCAGCATTTAGATGTGATTTCTATGAGCCAACTTGGGAGATTTATTTTGATCATGAAATTTATGTTAAGATCTTCTCTTGGGATGTGTCCAGATCATTGTTGGGTCAGCCTTCCTCTTATGTAATGTTCTAGAATGATCTGTAAGCCATTTTGGCAAGTATATATAGAGTTTTTAGGCTTAGAGTTAGGGAAGTTGTTAGAGATGATTGGAGAGCAGAACTGGAAAATGTGAATTTGAAGCTAGATCTTAGAGCAGGAATGAATTTGTATCTGGCCATAACCTAGAAGGCCTTACGGCTGGGTATGTATGATGATCATTTCATGAATCAATGAAAGAATACTATTCTCTTTCTCTCCATGGTGTTTTTCTCTTTTGTGTTTGCTTCCATTGTGTTAACTCTTGCATGGTGGTTTGGGTAGCTGAGTGTGCCTTTGGCCTTAGTTACTCCCTATCCTACCTTGCATTAGGTGGTATTGGAGCATTTGAGGGTTGTCCTTGTAGTGATTGGATCATACAGAACCCTGAGTGAATTGGGTTATAGGGTTGCAGATCTATGGATTTGACCTATAATTTGCAGAGGGTTACGATCTTGTAGGAACCTAATTTGTAAAGATGGTTTGAGGTAGAGGAAATCCTGATAATGCAATATTAGATACATTGAGATTAATTATAGCCAGATCAGATGTTGTGGAGATAGCCTAGAGGAGAGGAGCACATTTAGATGATGTAAATGATGATGAAGCAATAGCACCAATCCTTAATCAAGAACCTGAAGACAAAGTTGTTGAGAGTGTTGTCTAGGGAAAATTCAAAGCCTATTGTAGAAGTTGTTCCTTATGATGGAAAATTGGATACCAATGCTCTGTTGGATTGGATCTCTAATATGGAGAAGTTCTTTGAGTATGAAAATGCTCCTAATAATAGGATGGTAAAAATTTATGTTACAAGGCTAAAGGGTCATGTCTCACTATGGTGGGAGCATTTGAAAATTGATAGACAAAGGAGAGGAAAGGAAAAGATTAGAACTTGGGTGGAGATGGTGAGTAAGGTGAAGAACAAATTCCTCCTTGTTGATTACCAAGTTATCTTGTTGAGAAAGATGCAAAATTTGAGACAAAGAGACATGAGTGTGAAGGAGTATAGTGAGGAATTCTATAGATTGGACATCAGATCTGGACATGTGGATGATGATGTTGAGAAAATTGCAAGGTACATAAATGGATTGGAATCTAGAATAAAAGATGAAATAAGTTTTGTGAAGTTGGAAACCATGGAAGAAGCATACCAATATGCCTTGAAGGCTAAGGAGATCTTGAAAAAGAAGCATGAACAAAGACAAGGAGGTAGAGGTGGTAGATTCCAGAGAGGTAGAGGTAGAACTTATGTTGAAGGTGATAGATCTGACAATTTTGTATAGGATAAAGGTGAATCTGAGTGGAAGAATGATGACAAAGACAAGATCAAATGGAAAAGTGGTAATTCTTGCTAAGGAGGTACTAATTCTTACTGAGGAAGAGGTAATTCTTATTCTAGAGGTGGATTTCATGGTAATTGTTTCAGATGTAGTAAAGAGGGACATAGATCTTTTGAATGCAGATCCTCTAAAAGTGGCAAGGTAACAAAAATGATGTGATTCAAGGAGATGATGAGGGTTCACCAAGTGGACATGAGGTTGGAGAAAATATGATGGTGAGAAGAACCTTATGTAATAAGGGAAGTGATGAGAAACCTATTTTAAGGAGAAGTCTTTTCAAGACAAGATGTAAGATGGCTGGAAAATGTTGCAAAGTGATTATTGATAGTGGAAGTTCTACAAATTTGGCATTAGAAGAGCTGGTTACAAAGTTTCAACTACAGAGGTTGAAGCATCCTAAAACCTATCATGTTTCATGGATCAAAGATGAGCATAAGATATTGGTAAGTGAGCAATGCCTTATGAATTTCAAGATTGGACATTACTTTGATGAAGTTTTGTGTGATATTATGACTATGGATTGTTTTCATATTCTATTGGGTAGACCTTCGCAATATGATAGATATGGTGTACATGATGGAAGATTGAATCGATATACTCTTTGGGTAAATGGGAAGAAAAAAATATTGCTGCCTTTGACTGAAAGTCTAGATGAGGTCAGTTGTGCTGCAATAAAAGTTTGCATGGTTAATGAAAAGCAATTTGAAAAGGAAGTAAAGAAGAATCAAGTTTGTTTTGCTATAGTTCCTAGAGGACCGAGTGTTGGTAGTAATGACCTAGTAACAGAAGTTGGTAATGACAGAGTGACAACATAAATTGTTGAATTGCTCAATGAGTATAAAGATATTGTTGCTAATGATATTCCTAATGGTTTACCACTAGTGAGAAGCATAAGTCATTGTATGGATCTGATTCCTATAGCTAGTTTTCCAAACAAAGCACCATATTGATTGACACCTATAAAGAATGAAGAACTTAAAAGACAAGTGCATGAGTTGTTGCGAAAAGGTTTGATTAGAGAAAGTTTGAGTCCATGTGCTATACCTACTATATTAACACCTAAAAAGAATAAAAAATGGAGAATGTGTACTAATTCAAGAGCTATTAATAAGATTACAGTGAAATATAGGTTTTCTATGCTGAGGATGGATGACATAATGGATTGTTTGAGTGGAGCAAAGTATTTTACCAAGATTGATTTGAAGAGTGGCTATCATTAGATCAGAATCAAAGAAGGTGATGAATGGAAGACTACTTTCAAGACAAAAGATGGTTTGTATGAATGGTTGGTTATGCCTTTTGGTTTGACTAATGCACCTAGTACTTTCATGAGATTGATGAATGAAGTTCTGAAAAAATTCCTGGGTAAGTTTGTGATTGTTTATTTGGATGATATTTTGATATTCAGTAAGACTAAGGAAGAACATCTTGAACATATTAGATGAGTATTGCAGAGGTTGAAAAAGGAAAAGTTGCTGATCAATATGAAAAAGTGTTCTTTTATGCAAGAGGAGATTGTGTATTTGGGATTTGTGATTTCAGCTGATGGATTGAAGATGGATCTTGAGAAGGTTAAAGCAATTTTGGAATGGCCTACACCTGAGAATGTGGGTGAGGTAAGATCATTTCATGGTTTGGCCAATTTTTATAGAAAGTTTATAAAGAATTTCAGTTCTGTTTGTAATGCTATGACTAAGACAATGAGGGAAGATAAAAATGAATTCAAGTGGACACATGGAGCTGATAAGAGTTTTGAGACTTTGAAACAAAAGGTTGTTGAATTACCTTTATTGGCTTTGCCTGATCTAAATAAGGAATTTCAAGTTGAATGTGATGCAAGTGGTAATGCAATAGGAGCTATATTAATTCAAGAAAGTAAACCTGTTGCTTTCTTTAGTGAAAAGTTGAATGATGCTAAAAGGAAGTATTCTATGTATGATCAAGAATTATATGCTATTATTCAAGCATTGAAGAAGTGGAGACATTATTTTATTCCTAAGGAGTTTGTGTTGTATACTAATCATAAAGCTTTACAATACTTGGTAATTCAACATAAATTGAATCAAAGATATATGAAGTGGTTTGAGTACTTGTAGAGTTTCATGTTTGTTATTAAGAATAAGAGTGGAGTTACTAATAGAGTTACTGATGCATTGAGTAGAAGACATTCTTTGTTGACTAAAATGAAGGTTGAAGTTCTTGGTTTTGATGAAATGAAAGATTTGTATGATGTTGATCCTTATTTTTCTAAGGCGTGGAGAGAGCGCAAAGTGCCAAATCTAACAAATCACATAAGTAAGTATGATGAGATTTCATTAAGAAGGTATGTTGTTCAAAGGCATTCAATTGTGTATTTCTAGAAGTTCTATGAGGTTGAATCTAATTAAAGAAAAGCATAGTGGTGGATTGGCTAGAAATTTTTGAATTGATAAGACATTGAGTTTGTTGAAAGAGAAGTATTATAGGCCAAAAATGTATAAGGATATTTAGAAATTTGTAACGAGTTGTGGAGTTTGTCAAGTTGAAAAAGGAGTAAGTCAAAATACTAGTTTGTATACACCTATTACTATTCCTAAGAAACCTAGGAGTGACATTAATATGGATTTTGTTCTTAGATTACCTAAGACAGTGAAGGGATATGATTCTATATTTGTTGTGGTGGATATATTTTCTAAGATGGCTCATTTCATATCATGTAAGAAGAAATCAGATGTTGAGCATGTTGTTGAACTTTTCTTTAAAGAGATTGTGAGATTGCATGGATTACCAAGAAGTATTATTCCTTAAAGAGATAGTAAGTTTGTTGGTTATTTTTGGAAGACTTTGTGGAAGAAGATGGGTACTGAGTTGAAGTTTAGTTCTACATTCCATCCATAGACAAATGGATAGAGGTTATGAATAGAAGCTTGGGTAATTTGCTGAGATGTTTAGTTGGAGATAAGCCAAGTAATTAGGAAGTAGTGTTGGCACATGCCGAGTTTTCATATAACAATCTTGTGAATAGGAGTACAAGGAAAACACCTTTTGAGATTATTACTAGAATCATCCTAGAGGTATATCAGATTTGAGAGATGTTGCTGGTGAAGAAAGAGAAGTGCTACAGGAGAAGAATTTGCTAATTTTATGGAGTCTTTGCATAAGGAAGTGAAGTTGAGGTTGGAACAAAGTAATCAAAAGTATAAGGAGAATGTTGATAAGCCTAGAAGACATCATGATTTTGATGTTGGTGATGAGTTGATGGTTCATTTAAAGAAAGGAAGATTTCCTATTGGAACATACAGTAAGCTAAAGATGAAGAAATTTGGACCTTGTAAGATCTTGAAGAAGTTTAACAGTCGTAATGCTTATGAAGTTGAGTTACCTAATGACATGGATATATCTCCTATATTGAATATTGATGATTTGTATAAGTATCATGAATCAAATGATGAATTTTCTGTATTAGAAGATTATCCTAAGAAGTGGATTAAAGAAGTTGAACAAATATTGGATTAGAGAGTTGGCAAGAGCACAAGAGGAAAATATTACTATGAATATTTGGTGAAGTGAAAGAATAGGGCTTATTGAAGATGCTTAATGGATTTCTCAATCTGAGTTGGATTCAACTTAGATTGTGACATCTCAATGATTCAAGAGAATCATTTATTTTAGCCCCGGTTGTCTGATGTAGGAGCATCCTAGGTTGCCTTGTTATCTTGCTCATTTTTGTTCATTCCGCATGTTGATGTTGAGTTACTGTAGCTTTAATGCTTGCCAAGTTACTGTAGCTGTAGTGGATGCTGAGTTACTATAGCTCTAATGGATGCTGAGTTATTATAGCTCTAGTGGATGCCGAGTTACTGTAGCAATCTAGTGACAAATGAGTGTTCCTTCATGTGCCAAGTTACCTAGTGTATGCTGAGTGACTTTTCATGTGCCAAGTTACCTAGTTTATGCCAAGTGACCCTTCATGTGTTGAGTTTTCTTGTTTATGCTGAGTGTCAAAACTTGGACGTGATTTATATGATCCAACTTGTAGGATTTGTTTTGATCATGACATTTACAATAAGATCTTCTCTTGGCATGTGTCTAGATCATTGTTGGGTTGGCCTTCCTCTTATGTAATGTTCTAGAATGATTTGTAAGCCATTTTGGCAAGTATATATAGAGTTTTTAAGCTTAGAGTTAGGGAAGTTTTTAGAGATGATTGGAGAGCAGAACTAGAAAATGTGAATTGGAAGCTGGATCTTAGAGCATGAATGAATTTGTATTTGGTCGTAACCTAGAAGGCCTTACAATTGGACATGTATGATGATCATTTCATAAATCAATAAAATAATATTATTCTCTCTCTCTCTCTCTCTCTCTCTCTCTCTATGTTGTTGTTATCTTTTGTGTTTTCTTCCATTGTGTTAACTCTTGCATGGTGGTTTGGGTAGCTAAGTGTGCCTTTGGCCTTAGTTACTCCCTATCCTACCTTGCATCAAGAAGATGCTTAAGTGAAGGATCATAGATGTAGAACCAGTTGATAGAAACAAAGCCATTTGAGAAGACAAGTAGTGAAGGGTCAGGGAAGAGAAATTTGATCAAGAGGATCAAGATATAACCAACAAAGAGGAGATCTGATATCTAGTAGAAAGGTGATAACTGAAGGATCAGGTATTGAATCATTTTGACAAGTGATACATGGTAAATCTCTTAACACAGTAGTCCTAAAAGACTTGTGTAAATCTCCTAATAGAGTGCTTACTTAGTTGTGAGTTTAAATCCTTTCATCAAGGTAAGACCTAACAATCTTGTAAACCTTTAACAAGGTAAACCTTTCATAGGGTATGATCATAAATTATGATAAAAGATTTGTAGCCATAATTGGCGACACTTTAATCCCCACCTCAGTTTTACCTTCACCTTGGAGGGTTTCTAAGTAACCAAAATATTTTGTGTTATGTGTTGATTTACATTATGCTATGGTTGTGATACATGATTAGATATTTTAGTTTATTTGATACTTTATGAGATGGATGAATGGTGAAATGTTTTTATGGTAATTTTTTTAAATTACTAATTCACTCCCACCCCCTCTCAGAACTTACTTTCCCATTTATGTTTCCAACATAGTATATCATCTAGATATACTACTAAACATTTGCCTACGTAGTCTTTTAGGACTTTATTCACAAGTCTTGTGAATGTAGATGGGACATTAGATAGTCCAAATGGAATTACAAGCCATTCATACAAACCTTCTAGGTTTTTGAAGGTTTTCTTCCACTCATCTCCCTCTTTGATCCTAATTTGGCTAGTACCCACTCTTTAGGTAAATCTTAATAAAGTATTTAGCTTCTCCTAGACAGTCCATTAGGTCTTCTATCCTAGGGATAGGGAACCTATATCTAATGGTTACCCTATTTATAGCTCTTGAGTTAATACATAGCCTCCAAGTTCCTCTCTTTTTGGGTGCTAAGATAGTGGGAACATCACAAGGGCTAATGCTTTTTCTAATGAGTCCTTGGCTTAGGAGTTCTTGTATTTATTTGGCAATTTCCTCATTTTGTTGAGGGGTCATCTTATAAGCTACCTTGTTAGGAAGGGTAGCTCTTGGGATAAAATCATTTTGATGACTAAAAAATCTCTTAGGGGGTAGGGTTGATGGTTGTCCATCAATTATTATGCCTTCATACCTTTGTAACAACTCCTACACTTCCTTTGGCAATTTTGCCCTCTTGTCTACCTTATTTTCCTTGTCCACCCTTTCTTAGTTTGGCTTCAGCACAAGTGAAAATCCTACTCCCTTACCTTCCTCCAAGGTTTACATGAACTCCTTTTCACTGACCATAAGAACATTGGGACCTGATGACTTCATTTCTCCATCCTCTAGTATTGACTGTATCTTGAAAGTCACATTGTCCTTCTTGTAAAAATAAGAATTCTATACTCCATCATGCATGATCTATCTATCAAATTCCCATGGCCTACCAAGTAGTAGGTTAAATTAATCCATAGGTAAGACATCATACAATACTTTGTCTTTATATTTCCCAATGGAAAACTCTGCAGATGCTTGTTCATTGACTAAGACATGTTGTCTTTTGTTTGACCCAGTGACCTTGTATGGGTTGCTATGGGGTATTATTTTCAACTTCAACTTGTTGATTAAATCCTTTGACACTATGTTGTTAGTAGAACCTAAGTCTATGATGAATCTACAAACTTTTCCCATCATTTTGCATTGCACTCTAAACAATGACCTTCTTTGACTAGGTTCCTCTTTGACTGGCTTCTTGATTAATGTTCTCCTCATCATCAAATTCTCTCCTTCTACTGACTCTAGGGGTACCTCAGGATGTTTACCTCCACCAATAGCCTCTTCTTTAACATATTTTACCCTCTTATTACCTCCTTGTAAATTAGAGCCTTTCTTTGGACATCTTTATGCAGGGTTTCCCATTTGGTTACAATGATAACACTTCATAGTTGCAAAGTAAGAACCTCTGCCTTGACCACTATTTCTTCCTCTCCAGCTACTATTAGAGTTCCTTCCTCTATTAGAATTGCATCTATTTGAACTTCCTTCTTATTGCTCTGTAATTTTGGTCTCTCATTGAGCCTTAGTCTCAGAACTTCTACTGCCACATCCACCTCTCTGTCCTCTATTTTCTCTTCCCTTGCCTCTACCTCTAGTAGTGCTTGAATCTTGCTTCTTTCTTAGCTTCTCTTCTACCTTTACTACTATTTGGTGGCATGTCTAAACTGTATCAGGAATCAAAAGCCTCATCTCATCTTGTATAGTCCATTGGAGACCATTAAGATACCTTTCTACCTTTACTTTCTCATCTTCTACAACTCTTGACCTCATGCACAATCTTTGAAACTCCTCAGTATAAGAGTTCACATCCAAGTATTTCTATCTTACACTTTGTCTTCTTCTGTGCAACCAGATTTCATAATCCTTAGGTACATAATCATCTCTAATCTTTACAACCATAGCCTTCCATGTGGCAATGGGCTTCTTTCCTTCCTTCTCTCTTCATCTTGGATAAATTTCCACCAAGTGAGTGCATACCCTCTTAATATGGCCTTAGCAAATTTAACCTTGTAAGCTTTAGTTATGCCATCACATTAAATGTTATTTTCTAGTCCTTCTATCCAATTTAGGACTACTTCAGGTTCCATCTTACCACTAAAGATTGGAATACCTTCTAGAGCCTTGCCACTTAAGGCCCTCAATGCTTTAAGGAATGACTCTTCCATGAGTATAGGGTCTAGTTCAAGAACCTCATCCTCATTTGCAACCTCATTTTTTTCTTCCTAAATTTTTTCTTCAATCTTATCCTTGACTTCTTCAGTCTTCTCATCTACTTCACCCACTTTTTGCTCTAATTGAGGTAGCATAGCTTTGAGAAATCTATTATCCTCTTCTTGCTCATCTACCTTCTTTGCAAGCTTTGCATTGGTCACCATTTTTGACTCACCAACTAATTCTTCTTCTCCTAAAAATATTCACCACAAGCCTAATCTCAACTAGGCTTTGATACCAATATGATAGATACTCTCTAAGGTGTGCTTGCACAATTGCTATCTAGGGCTATACTAACCCTATTCTTCTCAAGATCCTATGATCACTTCTAGGGCCTTAAATGTCTTGGAAAACCTATCCTAAGACTTCTCTAACTCAAATCTGTGAGTAAGTTTATTTGTACTTCACCTTGAGGGATAAAAATCATTAGGGATGCTTCAACTCTTCACTTTTCCTTGGATGTCTCCAAGGGAAGTTTCACCATAATTCCATCACAAGTGTTGCAAGGGGTGTGTTCATCACCAAAATATTCACTTAACTTCCAAATGACTCCATTTGAATAGGGCATCTAGGCTTTTCCTATTAATTTCAAGATTTGCTATGGTTTTGGCCTAATAGGCCTAATGAGTGAATTAGACCTAATCAATAGGTTTTTCTCAATTCTCCCTAAAAAATTCCAAATAACTACCCCAAAAAAATTTATATTCAGATACCCATTTTCAAGACCTTGAAGATTTTTGCGGTCTTAGGTTCCTAGGTCTTCCATACAGTGGATTCCTAAAATGTAGGGCTAATAGGGCTAAATTTGTGTTGATCACTAATTTCCACTAAGAAATCTACCTAAATGGATTTGCCAATGCCTAAAATCACTCCTAGGTGTCTATAGGACTATAAATCTTCCAAAACTAGGCTTGGTTCCATGCCCTTTCTCTTTCACCTGCACATGCACATCAATTTTGCACTATCATGCACCTAACTGCGCTTACTGATTTCACCTAGGGCATGATGCTAAAAATAGTTAACCTACTTTCTATAGCTCCTCCTTTCTTAAAAATAACCTCAAATGTCTTTTCTAACATATTCCTATGAGCCGTGATGATTTTCATAGTGAAGAACTATGGGGAAGCCATAAAATAAAAAACTATCTACTTTTGCCCCAACAACTAGACTATTTACAAAATAATTTCAAAACATACTCTAATGAACTCAAATAAACTTAATTACTAAATATAAAATGTTTAAGACTATCTACTTTACACAAATGAAACATATTTCCACTCAATGCAAGCCGACTATTACTGTAAAATAGAATTATGAGCTCTATTACACTTCAAAATTTCCACTGCATCACACACTACTTCATGAAAAGGAATCCAAGAAATTTAAATATGCTCCACTCTTGATTTTATTTCATTATGGAAACTACCCATAATGAGTCCTTGATAAGAATACAATATTGCAATCTATTGTCATGCAATTTTCAAAAATTGCAAAATGTTGTCAAGCAACATTATGACAACTTTTACATCTTTTTGCTAAATTCATGCTAAGGGTCTCTAATCAATCTAGAATGATGTAGAAACATCGTAGGAACTATTTTAGGTATATTTCTACCCTTTCCCAAGCCTTAAAGGCTTTAAGACCTAGTTTTACCACTTTAGGCCTAATCTAGCACTAACAACTATTAAAGCAATAAACATCTAGGTTGGATTGATCCTAGTCTAATCCACTAGGAACACATAAGAAATACCTTCTCGGGTAAAAAAAAACACTGCTGACTTGGCTAAGGTCAGTAAAAGCTAAAATTGTAACACATTTGAGGAATAATCCTAGGCACTCTTGCACCATCAATCCTTTGAACATGGTCCATCTTCTTCTCATGTGCTTCCAAATGATCCCTGCACAAAATCATCATAGAGTCTGCACTGGTGATGATGAAAAAATTCTTTACTATCAACTCCTAAATTTCTTTCATTATCTTAATCATGTCCTGAAAGGATGCCAATACTTCTTGGGTTCCCCTATTAGGTTTATCTTCATTTTCCATGATCTTCACATCAATGCACTTGATGTCATTGTCCAAGTTTTTTGAGATGTTCCATCTCCCTCAACAACTTTGAAACTACTCCTTGATGTTGCTCGATGGTCATGTTCCTCCACTCTAGATTAGCTCTTGAAATGAAATGAAATTGACATCTACATTATCATTGAGCACTTTTATTAAGAACTTAGAGGTACCATAAGTCTAGGCTTTTGTGATATAGATGATGTGTTCATCCTAGTTTAGTTTCTCATTTTCCCACACATTCAACTCTATTACCATTTTAGCTACCTGCACCTTAGTTTTGGTGAACTTAGAGATGTAAAGTATCCCATTAGTCAATACAATATCCACCAAATCATTAAAGACTTTGGAAACTAACCTATTCCTCTTAATCTGATTAATGAATATTTGATTGATAGGAGAAGTGACATCTATCACCACAACACTACTAGGGATGACTAATGCATTTGGGTTTTCAAGGTCTTGGACATATTTTGCAATAAACTATATGATCTACTTCATTTCTTTTTTTTCTTTCCAATCCTTCCAAATTCTATGCTCAATCTTCTTATTGCTAGCATTGAAAATCTTCATGTCCACAGCTCTCGTTGCCATCCCAAGATTAGTTCTTTCTACCAAGTCTTGTGGTTGAACCTCTTCATGACTTTTGTCACTAGTGGGTTTGTAAATATTTGTTATCTAATGCCCTATTTTGTCATCCATGTCTAACATAGCTTTTAAATTTTGGTTTCTTTCTCTTGGAGGTCCTCCTAAGGTATTTTCCTACCATATCCTATATTGGAAGGGTGATTGTCACTATGCTTCTTTTCTTATTGACCTAAAGATCAAACCAATTGGGAGTGGAAACATTACCATAAGTTTGAGATCTTTGAGGTCCTACAGGGGTCCCAATAGCTAGTGCACCTATATTAGTGGTATTAAATCCATCATCTCCCTTTTGATTATGATCCATTTGATTTATCACCATCACATGAATCTCGACAGTGGATTATGTATTTGGTTCTCCTTCAATGGGCTCTTTGTTTAAAATAATTACAACCTCCTTACCCTTTTCCCTTTTCCAACTTTGAGAGTGGGCAATCCTCCTAGGTGCTTGAGTTTGAACTTGAACTGACTCTTTTCTATGGGTTTCAACTTCTTGTTCAAAAAAAGTTCACCTACATGGGAACAACACACAACCTTGTCAGTATCAAGTTGTGGTATCATTGAACTAGAACTAGCTGTAACTATATGTGAGGGATGCTCTATTTATTTCAGCCTTAACCACTTTTTCATCTTAAGCCAAGCTTTAGTTATGTCAGTTATAAGGATGGTTCAAGCATGGAGATCTTCCTCTTCTGGCTTATTCTGGTCTAGGCTGGGCATAAGTAGAACTTCAACTTGTTCTATGAACATAGGGTCCAAGACCTCTTCATTCTCTACCTCTTCAATTCTTGAGACTTTCAATGGGAGCTTGAACTCCAAAATCCACTTGATTGTGAACTAGGACCATAAAACACTTCTTTACTTCTAGATCATCCTCACAGTCCTCCCATTGATCCTCCATATGGTGTTCATGAAGAATTAAAGGGTACAATTCGAATTGAGAACTCAGAAAGTTCTTGCTATCAAAATTAGATCAGGAAGAGTATGGGGTCAAATTCATGGTTTTTAATTCTTTTTTGAGGCAAAGGGCATCTTGGGTACTTTTTCAATGATAATGGCCTAGCTTAATAGGAAAAATATACCTTGAACCCTTTCTGACCCTGCAACTCTTATCAACTTTGGCAACTTGTCAACATACTTCAACCAAAGCATATCTATCTAAACAATATTTAGGTAACTTTAAAGGCTTCCCTTGAAAACCTCCAACTCTCAGATAAGTTAATTTGGGGAAATGAATAAAATAGTTACCATAGATTGTAATCAGTAGCATGGCTCATTTGGACAATCTTTTATTTTCTTTTCATTGTAATTCAAACACCAATTTGCCTAGGAAAGTATCTTGAACCCTGCAAAAATATATAGAGTTTCTCCTTATTGTGGCTTCATAACACACACCCTATTTTGAAATTCAAAATGGGGACCCCCTCTTTTCTTTTAGGGTAAGGAATCTCTTTTTCTAGAACAAGGCACCTAGTCAAGAGCAAAAAGGGTCTCCCTTTGGGTCTAGGTCAGCCTAGGATGTCCTATCAGTCACTCTTAAATGAGGTTAGAGAGCTACAAGATCAAATTTTGGCTAAGGCTAATAAATGTGCACATTGCACATGTACACACCTATGATGGGTGTGCAATGTGTGCTCATATGGCTAACCTCAAAGAGGCACACTTGCACATGTGCACACCATTGGAGGTGCACTATGTGCAACCTCATAGCTCTCACACCTATAAATACAAGGGCCTCAACATAAAGTGCTCACTTTACAGTTCATAGCCCTCTAGAGCCATAACTGCACACACCCACATGTCCACATCTACGCAATTCACCCTCTAATCTATCAAATTCCCAAGGTAAACGTCAGTATGCATGTTGCACACATGTGTAACCCAAGATGGTTTACCAAATGTGCAACATGTGCATGCATAGTTCAAACCATACTTTCAAGAACAAGTTGTGCCTTGTGCACGTTGCACACATGTGCATGTGCACTATGTGCACATATTGCATTTAACAAGCACATCACAAGGCCAATGTGCATGGCATGTGCACATGTGTACTTTTCAAGCCTTATAGACCAAATTTTTTAGTTTTTGTAGTTTTGGCACCAATTTGTGCCAGTTAGGTCATACCATTTAGTTTCCTTCAAGCTTTGACATCAATATATCAACATGTGTCTTTTGTGTAGATTAAAATGCCATCATCCTCATCATCAATGGTGACAAAGATAGCACCCAAACTAGTCACTTTCAAGTTCCAAGGTATGCCAAAGAAATCACAGTTTGTGGACAACCACTCAGAGGTCTGAGATATAGAAATGGGCTACATTGACTAGAATGCATTCTTGGTTCTATGTAACAAGCCAAGGGAAAGGTTAGAGATGATTTCATCATTGATCTTGAGTAGGCTAGTAAACTCGACCACCCATCCTATATCCATCTAATCCTTAAAATTGATCATTATATTGGCCCACCATTATGTGCCAAAGGGGAAGGTCATAAGAAGTGTTAAAGGGGAAATGGTTCTTGATATACACCTTGATAACATAGAGAAGGTCTTCCACCTACCACCTATGGACTAGTTCTAGAAGATTACATATGACATAGTAGATAGGTGGTATGGGGATCATTAAAAAGACACATAGTGTGGGAGAAGTACCTTATCACCCAACCCCCTGCTAATAGAAGATCTGGAAGGGTGGACATGACTCGAGGGTACGTGATAGATGATATTGGCTATAGTATAGTACTACTAAGTAGAGTCATGAAACTGACTGCAACCATTCATATGGAAACCTAGATGATTCATTTCATTGAAACCATCAAGAGGAGGGGATTGCCAATTAACTGGGATTTTAGTGAAGACCAATCCTCATTTCTAATGACCCCTATGTCATGTATCTCCTAGAAACTAGGCCAATAGATTACCTAGGGTTTGTGAAGAGGGGTAACATGCACAATGTCAATGCTTGGTCATACATAGTATACTCTAAGTTGGTATGAAAGAAGCTCCCTTTCAAAATCCCAAAGTATGGGTTGGTGAATGATGGCTTCAACTTTTCTATAATCCAATTTATTAGAGGTGATTGTGCAAAGAGACTATCTTTGGAAACTACTATCTACGTAGCACAAGTGGGTGCTTACTATATTCAACTCAACATGTTTACATACATCTGAGTGGCCAAAACTCTCCGATGTCCAAAGAAGCCTCCCTATTATCTATCTGACATGTTGATACTACTAGAGATAGCTAGGCAATTAGCCTCGACCTATGATAGGGTTAGAAAGAGGCATAAGAAGACATGGGTATGACCCATTACTATCGCAAATTTTAAGGTCAAACAAAAGCTAGACATTGTCGCATATGAGCTGAAATAGGATTAGTATCCCATGGATGACTACTCAGTAGCCCACCCATAATTTTACAACATTTATATGGTATGACACATCATGAAGAAGAAATTCATACCGAATGCCTTAATAGAAGATCACTTGATGAATTGCGTAGATGACTATGATGTCTGACAAATTAGGAACTATTGTAGGATAAGTTGATATCTGTTAGAGAAAGTCCTCAATTTGAACATCCCTCAAAAGATATGGAGCAAGGACATTGAAGATGTGTTGGACCTACTATACAACAGGGATAAAATATTTGAGAGGCCAATAATCAATGTCAAGATTGATTAAGAGGAGAATGATGAGGGCCAGGAATGTCATTTAGTTGACTTGAGATTGGGTAAAGAAGCCTTTTTCACTTGGAGCCAGTTCCAAATGTGTCGACACCATAGGTAAAGGTTAGGAAAAAGAAAGGTAAAGGGACCAAAATCACTATCCTAACATACCTGGAGAAGTCTCTAGTATGACCAAAAATGGTCTACAAACATGAGCAAGAAGTGACCTACTTCCATAGTGATACAGATAAGAATAGAAAGAAGGCAGTGTTGGAAGAGAAAACTCAACTAGAAGAAGCCTAGGGAGAAGTGCAAGGTCTAGAGGAAGAAGCTCAAGTTCTACCCACATAAACTCTTGCCCAAATAGAAAGCTCTATGTCAGTGCCTAAGAGGGCTAGGACTAAGATGATGGTAGTAGGGGAAAAGAGTAGGAACTTAAAGAAGAAGAAGCGTACCTAGTCCCCTCAAATTATAGAAACTATATTAGAGATAGTAGAGGATGATATTGAGGATCTCCCACTTAATAAGAGGACCTAGTCGACTAGGGTGATAAAAGAGGAAAGACAAAGGAGTGCAACTTAGATGCCTCCTTCCATTCTAGAACAACTAATTGGACTTGAGGAGTCTATAGACTAGGAGGGGTGGACAAAATCCATAGAAGAGATGGCTTTGATATCTTTGACCTCTTAAAATTTGACTTTATGGCCACTAGGACACATTTTGAAGGTGGACTAATAAGAGACACACCTCAACAAGAATCCCTAAGTGTGGAATAGAATAAATTACCTCCACTACTACAAGGACTAGTTGATTTCCCACCTCCACCACTAAGGAAGCCAGCTTCAACTCCTCCTCCTATACTATAGAAAAAAGTCATCCTTATGCCCCCACTATTCACTATTAGAAATAGGTAATACTAAGAGGGGGGGGGGGGTGAATCAATATTCTACAAACTTTTGCCCACAATTGAATATTGTTAATTACTTTATAACATGCATATGAAAGTAAATCAACAATACTAAATAGTAATAATAACCATGTTGACAATTGGCTATATGTAGATATGCAAATGTTGTCTTTAATGGCAACACATGATGTACATACTTGTAGTAAACCTCAGAAATAAATATACTTATCTTTTTGGTACTTGGAAAATTGTCTAAGTATGAAAATAGTTTATAAAAGTGCATTCTTTTATATGTAAAATGTTTCTGACATTATTTTATGACTAATAAGGTTAGATGGAGATAGTATACATGTTGGTGATGATGTGTATAAACTCAAAAATCAGTACGGATAGTTTGGAAGACAAATATGTAAGATCTACTAGTATAACTGTGTACATAACAATGGAATAAAGACAAGAATTATTTTTTTTACAAAGTAATTACTCGACTAATTGGAGCCAACATCCTAGATGCTTACTCTAAGTTGGAGAAGTTTATTTTGTCCTAGCCAACCTAGCAGAAATTTGTGAAAAGGCATGATATTTATGCAAAGGGCATCTTGCAAGCTTAAGTGTGCATTTTTTATGTGAAAGTGATATGCAAAATTTTTGGTGAAGTGATATCTGCAAAGTTTTTGAGAACCTAATTTTGTGATTCAAGATTGAGCTAAGGCCAAAGATCAGCTGAGAAGAAGTTAAAATATCTATACTTTTGTATTTGAGGAACTTAAAGTTCAATTACTTATTTGGGTAGTGCACTCTTCTTGTAATTGAAAGTGCATGTTTGGGTAGTGAGCTCTTCTTGCATACATTGTACCACAACTCCTAACAGGGATTCAAAGTCTCCTCATAGGGACTTATGTGTACTAAATGAGTTTATAGACTCTTAATAGGGTCCATCCTCTAACAAGGAACATTTATATTAGTACATCATCTAGTGGGTATCATCCCCACCAAGGTTTTCCCTTGGACAAGGTTTCCCTAGTTAAAATATGGTGTTATGAGTTCTATCTATGCATGGTTACTTTTATTGTTCAACATTATTTGTTTAATTTCTTATGCATGGTTCAAAGTAATTAATAATATCTAGTTGGAAACAAAAGTTTGTAGAATACTGATTCACCCCCCCTCTCAGTATTCCCTATTTATAACAATTAGTATTAGAGCATAGTTACTCAAAAGAGGTTTAACAACTAAGTAAGATCTATATGGATGCAGAATAGTTGATGAAAAACCTTGAAGAGGCACTTAATTTTTTTTTTATCTCCTTACTAAAGAAAGAGATAATTTGAAGAATAGATATGAAGATTCCAATGTATGCATTGGATAACTGAAGGACAAGATTGATCATTTCAAATCCAAGCCTGAATCCTCTATATTTGAAAATGATGATGATGATTATTCAAAGCTAAAACCAAAGTACAAGATCTTGAAGCATGAGTTGAAGATTACTAATCTGAAGTTAAATTTGAAGAGTGATCCTAACAAAGTTGAATCTGAATTAGAGACTAAAAATTTAGATCTTAGAGCCAATCTAGCAAAGTTGACATTTGAGCTTGAAGCATTAAGAGCAAATCATGAAGAACTTAAAAAGTACAACACTATTGTGAAAGGTGAAATAACTTAGAATAAGGTATAACTTGAGAAGCTTTATTCTAGTAAAGAAAAGCTTGATGAATAGATGTCAGTACAAAGACCTACTGATGATAAGACTGGTCTTGGTTACCTACTTGGCATGTTTGTAAAGAAACCTGAAAGTGGATTAGATCTAGAAGTAAAAGACAAATCTCATGATAAGATTGAACCCAATCAATTTTATAATAAATCTAAAGAAGTTGGACCAAGAAGGAAATTGAGAAATTGGATGAACCTAAGCAAGATGGATTTCCTAGAGAAACCAAGTATGAATTTAGAGGTAAGTGTTTCTCATGTAATGAAATAAGTCATATGAAAAGAGATTATACAAATAAGTCATTTAATCATATTTAAAAAAATTATTGTTATAATTGTCATGGTATTGATCATAAAGCCATTGATTGTAAGAAACCTAAATATGATAATGACAAAAGGAATAGTAGAATGTTTAGAAATACTAACCCTATAGATAGAAGAAGATCTAATGAGAGGACATCAAGAGAAAGAAGACCATATGAAGAAAGAAAGAAGATTGTGTGTTATTCATGTGTTATAAGTGTAACAACTTTGGACAAATAGCCTAGAATTGTCAAGCACCTATTGATCAACAAAATTCTAGAAGCAGAACCCTAGCATGTCAGTTATGCAACAACTTTGGACATACAACAAAGTATTAAAGAATGGATTGAAGGAATGATGGAAGAAACTTCATAAATAGAAGGAACAATGGAAGAAACTTTAGAAATGATAGAAGGAATCATGAAAGGAACATTAGAACCAAGAAAGATAATGAAGATCAAAGGAATGTAGTTAGTAAACCTCGAAAGGAACTTGATGAGACATTTGTGAAGGAATTAACTATTGGATTTAAGGAAAAGTTAGATGATGTAGAGAAAGGAAAGTTGAAGTCAAAAATTGAGTTTGATTCAAGTAAGTTGAATTAAGCTTGCACCAGAACTCAGAACTCTAAGTAGAGATAGAATTGTGAGTAGCGAGGTTGGGAAAAGGTGTATCTTGATGAGTCTAGATTGTAGCTAAGCTTGCTTGGAATTTGGAGCTTTTAGAAAAAAGTTAAGAAGGAAATAAGAGTTATTGTTGTAAAAAAAGAAGGTTGATTCTATAACAAAAGATGAAATCTATGTTTTTACAGTGAATTTTGTGAAGTGAAGTTTTGTGAAGCATTGTTATGATGGATGTAAGCTATAGTTAACCTCGGGTAGCATTTGAAGATCGAACAAATGATCTTGAGCAGATATTTTATTTTGAAATGTAATTAACAACTTTTTTGAGTTAGCAAAGTATGTAATTAATGCAAGTTCAAGTTGGGTAAAAGGAGTACAAAATATAATTATTCCATTGTGAATCTTATTCAAAATATATTCAAGATCAATTTAGACTAATTAAACAAGGGAAAAGATAGCTGGAAGAAGAAAAGAAAAAAAAGTTGAAGAAGCCAAGTTGAAATTGCTTGAGGAGTAGAAGAAGAAAAAATAAAAATAAAAGATGAGAGAAAAAGAAAAAAAGAAAAGAAGTTAGAAGAAGAAAATAAAGAAGTAGAAAAGAAAGAAAAATAAAGAAAAGAAAATCAAAGAAGGCAGCCGAGAAGAAACAAGAGAAAGATGAGGTGAAAGCATCTAGCTCATCCACTCCTATATCTCTTGTGAACCTTATAGGTGATGATGATTATTAAAATGACTTGATCTCATCTTTGACAAAATTGATTGAGAAGAATAGACATGTCAAGAGTTTACAAAGAGCATTAATGGAAGTGATTGATGGATTGCATAACACCCTCTCAGTCAAACATAAAGAAGAAGACTATGAATAGAGAGCTCAAGCAGTTATAAAATCATTTGATGATGAGTTTAAAAATTGTTGAATGTTACTAAATCTAAGGCTCATATTTCACATGATGCTAATCTTTTTAGCACCATTTGTCAAAATATTCATAATGATTTGATGAGTCGTGATACTTGTATCAAGGAACTCTGGAAATCTCAAGAAGTTGGCAAGGTACTATACATCAAATGTACTTTATCTCATAAGTTGACAATAGAGTTGGATAACAATATTCAAGGGAAGCTAAGTGAGTTGGAAGCTCTAACCAGTCAGATATAACAACCCTCTTGCAAAATTGATGAGTTTGAAGGATAAGTTGTCGGTGTTCACTCAAACATCAGTAAACTGCAATTTGAAAAAGAACAAGTTTGAGAAGACTATCAGAATTTAGAGAGTCTATTTCTCCAAAGAAATTAGCTATTAAGAGATAGATTGAGGAATGTGTCAAAGCAAAGGACACTTATTCCAATTTTACATACTCCAACCTTAATGCAGTTGAGATTGCATCATATGCCTTATGTGTAATGCTCACTTCTACCAAAGAAGCAAAGGAGACATGAGAGAAAGTTATGAATAGTTTGAAGATAAATTTTGATGATTTCATGAAGATAATATCAGTTTGAAGCAGCAAGATAGAAAATTTTGACAGTTTTAGATAGCAGACAAAACTTTTTTGATAGTTTTTGACAGTTTTCAGACTTTTCGACCTTTGTCATTGATGTCAAAGGGGGAGAAGTTGTAGAAGAAAATTGTAGTAAGTTATATATGTAGTAATCATATCAAAAGGGGGAACATTTTTAATATGGAGCACTTGTAATATGAAGTATTTGTAATAGATGATAAGTAATGTAGATTTTAGTAAAGTTTTTGTTGCTTAGCCAAATTTCCTTACTTTGTTGCCATCAAAGATTGTTGAAAATTTTCTATATGAAGATATGTAAATGTTGTCATTAATGGAAACACATGATATACATCCTTGTAGTAAACCTCAGAAATAAAGATACTTAGGTTTTTGGTACTCAAAAAATTGTCTAAGTATGAAAATGGTTTACAACATTGCATTGTTTTATATGTAAAATGTTTCTCACATCATATTATGACTAGTGAGGTTAGATGGAGATAGTATAGATGTTGGTGATAACATGTATAACCTCAAAAATTAGTACAAATAGTTCGAAAGATAGATATGTAAGATCTACCAATATAATTTTGTACATAACAACAGAATGAAGACAAAAGAATTATTTTGTTTACAAAGTAATTACTTGACCAATTGGAGCTAACATCCTAGATGTTTACTCTAAGTTGGAAAAGTTTTTTTTTGTCCTAGCCGACGTAGAAAATATTTGTGAAAAGACATAGTATTTATGCAAAGGTCCAGTCTGCATATCTTACTACCCTGCACTTTCTTATCCTGATGATGGATCATGTAGTGTGATCCGAAACGTTGATGAAATAAACAAACACAATCTAATCCAGAAAACTCAGTACTTTACAAATGGATTGTGGAAATCTGTTACTGTTAAAGGACATCTTGCGAGGTTAAGTATATGTTTTTGATGTGAAAGTGATATGCCAACTTTTTTGTGAAGCGATATATGTAAAAATTTTGAGAACCTAATTTTTTTGTTATCCAAGATCGAGCTGAGGTCAGAGCTTAGCTAAGAAGAAGTTACATTATCTATACTTCTATATTTGAGGAACTTAAATTTTAGTACTTGTTTGGGCAATGAGCTCTTCTTGTAAATGAAAGTTCATGTTTAGGTAGTGAGCTCTTCTTGCATACATTGTAACACAACTCCTAATAGGGTTGGAATCTCCTAACAAGGATTAAAAGTCTCCTAACATGGACTCATATGTACTAAATAAGTTTATAGACTTCTAATAGGGTCCATCCTCTAATAAGGAACATTTATATTAGTACATAATCTAGTGGGTATCATCCCCACCAAGGTTTTCCCTTGGCTAGGGTTTCCTTGGTTAACAAAATATGGTGTTATGAGTTCTATCTATGCATGCTTACTTTTTCTATTCAACATTACTTGTTTACTTTCTTATGCATGGTTCAAAGTAATTAATAATATCTAGTTGGCAACAAAAGTTTGTAGAATACTAATTCACCTCTTCTCTCAGTATTCCCTATTTCTAACAAACTATACATAAAGATAACTCACAATGACATATTTTTTTTAACTAGGGAAACCTTGGACAAGGAAAAACCTTGGTGGGGATGGTACCCACAACATGATCCACTAAACAAAAGAATACAATTAAGGATATTGACCTTGTTAGGAGTCTATGAAGTACATATAGTGTCTCAATCCTTGTTAGAGGACTAGGCCCTATTAAAAGCCTCAACCCTGATAAGAGTTGGTATTATAAATACAAAATGTATGCAAGAAGAGCCCATTTCCCAAACATGCAATTAGACAATGTAGTTCCTTTATACAAGAAGAGATAGATACAAAAACCTCTTACTGTTATCTACTATAATTCATAATATTCTAATAATACATTAGATTTCACATCATATAGTTTGCATAACACTTTGCATATCATCTACACACATCTACATAACTTTTCATTTCTTGATCTTCTACTTATATCTTTTCTTTTTACAAAACTTGCCTTATCGACCTTTAAGTATTCACATGCTTCACATAATACAAAAATAACTATTACCCTCTTAGGGTTAACATATAAGATGTCATCCCTAATTATTTAAGCAATTATTTTTTAACCAAAATAATTCCTCATTCACCTTTTATTGTTATGCTCTATTTCGCCTTGTTCACTGCCTTTACTAGTATTTACTGCATAACTTCTTTCATACAATCCATATAGACTTGTGCACTTAGTAACATTATTATGAAACTTCATCTGACATGTCCTTAATTGTGTATGTACCAAGTATTACTCTATCATTTATACTCAACAAAGTTTTTTATGTTCTACTAATGAAACTGTCTGATACTTATACAATTTTCTACATTTAATTGTGAGACTTTTATCTGTACATATGTTGCCATAAATGAAAATATTAAATTTTCCTACTTAGACATATTTCCAAAAATATATTCCTTTGGCATTGATGATAACATATGTGAAAATTGGCTAAGTCCCAAAATGTTGTACAAAAACTTTCTTTAAAATTGGCCTTCAAAAGTTTACAAAAACTTCAAAATTCAAAACTTGTGTATCATTAGATATATAACCATCTTTCCTTATAAATCCTAATATTGTATAATACTTCTCCCCCTTACTATATTACTATTAATCCTCCTTGCCTTATATTATATATAATTTTCCTGTACTTATCTCCCCCTTTGACATTAATGACAAAGGTGTCAAAACTTATATACATGTCAAAATTTTGGTTCATTACCTCTTCTCTAGGCTATTAATTGAGAGATATAGTCTGCAAAACTTACTATTAGACTCTTCATGTTCTTCTCCCATGTATCTTTCACTCCCTCTAATATGCCGAGGAGAGCACATAACCCATAATATGCAATTTCTACTACATTCAAGTCTAAGTAAATAAACTTGTCAAAGGATGTCTTCACTTTTAGATACTCCTCCACTTGCTATTCAAGTGTGTTGATATTAATTGATAGATGTTCTCTTAGAAGTGAGAAATTTTTTGCAATCCTTTCTTTGTTAACTTCCATTAGACTCATCTCATCATAAGTCTTGCTGATTTTCCTTTCAATGTCTTCAAATTTGGTGCTTGGTTGGCTAAGCTCATCTGCCATTGCCTTAATCTCATCATACTTTCTTCTTAGCTCCTCATTAATTTTAGTGAAATTTAAGGACATGGCACAATTGGCATATAATTCCTTACCTTCAAGCTCACATCTCCTTAACTCTTTAATGTAGACAACAAGAGTTCCTAGGTCATTCTTGATGTTCTGACACACTATGTCAAGCATCTAAGCATCATGCTTTGCTTGTACTTGAACTACTACAACATTTGTTAAGTTAGTGAATTTAGCATCAAATACTTGAATAACTACCTTTTCTCTATCCCCTAGATCTGGATATGATAATCTTACTGTCAGTGTACCTTGTAACTTTTTAGTTACATCCATAAGAGTTTTCTGTAAACTCCTCACTTGTTTGTTCTTGTTGATTATCTTATTTAAAGATGATACCAAATCTATTAGATCATCATATCTAAGCCTATTAGAGCTATAAGGGTAAGAGATGTGTTGGGTGCACTAGTCTTCATATCCTCTTCTCCTTTATTCTTCCTCTCTTCCTCTTCTTTTCTTCATCTTCTTTCTTCTTTTGTTCTTCTACTTCCTTCTTCTTCTTTTCATCTTCTTCCTTCTTCTTCTTCTTCTCATCTTCTTCCTTCTTGTTTTTGTCATCTTCTTCCTTCTTCTTATTCTTCTCATCTTCTTCCTTCTTCTTCTTCCTTCTTTTTCCTCTCATCTTCCTTCCTTTTATTTTCTTCTTCCTCTCTCTTTTTCTTCTCTTCTTCCAATTTCTTCTTTCTCCATTCTTCCTTCTTCTTCTCCTCTTCCTCCTTTCTTTTCTCTTGTTCTTTATCTAATTTCTCATTAGAGCTAGAATCACTAGAGATATTTCCAACAATGTTTGCCCCATGATCCTTAAAAGGATCTTCAATGGTGTCAAATTTAAGCTTAGTACCACCAATTTGCATGGTGTTAGTTCCAATTGTGATTCAGCCATCATCTGTACAATTGTCTTTTTAGTTTCTTCATTGACTTCCTAATAATTACCTCCCACTATTAATATGTTCCTTTTCTTATTTCTAAGATAAGGTTCTCAATTTCTCATTAAGTTTTCCATATGTTCATCGTTGTCCACTTGGAAAAGTTTTCTAATCTAGTTTTGCCTGATATTTTTGTCTTCTTCTGCAACTCTTTTCCTTCTATTTGTTAGCCTCTCATAGAGGTCTTTTGGAATATCATCCTTTACATCCTCAAATTTCTTATTAGACCAGATGATGTGTCTAATAACATCACTCTTTAACTGTAATTGTCCAATTTAGTATACAAGTGATAAACTTATTTAATTGTACAAAGTTTTCCTCATTAATAATGACATTGTATACCTTATTAATTTGGGGCTTCCATGCCTTCCTTCCTATTTGCACAATCTTAGGGTGCTTCTCTATAGCCTTCTGATGCTCTACTTGACCTTGCATCTTCTTGCTTGGTAAGCTTGGCATTATTTCCTTCTGTCTCTTTCCAAGTCCTATTTCCATTACCTTCATTCTCTTTTTCCTTGGAGAATTAGGTGACTCTTGTTTCACCTTTGTAAGTCTGATTGATTTATTTTCACCTCAACAACTTTAAATTCCTTCTTTTCTGGTTCCTTAGTTAGTGGTATGGTAGGTGTGGTGGGTGCCTGTTGTTGAGATATTGTTGCATAGGGTTAATAGGTGTTGTAGTAGAAGGTGTGACTACTATCACTCCATCTGTTGGTCCTAAAGATATCAAAAATGGAATATATACCATCCATTGTTTAATAATTTGATTCATGCTAGTGATAGTTTGTTTCACTACACTAGCTTCCTCAACTAACATTACATCTTTCTCCATAGATTTCTTCATCGTTGCTTCTAATTTCTTCTTTGCAGATTTCTCTAATTGTGCTTGACTTGCTAATTGCAGTAGCTCCTCATAAGTTACCAACCTATCAAACTCTTCATCTTCATATGCTTCGAGGATAACTTGGGCATATCCTTCTATTTCTTCTTCTGTGATTTCATATCCCAAATGCTTAATATACAACATCCTTGGTTCATCTACCTTGATATCTATAAAATGTGTATCTACCATAAAATAAATATCCTCTTTGTACTTATTTTTCATGGAGGGTGGGATTCTAAACTTTCCTTCATGTCCGTCTAATAGGTTTTCATGATTAGATTGGCACTATCATTAACCTTCTATATAAGGCATCTGTTATATACTTTAGAAATGTTCTCCATAGTGCTTCTATCACTGCTCACTATTGTTGATGTTTGTTTAAAAGGAAATGTTTTGATTAGATGAAAGAACATATGTGTGATCAAATATTGGAATTTGAATTGGATAATCTTAACCTTCTTT
Source organism: Cupressus sempervirens (assembly GCA_028749045.1). Lineage (NCBI taxonomy): Eukaryota > Viridiplantae > Streptophyta > Pinopsida > Cupressales > Cupressaceae > Cupressus > Cupressus sempervirens. Next base: position 939,687,935 of record CM053787.1, read on the forward strand.
ATCTTCTCTAGGTTCTTTGTCAATTGCGCTCTTAGAATCTCAATAAATTGACCTTTTCTTTGTTAACATTGATCTTACAAGCTACTTGTATAAAGCTAGTTGCCATATCATCATCTCTAGAACTATCATACATTCTTGCTACTATGATTCTGCTCAAGAATTTGACATCATGTTTCTTGATCTTACTTATGACAATGCCTCTACCATTGTAAACTGACTTGGTATTATCAAGCACTAATTTCTTGACATTCTTTTCACTAACTGATATGATTCCTTCATTACAAAGTCCAATGACCTCATGAATTAGGTTAGGAGAGATCTCAACTACATTATCTCCTAACCAAAACTTTCCATCATGATTTTTTCTTAAAATTATCCTAGTCCATTCTTCATTATCAAACTCATAGTAGAAAAGAAACTTAAATAGGTCATTATCTTTTAGATACTCAAAACCTTGCTTATAGCTCATGTCCTGATTGTACATGTTATTAGTTTCCTTTGAAATATGATCTTCACCTACATTTTAAAATTTACTTCTCAAATAACTACCCACATCTTCTAAGTGAATAACATTTTCTGGCTGATGAGTCTAATCTAAAGCTTATTTAGTTCATGTTTTATATGTTTTGTTGGTTAAAGACTTAAAAGACTTTGTGAGCTTTTGATAAACTTATCCAGACTGCTTATAATTATGCTACTATATGTGGGAATTTTTATGGGATTAATATACTATATATATGGTTATATAGAATGAAATTATCTATCTTCTTATCTTGCATTACTTAGGTAATTTCTCCTATAGCGATTGATGAGAGAAAAGCTAATATGAATAATTTATTATGAATTTTACTTGGATATGTATTATTGTTGTTGTATACATGTGCTAATATTTTGTAGGAAATGGTGAGTCAAGCAATAGATGACAAAGTCTACATTAAAGATAAATCATTGATAAGGAAGTGGTCGGTTGTTTTGAACCCATTATGATTGCATAACCTTTCAGTTGTTAGTTATTACTATGTGCTAGGGCAAGGTGGTGGAAATCATCATGGAACAAATCTAGAAACCATGAATTCTAGAGATCATGTGTAAACAAAGTGTAACTTATTTATGAATTGAATGAAGCTATTTGATGTCAATTGTGTCATATTCCTAGTGTTGAAGGACCCTAGATCTTAGAGTTCTATTGTGTCAATCTATTAAATAAGTTGGAAGTTTAGATTTCAAAAAAAGAAGAGGAATTAGTAAGACACTCTTTTGTAATCCAACAGATAAGATCAATACAACTTTGTTTTGTGCTGTTTATGTACTTATGAAATGCTTATGAATGAAAATAATCTTTATAGTTTTTAATCTCTGAGTCACTCATTATTCATTCTTTTGTGGGGGCCCACATAGGAGGTGAATATAATTTTTAGTTAGCTAGAGATTATTTTTTCATTTCGTAGAAGTGCAAGTTTTAGAGCTTTGTTGTTCCTAAAACCATATGGTGGATTATTTCCTACAACACAAGTAAAAAATTAAGTTTAATTTTTTTAATTTCATTTCCGAGTGTAGGATAAATTGCCATTTCATTTCCTAGATTAGTTTCTATTCTAGAAATGACAAGTTAGGAGAATTAGAGCATATACTTTATGGGCATCATTCCTAGTTTATGTTCCCTAGTCAATAATTTAATGAGCTTAGTATAAATTCTAGTATATTACTTGGTGCTAACTTTATGTAGAACCAATGTAATGAGGGTGTCCAATCCTTAGATATAGAGTCATTGTATTGACCAACCATTGGTGTTCTTGATAATGGAAAAATAGAGTCATCACTCACATACTTAATAGGGTTAACCTTCAATCTAGGCCTTGCTTCATCTTCCACATTATGAATTAAAGAAATCCATCTCTATGACTGAATTATTGATACAATTCTCATACAAATTCTTTTCTTAAGAGTAAGATACCTCCATTAAATGCATAACTAGGGTTTCCTATTCTTTGCACCTAAAAACTCTTCAAATCTCCTTCAATTATGATGTCAAATCACTCTTGATTGCTCCTTAACTCTTTAAATGATTGAATGATATGCATGATCATGCTTGCACATCTTATATATTTTCAATATGATCTCTGCATTAATTGCACAACTACTCAATCCATGAAAAGCTATCTCTATTAACCAATAAACTTTTTTACAACTATACACCTTCATGTAATCTCCAAATTAATTGCACTCTGGACCAAAGCTTCTACATAATTTGTTCTTCCTTCTACTAACTTTGCAACTTCTAACTCTATCTCTATCTTCTATTTTATCTTTCTGGTGCTCCTTCTTCAATGGGAAAGTGCTTAATTCAAATAAGATGAACCACACAAAATGGCCGACTTCAATCTCTCATTAGGTGCATCAAAATATTTTTCTTCTAATACCACATGTGACCTTTATGGATATTTTTCCTTCAAAAATATCTCCTTGAATTTTTCAACTTGTTCTTTGAGTGCATCTTTCTGACTTCTATATATACTTTCATTCCTCTATCATTTTTGTTGTTGTTCCTTCTAAATTTTGGGTTCCTATTGATGTTCCTCATATCCATTTTGAAAATTTTTTCAATGTGACCAAAGTTATTACATAACTGACATTCAGGATTACTCCTTCTCTGATTATGCCCATTCTAATTAATTGGTGCTCTGGAATTCCTAACAAAGTGTCAAGGGCTGTTACACTTGTAATACACAATAATTCTCCTTGTTCCATTAGTTCTTTCTCTTTCATTAGATCTTCTTGAGGATATCCTTAATTCATTACCTACTAGGTTAGTATCCCTAAACATTCTACTATTGCTATTATTACTATCAAACTTAGGTTTTCTACAATCGATTGCTTTATGTACAAAATTATGACAATTATAACAATAGAAATTAGTACTATGTTTAAAAGACTTACCTATACAATCTCTCTTCGTATGGCCAACTTCATTACATATAAAACATCTACCTTTGAATTCATTATTAGAATATTTAGTCCACTGATATAACTGAGGGTGGGGGGGTGAATCAATTATTCAACTAATATCACAATTAATAATATTAAACAATCTTAATGATATGAGTAATGTAAATTGAAACCACAACAAGATACTCATACACAATAACACCATATATGTTAACTAGGGAAACCCTTGATCAGAGGGAAAACCTCAGTGGGGATGGTACCCACAAGATGATGTACTAATATAAATATTCCTTTTTAGAGGATAGACCCTGTTAGGAGTCTTCCACAACATTTCATACCTATGAGTCCCTTTCAAAAGACTTCAAATCCCTGTTAGGAGATTCCAACCCTCTTAGGAGTTGTGCCAATCATGTTAGGAGTTGTGGAAGATAGATGGACCCATTGCCCAAACACCTTTAAGGGCAAGACCAATGAACCCATTATCCAAATGATCTCTGTATTATTCCTTGTAGAATAATAGTTTAGATTTTGTAACTAGATCTTGAATCTTGTATCCAATAATCCCTTGGATCACTTACACACATTCAATAAGAACTCTACTTCTTTTTACACTTCACACTTCAATAATGATCACAATACTTGAACACACTTGATCACTTCATTAAAACTAAGGAAAACATCTTTCCTTTAAACCATATCTTCATAATAATTCCTTGAGTTGGCCTTGAGGCTTTTCCAATTAATTAAAATAAGATAATTAATTAATTTACAATTACAATAACACTATCAGCTCATAGTCTATACAAAATTTCACACATGCAATACTAAGGCTTGCACACTCACTGACATCATCATCTGATTGTCCTCTATCACTTCCTAACTACACATCTCTTCATTACATCTAGGATGTAAGATAACCAATAATCATCAAGAACTTCTTTCCCAAAATTCTCTCTAAGTTGGTCTCTATAAATCATGTACAACTTCCATACACCATCAACTTAGACTCTATGCACCTAACCATGTCATCAAGACACTGTGTTGTACATGTCCATAACTATGCATGACTAGATAATCAAACCATTATTTGTACCATCAAGATCTCTGTCTACTGCTTTGCCAGTCCTTACTAAAACAATGCTATGTTGACATCAATCACAAACACAACATGAATGCAACGTATCAATACTTTCCAATTCTTAGGATACTCCCCCAATGTAGTATCATCTAAATTCATGCTAGCATTCATATCTTACCTCTTTAGGTGGTTCAAATTGCTATGTTTGTTTATGTTCATCACATTTCTTAGGTTGAATTTTTTGCTAAACTTCTTTAGGTACTTGATTAGGTTTACTTGACTTAATTTCATTCTGATCATTCTTCTTAGGTTTAGGTGTTTCAACAATTAGATATGATTCTTTTCTAACTTCATATTTATTGGCTAATTTTTTTGAAATGAGATATCCAAGACCTATCTTATCATAAGAAGATTTCTAATAGAATATTTGTTCATCAATTTTCTCACTACTAGAATATAGCTTTTCTAACTATTGCTTAGCCTGGGTAAGCTCTCCTTTCCCAATATTATTGTACTTCTCGAGTTTTGCATACTATATTATAATAGATTCAAGTTCAAATGTCACTTTTGTAAGATGGGATCTTAGATCTGCATTCTCAAATTTGAGATCTGATTTAATTTTTCTATCGTCCTTCTTTAGACTCAATTTTAGTTCAAAAATTTATAACTCATGTTTCAAAATCTCATTTTCTTTCTTTAAGGTTGCTACCTCATTACTATCATTTATCTACTCTCTATGTTCTTTTCTAGATTTTAGATGATCAATCTTATCTTTTAGTTTCCCAATGTAATATTTTGCATCTTCATTAATATCTTTCAAGTCATCTCTTTCTTCAGTAAAAAGATCAATATGCTCAAGCACTTCTTCAAGATTCTTCTGCAATTTTTCCAAATCCATATGGATCTTACTCAAGTTGTTAAGCCTCTTGTGAGTAACTATGCTCTAATACCAATTGTTAGAAATATGTAATACTAAGGATGGGCAGAATTAGTTAGGAGTTGCTTTAACGCTATTAGGAAATGGCATTACAAATATAAAATGTATGCAAGCAGAGCCCATTGCCCAAACATGCAATGATACGATGTAGTTCCTTTATACAAATAATAGATAGATACAAAAATCTCTTACTAATGTCTTTTGTACTTCACAATCTTCTAATCATACATCAAATTTTGCATCATATAGTTTGCATAACACTTCACATATCATCTACACACATCTACACAACTTCACATATCTTGATCTTCTACTTATATCTTTTCTTTTTACAAAACTTGCCCTGTCGGCCTTCAAGCATTCACACACTTCGTATAATAAAAAAATCAATCTTTATCTCTTAGGGTTAACATCTAGGATGACATCCCTAATTAGTTAAGTAATTATTTTGTAACCAAAATAATTCCTTAACCATTGATTCATTTTTTATTGTTATGCACTACTCTGCCCTGTTAACTACCTTTACCTGGTGTTTATTGCATAAATTCTTCCATAGAGTTTGTACAAACTTGCATACTTAGCCACATCATCATGACACTTCATACTACCTATCCTTAACTATGTGCATGTCAAGTATTACTATCATATGTACTCAACAAAACTATTCTCGTGCTACCAACTAAACTTTCTTATACTTAGATATATTTTTACATTTAACTATGAGACCTTTATCTATACATTGCGCTTTCTCATCTTAAGATATATTTTTCCACAAATGACAACTCTAACTTGTCCTACTTAGCCATATTTCCAATATTCACTCAATCAGATAGTCAAGCTATTGGCGATAATGACTTTCAATAGTTGCATACTGATGAGGTTTTAGAGGAAGGACAAATTGTTGAAGAGATGGTACTAACACCATAGGTAGAATAATTTGAAACCTCTTCTCCAAGGAATATAATGAACACCCCATTAGTTGAGCCATCTAGGATAGAAAAAACCAGTGAAAAGAGCAAAAGGGGGAAGAGGTCAGTCTTCGAGATGACCTCATCTTCATGCCAGTATATGTCTCCTATGGGAACTACTTCAACATGGATAAAGTGAGAACTATTAAATCTCCAAAGAATATATGTAGAATACATAGAGGTTGAGGGGTTGGAGGTATTGACAAAGGTAGTACAAAAACCAACACCTATTCCAAATGATCCAAAGCAGCTTGCCTTTGTCATCAAGAATCATAGCAATGATTTAATAACACATATATCTATTACTCATCCACATGTGCATATTGAAGACATCTTCCCTAAGGACTACCAAATGTAGGAGATAGTACATGAGAAGGTCACCTGTGACATGGCCAAATTTTTGACAAAAAAAGGCCTTAAACATGTGTTTCAACACCTAGATGAAGATGAGGCCAATATTTTGAAGTTGAGAAAGTAGAATGATTTTCTTCAAGAATATGTAAAGCAGGTAGTCACCTGACCATCTTGAGATCACCCTCAAAAAATGAACTTTGGTTACAAGATAAGGGGATTCATTTTTGGATGCATGCCAAAGGTGGCATCATAGTTTTGAAGATAGAGGTGTCATTATAATTGAAGTTAATTTGAACCTTCTATATAGCATCCAAAAGAACATTGATAGGTTGGTCATGATGGTAGACCAATATTTTGGGTTGATGGATGAAGTGAATACTTGGACCAATGACCTCAAAGCATTAAAAACCATCAAGGGTCAAAGGTATTGGGTCCTCATAGGTGTATATATGTTAGATGATCTAGATAAAATTGATGATTGGATTGAGAAGGCATTGAAAGGAAATGAAGTAATGATGGGATTATATGAAGAGATCCAGGATATGAAGAATAAGGCTCAAGAGTATTTTTTGGAGGCAAATAAGTACTATAGTGTAGCTAGATTGGAGATTTTTGAAGACAACTCAAGGACACTATTATGCTTCATTAAAATAGTGGTACAAAAATTTAGAGCATTGTTTGAAACAATGTCCTTTGAAGATGATATCAGAAACATATTCAAAATTGAGGATGCATTGACTTAGTAAGACTCCATGATGGAAGATTTTGTGGAAACCATAATAGAGATTAGTACCTATTGATAATTAGTGTGCACTAAGTACAAGTCCTTGGATTTAATGAAGACTCAAGTGATAACTGTTATTATCCAAAAATCTAAAGTGACAAATCTAGACATCATTTTGGTACAAGGGTCATAGAACCCAGATGCTAGAAAGTAAGATTTTGACACTAAGAAAATTTTACCAATTTTGGTCCTGTCACCAAGAGGTGTGTGAAACACTAAGGTACACAAAATAAAAAGCTACACTTTTCATCAAGGTGTGCTAAACACAAGGTACAACAACAATTTTGATTAGTAATAGTGGCACTGATAGTTAACTATTAGTTACTATTTTTGAGCATTCCATACACTAGAATCACATTTGATGATAGTTTCAGTCCTAGAAATGCCTAGAGAAGGTTGAGCTTGCATTTTTAGAATTTCAAGTGACTCCCAGATCATCTCATTCCTTCTCTCTTCTTATCTTCTTCTTCTTTTATGTTTTAAAGTCACATAAAGGCTCATGCACATATTAACTGATATAAACAAGGGTGGAGACCTACTTAGCACCATTTAAAGGGTTAGCTTGTATATAATTAGCATATTTTTTACATTATAAGAGCTCTCACTCCTAACACAAAATAAGGAGAGGTTTTTTTTTATCAATATATGGATGTAATATGTACTTGAAGCCAATATTTTGATGCAATAATAAATGTTATTGGTGCTCTCATTCTAAGTGTAGTAAATATTCCTGGTGTGTGTTATTTGTTATGAATTCAAGTCCATGAATAGTCTTGGAGCTAATGGTTTTATTATGTTATGATAATTGTGAGATCTTTTAGTTTTGTTATTTGCCTTGTGTTAACAAATTCTATTGTTGTGATGAATTGGAGAAAGGATTAGTATTGTTCATGCATAGTTTTTTTCTCATGTGCACACATTTTCTGTGGCTGCATAATTTAATGAATCATGAAACATCTTTCAATTTTTCATTAAATCTCCCATCAACAATTGCATCAGTGGAGTTGAGGAAGTGTTGCTCCTAATTTCATTAGTTTTCTACTAGGTCATTTTGATAATTTAACTCATAGACGTGTTGTTTCTTTGGCTTATGTCTATTAGGAATTTCCATTTTAGTAATTTTCTTTAAATCTTTCCTTAATCTATCTTCATCATTTTCTTTTCAAAACATGTGGTTAAAATAGGAATTCATATAGTTGCATTGATTAGAAATTTCATTCATTATAAAACAAAAATTACAAAATATATTGGTTTTGTAGTTATGTTTCATCAAAGTTGTGCATAATTGGTATATATCAAAAAAGGTGTCCTCGTGAACATTCACATTTATTTTTGATTGAGCTACCTAGCAGGTTGAAAAATAGTCATCTAACACATTGGAGTTGGTCATTGATAAGCTTTTCAAAAGAGAGTTTCATGAGAATTTATGTTGTTAGCATCATGCCAAATGACCATTCAACAAAAGTGGCACTAGAAGAAGGGCCTTGAAGATTGTTTTGACCAAAAGAAAAGTTGTTTGAAAATTTTGGAAATTTCATAGTAATTTCCTTTCTAAGTCTATTCATAGTTGCAAGGTACACTTTTCAGAAGTACACTTTTCACCAAGGTGCACTTTTCATTAAGATGCGCTTTTCACTTAGTGCACTTTCTTGAAAGGTGCACAAAGTGGAAGATATTAAATGACCATCTCCCTTTCAGTGAGCATTGAGGTCTTTGCCTAATACACAAGAGTTCTTAGAACTCAGTCACTTTTGCAAGGCATGTAGTGACAAAGGGATACCTAGGATCCAACCACTCACATTATAAATTCCATCATCTTCATCTATTCCACATTCTACTTTACCCCAACTATCATTCCATCGAATCATCCACCTATGGTTTTCTTTGAAAATATATTAGATTCATAATCAACCTATAGTATCCACTCAATGATCTTTTGAAGAACCTGAGAAATTCTTCCCAAGGTTCATCTATGGAGAGACATGGACAACAAAAGATCACATCAAAGTTTTCAAAGAAATATGCAATTGAAAATAAATTCAAGAAGAAAATGTGGTCCTTTGTCTATTCTCATACACCTTAGGAGAGGTTGTATTTAACTGGTATGTGAACTTTCCACTATGATCTATTCCAAGCTGGGCAACTTTTGAGAAGTTGTTCTTAGATCAATTCAAAACATTCATAAATCTGATTGTTTTACATCACCAATTTATATCTATCAAAAGGGATCCAATAGAAACTATCTCCCACTTCAATTATTATTTTCACATGGCATACCACAAGTTGGAAAATCCATATACCATACCAATGGAGGCTCCAATTCAAATCTATATAAAATCTATGGATTACCTCACTGCTATCTTCCTAAGGAGATTTCCTACTATAAACATTGATACTTTAGAAAAGGTTTTCGAAGAAGTGGTCTCCTTCACCAAACAAGCTAACTCCAATGGAAGAGGCATGATGATTCTAAATAACATGAGTATGATGGTACCACCATAACCCGCAAGGGCACAAGAGATGCATAATTAATTCATTCTATTGAATTTGGTCTTAATACAATAGGCACTTGCTACCTCAGCTCCAACTATAACCTACCCATGGTACAAATCTTCAAAAATAATTTTCTTCAAGCACCATCCATTGAGGTAGAGAGCAACATTATAATTAAGATTGATAATTTCCAAAGAGTTAATTCAACCCTAAACAAAAATGGTTGTGGTCAAACTTACAACAAGAAATTTAATGGAAATAATGTTGTGGGAAACAATTTCAATGTGTCAGACTAAAATAATAGCTTTTAAAGGAATAATTGACAATGGAATACTTGTCTAAATAATTGAAGTATCCTTGTACACACTAATAATAACACCCAATTTTTCGACATCAACCAACTTGATACAAACCAAATTATACCAAATGATGGTGGCATTTTCTTCAATGAAATTAAAGAAACAAACCATAATTCACACAACAACAACAACGAGTCCCCTATTCAATTCAACACCATGTTGTTAGAATCTTATGATTATCTATAGAGTACCAAAATGAGAGACCTAGTTAATGAAGAATTTGTTTTCCAATTCAATCAAGAATTAGATTCTGAGCTAGTTGAGATGTTTGCTTTCTAGAATGATAATCAGAACACTTACAACCTATATAATTGAAGGGAACCCATCACTGATTGAACTCCTCCAATATTACACCCAACACTACCTGATCAAAGGGAAAGTAATAATCTGACACATGCAAGAGAACCTTTCTTACGAAAAAAAACTCAAACACAAGGGAATATACCTATTGTATTGAAGAATCCTACTTGGTCAATACAAAAGTACAGTGCAATTGAAGAATTCAAAAGGACTAAGGCCAATATCTCAATGCATGATATGCTATAGAGTTTTCCCAGCCAAAGCAAAGCATTGTTGAAAATCCTCAATCATACAAAAGCAATGACTGACACTAGCACTCAAAGATAGTTACTCATAGATTAACATTATTGAGGCTTTTCCCACCATGTACAAAGACAAATTAGAGGTCTCCCCTTTTCTACTAAGTCTTAGAATTTTTAGAAACTCTTCATAATTGCCTCATCAATTTAGGCACTTCATGTAATGTCATGCCACTTTTGACATCTCAAAGGTTAGGGGTCTCTCTACAACCTACAAATCAAATTGTAATCCAAATCAACAAAACATAAGTAAAAGTAATAGGAGTGTTGAATGATGTTTGCATATAGTTGACTACAAATCCTAGGATCCAAGATATCGTTGACATTCATTTGGTGAAAATCCTAGAAACATATTACCTTCTTGTAAGAAGAGAATAGACCAAGTGTTTGAGAGGATGGTTCTCAACATATTTCACTTAATTATGGCTACTTTGGAAGGGACTAAACAACCAAATCAAAATAGACACTGAGCCAAAATTAAAGACAATGGTCACAAAATATAATGCTCCTAATGGAGTGTTGTTTCTTCAATCATGCCTAGGTTCCTATAGAGTGATGGTATTTGATATATCCTAGATTGAAAAATCCAATGACAAGGCTACTATAGGATCACTCAAGATACTCCACAGATTAACATTGTTGAGGCTTTTCCCACCATGTACAAAGACAAATCAGAGGTCTCCCATTTTATGCTAAGTCTTAGAGTTTTTAGAAACTCTTCATAATTGCCTCATTGATTTAGGCACTTCATGTAATTTCATGCCACTTTTGACATCTCAAAGGTTAGGGGTCACTCCACAACCTACAAATCAAATTGTAATCCAAATCAACAAAACATAAGTAAAAGTAATAGGAGTGTTGAATGATGTTCACATATAGTTGACTACAGATCCCAGGATCCAAGATATCGTCAACATTCATTTGGTGGAAATCCTAGAAACATATGACCTTGTAAGAAGAGAATGGACCAAGTGTTTGAGAGGATGGTTCTCAACATAGTTCACTTAATTATGGCTACTTTAGAAGGGACTAAACAACCAAATCAAAATAGACATTGAGCCAAAATTAAAGACAATGGTCACAAAATATAATGCTCCTAATGAAGTGTTGTTTCTTCAATCATACCTAGGTTCCTATAGAGTGATGGTATTTGATATGTCTTAGATTGAAAAATCCAATGACAAGGATACTATAGGATCATGAGTACCCTCCCCATGGGAAGAAATCATTACTCAATTCCTAGATAGTATGGTTGCAAACTTACAATGTTTAGGAGAAGATGCATATCCAAATATCTTACTCCTTGGGTTTTTTATGTTGCACTGTACAAGTCACTTAGAGTTTGAATGCTTAAATTTTCAAGACATGATTGCCCAAGTTTTGACTTAGATAACACACTCTGCAACAATAAAATTTATGAGTGACATTGCCAAAGATAATTTGGTTCACCTAGGTGAGTCCAAAGTCACGAATGATGTCTTTAGGGAGGAAATTGAAGAATATTTAAACGCTTCATATAGAGATACATACTCAAATGGGGGGAGCTTAATTATCTCTTCTTGAAGTAATGATCAAAGTTCTTAGAAGAAGATACTTTGTCAGAGGTCAAGGTTAGACCTTGGTTTTCATCCATCCTAAACCTCAAACTTCCAAAATCATAAGTTGATTGAAGATAAAAAAAAAAGAACAAGCAATCCTAGTGTCAAATTCAATTACGGGTGGATCATCGAGCCCAACAGAGGGATAGATATAGTGGGTTGCCAAGAAACAATATTTAAAAGATCAAATGAAGGAAAAGGTTTAGATAAATAAACAAAAGTCAAGGAAACTAAAAGATGAACCAATATGGACACTCAGGTTTGATGGTTCCAAATGCAAACTAGGAGCCAAAGCTAGAACTAAGCTAGTTAATCCCAAAGGTAAGTCTTTCTATGTTGAATATCATTTATAATTCATATGTACTAAAAATGTGGAAGAATATGAGACCTTGACATGCAGACTCATTTTTGCATTGGAAAAGAATGTCAAAGCTCTCATAGTTGAAGGAGACTCCTAGTTGGTGATTTGACAAGTCAAATCAATTTATTCCCACATTGACAAAAGGTTGATGAATTATTGTAAAAGAGTGTGGGACTTGATGGAATATTTTGAAACACCAAATATAAAATCTATCCAGAGAAGAAGGAATGCACACTTGCAATCTCTACTAGTACACTACATCCCATGGAAAGGACATAATTCAAGAGGTTCTCAATAGAATTCATGGCTACCCTATCCATTTTGAATAATATTACTAACTTCCAAGTTTTTGAAGATGACCAACACATCTTAGAATTCATTACGTGCAATAGTTTGTTCAAAGGAAAAGAAATTGATGACACACTTGATGATGTACTCAAAGGGCATGAACTAGAAGATTAAGATAAAATAATAAATATAAAAACTAGTACTATTCCTAAGGGCATGGTGGAGTTGGAATACATATGTGATCGAGACAAATCAACACACCATAGGAAAACCTCTAAAGAGAAGGTTATTGATGAATATGACTCTTACAACTTGGGCATTCAAGATGACTCTAAGATGGTAAAGATTAGAAGAGCCTCTAACTCCTAGGAAAAAGTAGACATGTTGCAACTATTCACATAATATAGATATTTCATCACTTGGATTTATGAGGAGTTCAAGATATATGATCCCAACATTATTACCCATGATCTAAAATCCTTACAACTTCATAAAGTGGGGTAGTGCCAACCGTAGATCTTCCTACATCCTACGATTAAAAACAAAACTGGCCCATCAAATGCATAGTCAACATCTTGACCAATGTAATGCACCCAAGCTATCAACATGTACCAACATGCTCTTATAAATGCTTGGTTACTCTGAAAAGTTTACCTTTGAAGCTCTGATAGGAAAAGGTCCATAGAATCTATATGGATGCAAGGTGGTTGCTTGCATTCACTAAAATCCTTGCATCTTGATAAAGAGGGAAAGAGCCCATCATCAATCATCTTTGATCTAAAGGTAGATGGAAACACACAATCCACTAACAACCTATGTCTATACCTTAGCCAACCAAGAGCCTTTCGTATTCCAACTTGACTAATAGCTTTACTTTTCTTGTGGCCCACAAGGAAATAGGACCCACATACCACATGGTAGTAAGGCACTTGCTTACTTTATTTAAGGTCATTCATTTTGAGAAAGAGAGAAAGTGCATGTCGTGGATCTATGCAAGATCTAATGGTCCGAAAAGTTGTGGGAGCCCAAAAGTAAACTTAGGAGAATATGGAAATATATAAGGTTTCAATTCCATTAGCATTAAAATATTAAAAAATGAGAAGTGACCATTTAACATTTGAATTTAAAAAATGGAAATCTGGAGCGAAGGCAAATTTGGCCAACAATTCTGGTGACTCGGGGGAGATGTAAGTTATCTATGCATAAGACAAGTGGCCCACACATCCATTGGGCTATAGAGTCATAAAAATTATGAAGATTCACCTAGTAAAAACTCTAAAATCATAGAAAATATGTCTAGGAACCTCAAAACTGCTTCTCTACAACTGAAACTAGAAACCAAAATTCTTTGCAACCTCTAAAATAACACATGTGCTCATGCACTTCTTGAAAAATAGGAAATAAGAAAGGAAAATAACCTAATTATATACATGAAAACTCATCTCTTATTAGAAGTAGGACTTAAAATATATTCCATTAACTGGAATAGGTAGAATTTCACCATTAGGCCTACTTAATTGGAAAGCATTGGCCTATTTGCAACTGGTAACCACATATGGACCACTCCATAGTGCATTGAATTTTGAGTTTCTCCTCAGTTGTTCCTTGTCTACATCTCATTTTAATCCCAAATCACCTTCTCTAAGTATCTTGACCCTAGCCTTCCTATCAAAGCTCTTTTTCATTTATTTTTGATGTGTTTCTAGGGTTTGCATGGCTTGTTTCCTTTTCTCTTCCAAATCCATTAGCTCTAACATTCTTACTATCATGGCATCACTTTCCATTAGCTCTAGCTAATGAGCCAATTCTAGAGATGGGAATTCTAATAAAATTGGAAACCTTGCTTCCCTGCCATATACCAACATAAAGGGTGAATATCTTATGGCTCTCTTAGGTGTTATTCTATCAACCCATAGTGTTGTTTTCAAATTTTGATGCCAATACCTTTGATTATCCTCTATAGTCCTTTTCATAATCTTGATTAGGTTTTTTTTAGATGACTCAACTAATCCATTATCTTGCGGATAATAGTTTGAATATGTGCTCAAGTAGATATTATGATCAACTGCCCATGCATGAATCTAAGCTCCTACAAAAGATTTTGCATTATCTAAAATTATTGTTGAAGGGGCACCAAACCTAGTAATAATTCCATCAATAAATTCAACAACTAAAGATTTTGTGGCATCTTGTAATGCTATTGCCTCTATCCATCTGATAAAGTAATCTATAGTAGCTAGAACCCATTCGTGACAAGAGCTAGAAGGAAGATTGATGGGACCTATGAAATCCAATCCCCATTGAGCAAAGCGCTGGTCCACCTGAATGGGATGAAGAGGAAGAGATGCAAGTCTTTGTTTACCAGAGAAGAAGGTACATTTTTCACACTTCCTCACATACTTATGACAATCATGAAATAAGGATGGCTAGTAGTAACCAGCTCTCATGATCTTCATCATAGTTGTCCTTGCTGAAAGGTGGCCACCATCAGGACCATAATGAAGCTCTTTGATCATTCTTTTAGCTTGGTTTGTATAAATGCATCTCAATAGGGATCCATTGAAATCCCTTTTGAAAATAAGGAATTGATTGCAACCTATATTGTCTCCTTTTGATCGTATCCAATCCTTGAGGATATCCATTTCTCAACAAGAAGGATATCATTTCATCCATATAACTCATTGGATTATCATTTCTTGCTTCTTGCTATTATGTCAAAACCATGGCAACTTCCTTCTATGACTCTTAAGACAAGATCATCTGCTTACACAATCCGTTCCCTCTTACTAACTTGGTAATCTAAATTTCCACATCATAGTCCATTACCTTAGTGATCCATCCATCTCTCTTCTCATTAATATCTTTTCTCAAAAGGAAGTCCTTTACACTAGCATGGGGTGCTAACAAATGGATCTTGTTATGAGATAGAAGGTGTCTAAATTTATTCAAAGCTCTTATGACTATGAGGAATTTCTTTTATATGTAACTATATTTGTCTTCATATTCCTTAAGCCCTTCACTAAAGAAGGAAATAGGTTGGTCTTGAATCTCATCATTTGCTTGAGTCAAGACAATAGAAATACTTGATTTACCACCTAAGGCATAAAGGATGAAATCTTTCTCAAAATTTGGATTGATGAGAGTAGGGGCTGAGGCTATTGCTGCTTTGATCTCTTCAAAACTTACCTTCCCTTTATTGGTCCATGTAAACATTGTATTCTTTTTAAACATGGCTATAAGAATTTTCACCATGGTATCTGATAAACCTCCTCATGAAATTTATTCTACCAAGAAAAATTTGCAGACCCTTCTTATGACTAGGAAGGGGAAGATTTCCTTTATTCTCTTTGGATCAATGGTTAGACCATCCTTTGATACAATGTATCCAAATAAAGATACACTTGCTTGGATTAAGGGATACCCAAAACTCTCTACACCTTATGAACACTTGTTTGAGATGACCAAAATGATATTCTATATTTTTTGAATATATTGTGATATCATCAAGGTAAATCAATACAAACCTTTCAATCATGTTTTTGAAAGCCATCTCCATTGCCTTTTGAAACATGGCACCTGCATATGTTAGCCAGAAGGCATCTTACTATAAGAATAGGTACCCCACTTAGTGGTGAATGCAGTCTTGTATCTATTAGACTCCTTGACCAGTACTTGATTGTAACCAAAGAATCTATCAAGAAATGAGAACCTCTCTAAACCTTTGACCTTGGACAATATCTTCTCCATGGAAGGAAGGGGATGGTGATCTTTAAGGGAAGCTTGGTGAAGATCCCTAAAATCCACATATAATCTAATTTCTCCATTCTTCTTCCTAATAGGGACAAGGTTTGCTACCCATGGTGAGTGCTTGATAGAGAAAATTATATTAGCCTTAATTAGCTTGGATAGCTCTATTTTCATTAATGGTTCAATCTTAGGATTCATTGGCCTATGTCTTTGTCTTACTAGTTTGACACTATCAATTAAGTCTATGGTATGCTAAAATAAACTTGGGTCAAAACCCTTTAAATCATCATATGTCCAAGAAAATATATCATTAAATTCTTCACATAGATGAATGAATTTTTCTTGCTCAATTTTAGAACATATCTTTCTCATGTTTAAGGACTTTTGATCAACAATCACAACTAGTGTATAATCATGTTTGTCAACAGCTAGTTTCGTACCTCTGTCTCTTGCTTGGTCATCAGGGTTGAAGACACTCTCTAAGGTAATGAGACCCTTCAAAAATTTGTTGGAACTAAAATTTTTGATTTGATCTCCATACTGGTCATGCAACCTAGATTGGTTTCTCTCTAAGAATTCTACCCCATTCTACAAGAAACTTACAATTTGTGTATTAGACTCAAAAACTTGACAATTGGTGTTGTTTTTAGGAATAGTAGGTCTAACTACCACTCTAATTTGTTTCTTCTTCTCTTCCTCAAGATTCCTTGGTACATCACAAGATGCACCTACTGCTGCAAGCCTATCAACATGTCTATTCTCTTTTCTAAGGATGCTTTGAATATTAAATGCATTAAAACATTCAAGAAAATCCCATACTCTATGTTTGTAAGACTTGAGCAAACCATTCTTAGTGGTATTCTGATTTCTCACCTGATTAACCACCAAATCACTATCTCTATATACACTTAATGCTTGAATTCCTCTTTTTTGAGCAAGTAGGAGACCCTAAATCAAGAATTCATACTCAACCACATTATTGGTAAACCTAAATTGGAGCCTAAAGGAGAAGTAGTACTTTACTTGTGTAGTAGAAATCAACATCACACCTACCCTTGATCCATCAAAATAAATACTCCATATCCCACTCATATCTTCTTTGGTTTTCACAAGGTTAGGGACAAGAGCATCCTTTTTTGACACATAGTATGTATCGAGACTTATTTCAAGGGCTTCTAATATAGGATCAAATTGATATGCATTAGCCCATTCATCTAAGAGAAAATTAGGTATCTCTACTAGAGAAGTGGAAGGCTCATCTACTATGTCATTCTAATCCATTTCTAGGATAGTGCAATTCATATTGATGAGATTAGGGGTGTAAGGCTCAATATGATGGAGGGCTAGAGGCTCTACTTTTATTGAAACCTTGGTCCCATATCTCATTCTAAAAAACATATATGACCAATCAAAAGATATGTAACCACCTATTTGGGCAGTGAAGTCTCTTGATAGACAAATGGAAAAGTGTGTCTTGGCCTCAGTAATTGATATATCTTGAGTTATAATACAACTAGGGCATGCATGTAAGGCCATTTTGACATTCTTAAGGATCCCTATAGTCTTAATAATACTACCATCCAACTATAATACATCCCTAATAATGGGCTCATATTTTATTTCTAAAGCATCAATAACACACTTAGGCATCATTGAACTACTAGCCCCTGAGTCAATCATGCAATTGTGGACTAGTTTATCCCCTATAATTAGAGAAACATAAAATGGAGGAGGTCTAACCATTTTACTTGTTTCTATCTCCCTTGATGGTTTTACCAAACTTGTGGCACTTTCCATGCTAGGTGATTGATCTTTTGGTTCAATACTTTCCAATTCTTATTGTAGCAGCCTCTTTTGCATGGGTATAGTAGCAATAACATCCCACATGGAAATATTCACATTTTTCTTCTTCATCTACTCTACCAAACTAAATGAGGCATTAGGTGTTTTGGTAGAAGCCTTGGGAACTACATGTGTAGGGGATTGAGTTGGAATAACCCAGGGGCCATTCATATCTCCTTTGCTATTATTTTGTCTTTGTTCTTGTGGGGCATTGGCTTGATCATTTGCTTCTCATACATAAGGCACTTCTGAAACTTGATTAGGAGGAGGAGGGGTAACATCTTCAATAGCTTTTCTTTTGTTTCTAGTGTTGTGAGCTATGGAATCTTGGTTTACATTACAATGTTCCTCCACTTGGTGATTCATGAAAGAGAAATCACCCTGTCTTTGCATATGCGAGACATCCTTGGGCTGGTTTTCATTATATGACTGTCCTACTATAGGCTCTTGGGTGGTCAAAACCAAATAATATTAAACTTTTTGACACATACAATAGGCATAGGAGTAGTTGCAGGAGGAGAAAAAATCTTGATCTTGGGCCATATTGTTTTGAGGGATTATGGTCGTAGTTTGATTTGCATTTGAAGTAGAGGCATGATTGTTTTTCCTATTCTGATCAAAAGAAGTATTCCCATAATTATGATTTGGAGGCTACCATAGTTTGGAGTTTGATATTGCAATTTATGAGACTTATTACCTTGAACCTACTATCTCTCCAAAGTCACCACTTTGTTGCTCACTTTCTGCATCATAGAGAAGCTATCTCCCAACTTCTTCTCTTGGCCTTGCAATCTTTTATCTATGTTCAACATCATAGACTGCATCATCTCCTTGATTTTATCTATTCCATTTGAAGATGTGGAAGCTTGAGGCACTAGAGCAAGGGGTTGTGATGTGGAGGTTGTGGGAATAGGTGCCATTGCTAGTTGGTGATTTGGGGTATCAGGGAAGAAAGCATAGGAGGCCTTGGAGCTAACTTTCCTCCTTGTATCAATATATATTCTACCATTATTCCCATTTCATAAGCACCAGGCAAGGTATTTCCTCCCATGGTTTGGATTATAGTGGCAATATCACTGTTAAAAGCTCTAAGGTAATGTAAGAAGACATTACTAGTGGTAGGCCTCACTGAAGTAGGTACTCTATCCCATCTCTTTTAAAATCTATAGTTGAAATCAATCATACATTCATGGGGGGCTCTTTTTACAGTAGTTAGCTATTATAAAAGTGACAATTAGTCATTTTTGTCCTCAAAGTGTTTACATATTCTTGCTCCTAACCCATTCCAATATGTTATAGAACTATGTAATAGGCCCTATACCATTGTAGGGCTTTCCCTTTTAAAGATGAAGCTAGGAGTCTAACAATCACATCATCTTCTATAATACCATGGATATTGTAGACATTTGCAACCTCTTAAATGTGTTCTAAGGGAGAGATAAAAGTTTAACCAATAAATTCAGGTATGCTTTTAAGTGTAGCTACTAGTATGTCATGTCTTTGGGCCAACAAAAGGGGACTTCCACCATTAAGGGTGGCAAAAGCATGAGTGCTAGCCATATAAGCAAGTAGTATATTAATATGAGCTAATGGCTTTTTGGGTTGAGATCTAACAGTAGGAGGAGTGGAGATTGATTTTATAGGGGTATGAGTTACTGTTACACTCCTAACTGGTGATAAAGATACTCTAGTCTTTCTTCATCTAGGATTTCAAAATAAAAGCTCTTGATACTGAAATTTACCTCTAGAAGATGCCCTTGTTTTAGCTTTGGGCATGGATCACAACAACTTTGGTCTACAACTAGATATGAAGGGTGTAGAGTTGCCAACTGCCTTGTAGAAACGAGCCTCTTGAAGGCCTAGAATACTGTTCGAGCAACACTATCTTCTTAGTATCAACTTTAAATTGCTCTCTTTTGACACCAACAAATTTAAAATATTTTGAATACAATCACACTTGGCATGCCAAAAATTTTTGTCACAAAAGTTTGCATTTACCTAAGGACAACCTTGTGAAACATGGAAACAACCTCCAAGTTGTGAGACTTGAACTATGAGGTTGAGTCTTCAGAAAAGGCCAACTTCCTTTACTATTAGGGTGCACCTAATTACATTTGGAAAGGAAAAGGGAGAAGGAATGCACATAAAGAAATCTACCTATTCTAACCTAAGGGATGATGTGCCAAAATAGAGTGTTTGATCTTATCTCTACCCATAAATGCATAGTTAACTAGTTATAACCTTAAAGAATACATATTCAGACCTAGCTTAATTAAACAACCACATGTAGACTAGACAAGAAAATAATGCTATAGGAAGAAGCTTCACTTAATATCATTCAAATGCCAAAAGTAGATATAATCATGCAAATTGTAGAATATAGACAAAAAAAATTAACTAAAGGCAAAGAGAACTTGCACAATGTGTTAATGGCTAAAAGAGACTCAGGAGAGGATTACAATGGCTCATAGGCATGAAAAATTATAGTAGCATGTATAGAAGCAATACTAGAGAATTAGAGAAAGGTCAACCCTTAAAAAGATTTCAAAATATGTCTTTATAGCTCAGGCATAATTGAGATATTTATAACTAAATTTACTCCATAACTACTACCACTAAGACAATCCAAACAATATATTTTATTTGGTACACTTGTAGAAGCATGAAAATCATGGAAACCCTAACTAGAGAAAAACCTAAAGTGAAGGAAATAGTGCCAATCAATGCTAAAACTCCTCAAAATGGATGATCAAACCATGGGAAGAGTGTCCTTTGTGTCATTAAAACCTAGCATTAACTTGGAGTGGTTGGGATTGATCAAAAAGATCATATGGTGTAATAAAACCCAATTTTCCTTCGTTTCTGGCTTATAAATCAACAAGGTCAATAGTCAAACAAAGCCTTGCAACCAAGATGAACCAT
Source organism: Cupressus sempervirens (assembly GCA_028749045.1). NCBI lineage: Eukaryota > Viridiplantae > Streptophyta > Pinopsida > Cupressales > Cupressaceae > Cupressus > Cupressus sempervirens. The sequence goes on from CM053787.1 coordinate 939,709,211, forward strand.
GTGAACCAATAACATTATTTCCTTTTTCCACCTCACAAGGTCTTCATAAATTTGACTGCCCCATCAGCCAACAAACCACACCACCTTCTTAACTTAACCACAAAGGCTTATGAAACCGCCAACTTAAGTACCGTTGTAAATTGCTACTCTCCACCTAGGCCTGCAAGGACACATGTCCTCATGTCACTTCCCTACATCATCTTAAATCCTTGCAACTTCACAAGTTAGGGAAGAGTCAATTGTAGATCTTTTTGCATTTGAAAACAATAAAAAATGGCCCATTGACTACATATTCAACATCTCGACCAATGAAATACACCCAAACTGCTAATGCATGCCAATGTGCTTTGACAACTACCCAGTTGCTCTAACAAGTTTACCGTTGTGGCTCTAACATGAAAAGGTCCATTGAATCTACATGGAAGCAAGGTGCTTGCCTACATTCACTAAAATCCTTGCATCTTGATAAAGTATGAAAGTGCCCACTGTCGATCATCTTTGATTTGACAGTGGATGGGAACAAGTGATCCACTGACAACTTGTGTTAGTACCTTAGCCAACCAAGAGCCTTTTGTATGAAAACTTGACTAACAATTTTAATTTTACTATGGTCCACAAGGAAATAGGATCCACATTCCACATGATAGTGAGGTGCTTGCCCACTTTATTTAAAGGTCATTCATTTTGAGAAAGTGGGAAAGCACACACCATGGATCTATGCAAGATCTAACAGTCTAGAAAGTTGCAGGAGCCCAAAAGTAAAATTAGGAGAATATGTAAATATATAAGGTTTTAATTCCATTTATTTCATATTTCCATTAGCATTAAAATATTAAAAAATGGGAAGTGACCATTTAACATTTTAATTCAAAAAATGGCAATTTGGTATGAAGGCAAATTTGACCAACAGTACCCTAATATGTTACTCAAAGCTTTTACTCTATCCTAAATCATATCTACTTTTATGTTCCTTGCATCAAATTTCATGAATAGGTTGGTCTCAACAATTTTCCTCACATTCTTGTTATTAATAGGATTTGATGCAAGGGAGGTTGGGAGTAACTAAGGCCAAATGACACACTTAGCTACCCAAACCACAATGCAAGAGTTAACACAACAGAAGAAAACAAAAAAGATAATAGCACCATAGAGAGAGAGAACAATAGCCTTTATTGATTCATGAAAATATCATCATACATGCCCAACTTTAAGGCCTTTTGGGTTATGGCTAGATACAAAATACATTCAATCTAAGATCTAGCTTCAAATTCACACTTTCTAGTTATGCTCTCGAATCATCTCTAAAAAATGCTCTAGCTCTAAGACTAAACACTCTATTTATACTAGCCAAAATGTCTTACAGATCATTCTATAACATAGAGAAGCCACAAGTTGTCTCTCAACAACTATTAAATACCCATCATGAAAACAAACCTAACATTAAATACTTGAAAAGCCACAAGTCGGCATGCATCAACAAATTAAATGTCCAGAAATTGATGTCCAAGAAAAATCGTGATATCTCCTAGCTCCAATTGAATTAGAAATTTTGCTTCAAATTTTGGGTAGTATTTTAGGTCCTCTACAACTTCTTAAGTGCACAAAGGCTGATTCGCCAAGGATAAGTGCACATCCATCCTGAAAGTTGAGCATAGAAAACTATTGCGCAAAATTGCCAGAAATTGATACTCTGGGAGAATTTCCATATCTGCCAACTTATGAGGAATTAGAACTTTCACCTTTGATAAAAGGAATTAATCTATGCCCTATTAAATTCTTGAAAAGAAAATCCCCTCATTCATTATGCAAAATTAGTTACATGGTTTGCAATAGCCACCCAGAAACTAGAAAACACAATTTTAGTAGCAAGGTAAAAATTGAAAACATGCATGATAATAGTGCAACCCAGGATGCTCGTACATCAGGATTACATCCCTCATTACTTAAATCCATGACATTATGAATTAGATAATTTTCAATTTCTACCTGTGCATCACCTAACCAAAACATATAATCATGGACTCTACTTAGAATGATTTGGGTCCAATTGTGGTTGTCAAACTCAGTGTAGAACATATACTTCACAACATTCAAACCATCTAGGTGCACATACTAAGACTTCAAAGTTAGGTTATTATTACACATGAATCCTAAGTTTTTGTGTAGATCATCATCACCTATACTTTCTATCTTGCAATGGATATAGCTTCTGATATCTTCAACATGAAACTCATTCTTCAAAACTTGCAAAAATGTGCCTAATAGTTCATCCATAAGTGAAACAAATGGGTCCTTCTTGAATACATATCTCGGCCTTTCACTCACATCATAAATAGTCTAACTAGCCATTTTAACTGTAATTGTATAGAGTGAAAAAATGAATTCAAACTCCATAAAATACCTTAATAATCACATTTTAGGGATTCTACAACTTTGCACTTGAAGAATTTATTTTCATGCTCCAAATCACTATCAAATCATTCTTCAATTTGCTCAAGACACTTTGCATGAACAAACGGTAAATTCTTTTTCATGATCCTTAAATTATTTCAAATCACACTATGCATTAAATGCGTATCTACCACAAATTCAAATATTGTCTTTGTTTACTAGTAAACTTGTTTTTTGAATTCTTGCTTACTACAATCATATCTATGTTTGCACACTTGACCATAGCTTACTTTCTATTTCTTTTATCTCTTGTTATTTTTGCAACTTCCAACTCACTCTCTAACATTAGTTTTGACCAATTGATGCTCTGCCTCTTATAAAACTACTTAATTTAGGTAGGATGAGTCACAAATAATTTTTGACTTCAATGTCTCATCAAGTGCATCAAAACACTATTCCTCCAACACCATATAAGAAATTTTTGGATCCTTAGCTTTCATAAATGCTTCCTTGAATTCATCAACATGCTCTTTATTACTTCCTTTTGACTATTATCACTACCATTTCCATTCCGTCTATAGTTATGATGTTAGAAATAGATAATACTGAGGGGGGGGTGTGAATTAGTATTTTCAATCTTTTTATCCAGAATTAAATCTTATTAATTACTTTTCCATATGCATGAGAAAGAAAACCAATAGTGCTAAACAATATGAACAACCACACAAGAAGAGATCTCATAATACCATATTTTTTTAACTAAGGAAACCCTGGCCAAAGGAAAACCCTAGTGAGGATGGAACCCACAAGATGATTCATTATATAAAGAATCCAGCTAAGGATATTGACCCTGTTAGGAGTCTATGAAGCATGTATACTATCTCGAGTCTCTATTAGGAGACTAGGCCTTGTTAGAAGCCTCAACCCTATTAGGAGTTCATGGATCATATACAAATGTGTTTAAGAAGAGTCCACTACCCCAATATGCAACTATACGATAATTTCTTCAACAGAATAGATATACATACAATATTAGATTATTTGTTGTACTTTGTGAATCTTCTGATTACTAATTCTTCTTAAGATGAACAACTACACTCATATCAATTCACATTAGATCTCACATAGTATTGCTTCACATCACAACTGATAATATCACCTTCACTTCTTACTCACATTTCACAAGATCATATTGATATCACAATTACTAGTTTCATATCATCATCAAATTACTACTACTTAACTTCACCAATGAAGTTCTTTACTTATACCAAATATATTGGTAAATTTTTCCTTTAGTTAGCTCACATAATATCCTTAGAGTTGGCTCACAAAAGAATAATAATTAAAACAATTAATCAAGTCGTGTAATACATTCTATTGATATGCTTTGTTCTATATTGTAACATCATTGCATCACTAATTCCTTCATAACTCAAACTCGGTTGGTTGTACAGACATGCGCACTGGTGTATGTCATCAGTATGATGTCATGCATCTCTGGTTAATTGTGCAAGAGAATATTCCAAGGGAATATTCTGCTATCATCAAATTGGTCATGCTACTGTAATGTTGTCTAATACTTAGACAATTTTCCATCACAAATAAACATGACTAATTTGCAAAAAAAATATGTTGCCATAAATGACAACCATATTACTTACCTTATTTGATTGATTGGACATATTGCCAATAATCTCCCCCTTTGGCATTGATGACAACATTTTTTGGGAAAATTGGCTAAGTCCCAAACATGCTATCATACCCCAAAAAAAGATAACCATAACATAGTAGAACATTGTATTCATGTTTTGAAAAGATTACATCCCTTATGACTTTGATTATGAAGTTAGCAAAAACAAAATTACTACTATACTTTTCCTTATTTCTCCCCCTTAAAATTACAACAATTATAATTAATCACATACAATTTTCTATACTTCTCCCCCTTTGACATCAATGACAAAGGTGCCACAAAAAAAAAGTTTGTCAAAATCTAGTAGCTACATCAAAAATTGGAAAAGCAATCACTAAAATTGGTTTTCAACTGCGCAAAGTGTTTCTTCCAACTTTCTTTTAGTGCATCAGATACACTGATTAGCGCACACAAAGCATATGCAGGTAACTCTGCTATATTCAAGTCTATAGCCACAAACTTGTCATATGAAGATTTTGCTAACAAACATTCCTCCAATTGATTCTTTAGCAATGTTACTTGTGGGAACAATTGTTCTCTCAAAAGAGTGAATCTCTTCAGAGCTTTCTCTTTTGTTGCTTGGATTTCCCTTAAGCTTTCATAAAGTGTCTGCGTTGTATGCTCAATGGTACTTAACTTTTGATTTTGCTTTAGAAAGTTATCAATGAGTGTCTAAAGCTCAGTTACTTTTTCCTTGATTTGAGCATTAATCTCTTGAAGATGGATATATACCAAGTTACAGTTAGCATAAACCTATTTTCCTTCCTCTATACATTGTTTCAATGCCTTAATGCATATATTCAAGGTTTCTATATCATTCCTTATAGTAGTACACATGGTATTAAGGAGTTTACCATCATGCTTTGTTTGTGCTTAAATTGTAGCTACATTAGAGAATGATGAGAAATCATCATCAAAAATTTTACATAGAATGGTTGCACGCTGTTGAATATCTACAAGGGTGTCAACAAGGCTTACTGTCTTTTCTATTCTATCCAAAACTAAAGTCAAAGTCTTTTCAATGGAATTGACTAATTTCTTCCTCTCAAGAAATTTACTTAAAGAAGATATAAGATTTTGCACTTCATCTTCTTCGTCTGATTGAGTTGCTACTATTGTGACCACTACTACTTGAGTAGGTGGTGTAAGGGGTATAATTGTTGTTGCTACCAAGGGCACGCTTGAAGTAGCTGCTTTAATGCTTGACTCAATCTTCTTCATAGAAGGTGCTTCTTCTTTCTTAGGCTCCTAATCCTTTTCTTCATCAGATGAACTACTATAGTCGACAATATTGCCAACAATGCTTGTACCAAAATCTTTGAATGGGTCCACATTGGTGTTATTTACTTATGTAGATTCATTACCAATGGTGATATGCAGTGAATCACTAGAAATTGGTGTTGCTATAGGTTGTTCAAAACTATGAGGTGGACTTCTTGTTGTAGGACTAGCTTCCTCTATTTGCACACACTCCTTAGACTCGTTAGGAATAGGGCTTGCCTTCTCTACACTAGTCTATGCAACTATTACCTCTTCAGTAGGTCCTTCCACTGCAATGGGTGTAGGGGTCAATAGCTTAGGCTAACCACTAGCCTTTATTTCCATGGCTATCCCTTTTACCTCATTAGATTCTTATCTTGACATTCCTGATTCTTTGAAAATAGAATCAATCACCTTTTCCGCCTTCTTCTTGGAGTCCTTTATTATCTGACTAATTTTAAATTCTCTCATTTAATCAACATATGTCCCCCATCTAGGACATTTAGAATCAACTTCTAAGTGAAGGATTGTATGCGCATATCCTTCAATCAATTCCTCACTCATTTCATAGCCCATAGGATCAATGAATTTGACTCGAGGAATTACAACTTCCATACAAGTGAAATTCATCTCTACCATGAAGCATACTTCATCCTTGTATTTTTCCACTAGCACTAGAGGTATCATATACCTTTGCTTCATTTCTTCTTGGAAAAACTTCATCATTCTGTCAATGTCGTTGTCTCTTACTACTTCAGGTCTTGATCTGTATGCGCGAGTGATTGTCTACATTGCACACTCTCTTCCATCCTAATTCATGATACCAAGAATCTTTTTAGATGCATAGAAGAATATGTGTGTCGGTAGTGATTAAAACCTAAGACTACACTCCTAGACTTATTGATTCTTGATATGTTTTCCAACAGTTGTGTTCAGATAATGTCACATAAATTATCATCTTCACCTCTTACTACTAGGTAGGCTGCATGAAGAAATCTTGCAGGGACTGAATCTATCCTAGATCCATGATTGAATTTGTATCCCAAAATTTTGTAAATCAATATTACTGCATCATCTTGAATGCTGATGACCTTCATGTTTCTTCCATTGAAACATGTGTTGAGATTTGCTTCTACTATCTTGCACACATTCTTAATTTTTACTAGATTACCTCCATTACTCAGACCTGTGATCTTGTGAATTAGGTCATTATCAATACATATGATAGAGTCTCTCAACCATAAAAGATCATCATGTACTCTACTTAGAATTATCTGTGTCCATTCATGATTGTTAAAGTCTGTGTAGAACATATGCTTAACTAGGTTAAATTGCTCTAGATATCCATATTCAAGTTTCAGTGACTAGTCAATTTTGCACGTCTTCTCCAACTCCTTATGAATTTTTGTGTCACCTATGCTTTCAATTTTGTAGTGGATATATCGTCTTATATCCTCAATTTGAAGATTTTTTTTTGAAAGTTACAAAAATGCTCCAATAGGGTCATCAAGGAAAGAAACAAATGGGCATTTCTTGAAATTGTATCTAGGTCTATTGCTAACATTAAAAACCTCTTGTCTTGCAATTTCTAAAAGATTATGCTCAACAATTTCAAAAAATACCTTAGTTTCATGTATTAGGGTTTTTGATGACTTCACATAACTATAGACAGGTGTTTAATTCTTCAAATCTTTCTTCGATCTCACACTCAAAATTTGCACAAAAAAATGATGTATGAAAATCAATTTGGATCCTTTAAATCTTGCACAATCTGTACTTCACATTAAATGCATGTCTACCACTGGCTTAGTATACTGTCTTTGTATAATAGAATGGTTATTGTTCTTATATATCCTTATCCTGATTATATTAAGCAATGCGCAGTTCACTGTAGACTCCTTTCAATGTCTAGATCATACTGTTAACTGTGCAACCTCTGATATTCTTCCTAATATTAGTTAGCAATAACTGACACTCTATTCCATTGAGAATGCTTAATTTTGGTAGGATGAGTCATAGACAATAAGTGACTTTACTATCTTGTCAGGTACATTAGGATGAGCTTCTTCCTGAGCTAAGTGAGAACTTCTAGCTTCTCTTGCTTTTACGAATGTTTCCTTAAATTCTTCTATTAGTTCCTTCATTTCTTCCTTCAGACTATCATCATTTCTTCTATTGTTCCTTCTGTGATTCTAGTTCCTATTAGGTTTCTTCTATTGATTTTGCAAAAAAAAATTGTGTGTCCAAAGTTATTGCATAATTGGCATATAGGTACATTCCTTCTTGGTTCATTATTCTGGTTGTTAGGTGCTCTGAAATTTCTTGCAATGTGTCCAAGATTATTGCATTTGTAACAAACAATTTGCCTTCTTTCTCCACTTTCATTTCTATGAGATCTTCTTCTATTCCCTACATGGTTAATGTTCCTAGACATTCTACTATTTACATTATTATTATTACTATCAAATTTAAGTTTCTTACAATCTACTACATAATGTCTATATTCATGAAAATCATGACAATAAAAATTTGAAATAGGTTTGAAAGACTTACCTTTGCAATCATCTTCAATGTGTTCAAGTTCCTCACACTAGGCATGAGATTCCTTTCTTCTTTATCCTTATTTTGATCAGATCCTTTAACTTTCTTAGAGTGTAGAGCGTGTAACATTCTCTTTGGATGTATCATTTGTTTTGCTTAGATCCTTATTGACTTCAAGAGTATTGAGTTCTTCTTTCTCAATAGGTTTCTTGGCGGATTGTCCCAAGGAAGAATCCAAGTCCAGTCTTTTCATAATTGGGTCTTTGTACACATAATTGTTCTTCAATCTTTTCACTGCTAGTATATAATTTCTCAAGTTTTTGTTTGGTTTGTATGTTGTATTTCTCTAATTTTGCATGCTCGAACTTGATAGATTCCAATTTAAATGTTACCTTGTTTAACTAGGATATTAGATCTACATTTTTAGCTTTAATTTTAGAGTCATTCTTTCCTCCATTTTTCTTAGGCTTAGCTTAAGTTCAACTATTTTTAACTCATGTTTTAGGATCTCATTTTCTTTATTTATATCTTTAATATCATCATCACTAGTTTTCTTATTGGGTCCTTTTTCTTCAGGTCATCTATCTTGTCCTTTAATGTACCAATGCAAGCTTTTGCATCTTTGTATCTATCTTTAAGACCATCTCTTTCATCTGTAAGTAGATCAATTTGTTCAAGAGCTTCTTCAAGATTCTTCTTCAATTGTTCCATATTCATAGAGATCTTATTCAAGTTGTTAAGCCTCTTCTAAATAAGTAGGCTCTGATACCAAATTGTTAGAAATAGATAATACTGAGAGTGGTGGGGGGGGGGGGGTGAATCAATATTTTCAATCTTTTTATCCACAACTAAATCTTATTAATAACTTTTCCATATGCATGAGAAAGAAAACTAATAGTGTTAAACAATATGAACAACCACACAAGAAGAGAACTCATAACACCATATTTTGTTAACTAGGGAAAACCCTAGTGGGGATGGAAACCACAAGATGATTCACTATATAAATAATCTAGTTAAGGATATTGACCCTGTTAGTGTCTCGAGTCCCTGTTAGGAGACTAGGCCTTGTTAGAAGCTTGAACCTTGTTAGGAGTTGCTAGATCATATACAAATGTGTGCAAGAAGAGTCCACTACCCTAACATGAACCTATACAATACTTTCTTCAAGAGAATAGATATACATACAATACTAGATTATTTCTTGTTCTCCACAAATCTTCTGATTATTAATTCTTCATAAGAAGAATGATTTCACACATATCAATTTGTGATAGGCCAACATTGGGGCAAATAATAATAAAGAATTAATGATTTATAATAAAGTTTGGTTGGTCTATACATATCAATCCAAGAGCATAAGCTTGTGAAAGGTGTCCGAGTAGTATGCCATCAAGGGATGATAGTTGTGAAATGAGGGATTACGAATGCAACTACAACACACAAAATTTAATCTATGAAAACTAAAGAAATCCTAACAATAGGAACTGTCACTTCTTGGTGATAGGAACATCAAAAACATAAATAACTCAATAAAACTAATATGTAATAAAATTAATTACAACTCTTAATTAATTATTGTCTCATAATATAATTAATATGAAATATTATTATCTAATCAAATATGGATATTTAATATATAAACTAATATAATGTGTAATGCTAAGCTAATTAAAATACAAATGGAAACTAACTTAAATGCACTTCATATAGAAATAAAACGAGATCACCAGGTAAGTTTGGAGTGGGCCCTTCCTCCTCAGCTGCTTGGTGATGAAACCAAGTAGTAGTCTTAAGTCTTCGTAATCATGCAAATATAAACTTTATATTTCCAAATTATAATGATCTATTACAATGTTGTTCATTTTGTAAAACCTATACACTAATCTCCACACTATATCTCACACTGCTTATATATACGCAGGCTTAACAAGTTATTAACTGCTCTAATATACATGCCATCTAAAGAATGACTATTGCATAGCAAATATATAACAAAAATTCATGACTTTGCAAAGAATAAATTATTTTTTCATATCAATTCAAAAAATAATATTGTCTTCATCCATCATTTTTGAGCCATGGTTTTGAAGGAAGTTCGGCTATAAAAAACTACAAATATAGAGCAAATGGCATGTATTCCGTCCATGTGATTCATGTAGGTATAGGTAGAATAGGTAATGTTTTGTATCATTCCAGAAAAATAATATTTTCTATGGTTCAATCAGAACAAATTTTGTCTCATGCAAGATGATCAGTGATGGTTAATGTTGGACCAATCATGTTTCCATACGGGAAAGGTGACTGATAATATGTAAGCCCTTTATAACCACTGATTTCCTTAAAGATGATCAAGAAATGATGTGGCATTTAATTTTCCCACAAACTTGTTGTTAACTTGGCATTTAAATTAAGAATAATACAGAAGCTTCTGTAACAACAAATCTGCATTCAACTTGCTTCAATAATGTTCTAATCACCACCAGTTAGCATAGAAGGAAATAGGAAGATATGTAGGTGACAGGAAGAGTCATAGCTCATAATTAAAAATGTTAGATAAATACAATCACATCTTATTTATTCACATATTCTATCTAATAACTATATTGAATATTACTTATAAATATTAGATCATATGCAACATAGAAGGATAAAATGGAATATTAAAATAGGTATTAAAATGAACATGAAGGGTAAAATATGGCATAATATGGGACATAAATTGCTCTCATCAATTTGCATCAAATCTCACATAGTATTGCTTTGCATCACAACTCATAACATTGCCTTCACTTGTTACTCACATTCCACAAGATCATATCAATATCACAATTACTAGTTTCATATCATCATCAGATTCCTACTACTTAACTTCACAAATGAAGTTCTTTACTTATACCAAACATATTGGTAAATTATTCCTTTATTTAGCTCACATAACATCCTTAGAGTCAGCTCACAAAAGAATAATAATTAAAATAATTAATCAAGTCGTTTAACACATTATGCTGATATGCTTTGTTCTGTGCTATAACATCATTTCATCACTAATTCCTTCATAAATAAAACTCAGTTGGTCATACGAACATGCACACTGGTTTACATCATCAGCATGATATCATGCATATCTAGTTAACTACAGAAGAGAATATTCCAAGGGAATATTTTGCTATCATCAAATCTGTCATGCTGCTGTAATGTTGTCTAATACTTGGACAATTTTCCTTCACAAATAAACATGACTAATTTGCATAACAAATATGTTTCCATAAATGACAACCATATTACTTACCTTATTTGATTGATTGAACATATTGCCAACATATGATTCCTATTGAAGTTTCTTTTCTCGATTCTACAATATCTCGATATGTGTCAAAAGTTATTATATAACTGACATACAAGTGCATTCCTTCTCTGATTGGTTCCATTCTAACTTTTAGGTACTTTGTAATTTCTTGCAACATGTCTAGGATTGTTACACTTGTAACATACAATCTGCTTCCTTTCACCATTAGGTCTCTCTCCATCATTGGATCTACTTTGGGTTCTTCCTCTTTCATTACCTATAGGGTTAGTATTCCTAAATACTCTACTATTTGCATTATTACCATCAAACTTAGGTTTGTTAGAACCTACTGATTTATGTCCATAACCATGACAATTATAATAATAGAAATTAGTATTAGGCTTAAAAGACTTACCTGTGTAATATCTTTTCATATGACCAACTTCATTACATATGAAACATCTACCTTTGAACTCATGTCTCACTTCCTTGGGTGGTTCATCTTGCTTAGGTTTATCAACTTGCTCTATTTTCTTAGGTTCATCATGTTTTGCTAACAAATCAACTAATTCAAATCATTTTGATACCTTAGTAGTTGTGCTTGATTCTACCTTACTCAAATCAAACTCTTTAGATCTAGTTCTCTTTTGATTTCAACTTTCTTGGCTAATTTCTCACCAATAAGATATCCAAGTCCTATCTTATCATAAGAAGGTCTCTGGTGAAATATTTGTTCATCAATCTTCTCACTATTGGAATAAAGTTTCTCTAGCTATTGCTTAGCTTGTGTCAGTTCTCCTTTCACAATGATATTGTACTTTTCAAATTATGTATGCTCAATCTTAATAGAATAAAATTTAGATATTACTTGACTCAACTAGGATCTAAGGTCCACATTCTCAGATTTTAGATTAGGTTCATTCATACTACCATATTTCTTAAGACTCAACTTAAGTTCAATAATTTTTAGTTCATGTTTTAAGATTTTATTTTCTTTCTTGAGATTTCCTACTTCATCATTGTCATTAGTCTGCACAATTGATTCCTTGCCAGATTTTAGATCATCAATCTTGTCTTTCAGTTTGCCAATGTAAACTTTTACATCTTCATACCTATCTTTCAAGTTATCTCTTTCTTCTATAAGAAGGTCAATCTATTCAAGATATTCTTCATTTTTTTCTTTAACAATTCCATATCCATAGGGATCTTACTCAAACTATTAAGCTTCTTCAAAGTAACTGAGCTTTGATATCAATTGTTAGAAATAGATAATACTGAGAGGTGGGGGGGTGGGTGTGGGTGAATCAGTATTATACAAACTTTTTCCAACAACTAAATATCATTAATTACTTTATAAATTTCATATCAAAGTAAACCAACAATGTTGAACAATAAATATAACCATACACATAGAGAAATCATGACACCATTATTTGTTAACTAGGGAAACCCCAGTGGGGATGATACTCACAAGATGATTCACTAAACAAAAGGATCCTATTAAGGATATTGAACCTATTAGGAGTCTATGTAGTACATATGGTGTCTCAAGTCCTTGTTGGAGGACCAGGCCTTGTTAGAAGCCTCAACCTTGTTAGAGTTGGTAGAACAATTACAATGTATGCAAGAAGAGCCCACTAACCTAACATGCATTTATACAATAAAGTTCTTCACAAGAATAGATATTCATACATTAATTTCTCATTATTTTAATTCACACTTGCTTTGATCATACATCTGATCTTGCATCACATAAGGATCATGTAACTTTCAAGTTGTCCATACAATAGTTCACATATCATACAATTTCCACATCTAACACACTTATCTGTGCAAGATAAGATTTTTACTTATACTTCACAAATTAGCAATTCTCTGCTTAGTGAGCCTTCATTTATTCACATGCTTGATGTAATATAAAATAACTTAAGGAATAATATCCACAAAGTCAAATCATCATGACTTAGTAATTATTTTGTTACCAAAATAATTCTTTAAATTGTACAACTCAATTCTCTACTATGCTCTATTCTTCTCTGTCAAATACCCATACTAGTATTTTAATTATAACTTGCACCATACTGATGTCATCACAACACTTTCATAAAGCTTTCCTCAACTGCACATAAGCTAACTTGACATGTGTCATCCATTCATATCTCATCTATCTCTATGTTGTTGCAAATTGTCCGACACTTATACAAATTTCTAACTCTAAATGCATAAATGAAATGCTGAATACATGTTGTCATAAATGAAAACTCTCAAGACATCTATCTGACCATATTTCTAAGATGTTTAAATGGTTGGTGATTCCTTTTGGGCTCATAGATGCTCTAGCCACATTTATGAGGATGATGAATACATACTCAGGCTATTTACTAGTTCTTTTGTAGTGGTGTATCTAGATAACATTTTCATTTTTAGCAAAACTAGGGAAGGGCATTTGCAACATGTGGAATAAGTATTTTTAACCTTGCAAGACCATAGTCTCTATGCTAACAAGGAAAAGTTCTCTTTTGATATGCATAGTATTAAATATTTGGGCTATGTTATTGATAGTGAGGGTGTTCATGTTGTTCCTAAAAAAATACAAGTAATTAAAGACTGGCCTTCTCCAAGGAATCTCACTGATTTGCATAGCTTCTTGGGGTTGGCTAAATTTTATCACAAATTTGTTCTTGGGTTTTCACATTTGTCTTGGCCTCTAAATCAATCATTGCAAGGAGAAATGCAAGCAAAATTGAAATGGACAAGTGCTCATCAACAAGCATTTGAGGAGTTAAAATAGAGGTTATGCTCTGCACCAATTTTATCTCTTCTTGATTTACATTAGTCTTTTGAAATACAAACTAATGCATTAGAATATGCCCTAGGAGTAGTCCTCATGCAACATGGACATCCAATTGCCTACCATAGTGAAACATTCTTTGATATAGTACATAGATATCCCACCTATTAATGACATTGTTCAAGCTTGTAAACAATGGAAGCATTATATTCTAGGCAAGGAAACTATCATCCATATAGATCACAAGCTCCTTCAAGTTTTGTAAACACAAGGAAAATTGTAGAATGATAGATATCAAATGTGGTCAACCTATCTTCAATAATTTCATCTCAACATATGTCATAAGAAGGGAAGCTCCAGTAAGCTAGCAGATTGCTTAAGTAGACCCTTGATTGCAAGAATAATTATGGTGTTAGAATCATGTGGGCACCAAATAAAAAATTGGACTCAACTATATGAACATGATAATGAATTTTCTGATGTATATACTCAACTTGTAGATGTTAAAGATGTGAATGATTTTTATTTTCAAGATGGAATGCTTTGCCACATTAGCCAACTTTTTGTACCTAAGGCTAAACACAAGAAATTATTATGGGAAGCTCTCTACAACAAGGTTGTAGGACATTTTGGAATAGGTAAAACTACTGCTATACTTGAAAGATATTTTTATTGGCCAAAAATGAAAAATGATGTGATTGCATACATTCAATCATGTACAACATGTACCATTGCAAAGCCAACAAATTGTAAGTATGGGTTATATCTACCACTTCCCATTCTAGAAAAGCCTTGGCATTCAATTTCTATGGATTTCATGTCTGGCCTTCCTACCACTAGATGAGGGCATGACTATGTATATGTTGTAGTAGATAGATTTAAAAATGGCAATCTTGGTAGCCTATAGAAAGGCAATTTCTATAGAAGACACTGCAAAGCTCTTCTTTGGGCATGTTTGGGTTCATTTTGGTCTACCAAGAAACATCATTTTAGATAGGGATAGTAGATTTCTAAGTAAATTTTGGTCTTCATTATGGGCAATGATGGACACAACTAGAAAATTCCATTGTATTCCATCCTTAGATAGATGGTCAAACTGAGGTTTTCAACTACATGATCATTCACATATTGCGTATGTATCACTCAAAAAATCCTTGTACATGGGATGTAAATCTTCCCCATGTACAACATAGCTACAACAAGGCAATTCACAATTCAATTGGCCATATCCCCTTTGAAGTTTGTCTTGGTTATCAGTCATTGGAACCAATAAATATTTCTATTCCAACTATGTAGCTTGATTTGAAACCATGCTTGGATAAGGAAAAGGAAAAAAAGAAATGAAGTTAATTGACAAAATTCACCATTTGCAACAATAGGTTCATGAAATTTTGGAGCAGAGCACTAAGAAGTATAAACAAAGGCATGATAAGCATCAAACTCCACATAATTTTCAAGTTGAGGATAAGGTATGGTTACATTTTCAAAAGGAGAGATTACAAGGACCTCATAGAAATTTTTGTTCCCTTTTTTATGGTCCATACAAGATTATCAAACAAATTGGTGAAAATGCATTTGAAGGGTATTCATCCAGTCTTCAATGTTGAACTTTTGAAGCCTTACTTTCCTCCAATTTCCTCCATTATTAGATATTGTAGATGTTGCTGAGGAGATCATTCATACATAATTAAATTTGGTAGTGGCTAATCCACTCCAAATTTATTAAGTTATGGAGAATTATTTGAAGAACTTAAAGAACCAGACTATTTACCTATATCATGTGGTGCAAGTAGGTCAGTTTTCTCATTAAGGGAAATGGCTTACACATGAACAAATCCAAATTCATTTTTTGCACTTGCTGAAAAGTGTGGATGTAATGGGGCCCATTACCTCTCAAGGGGGGAGGAATGATTAGAACATGGTCCATGATGATCCAGAGGAGGCTGGTAGAAGCAAAAAAGGGAAAATATTGAAATCTGAATTGTCGGTATTTTCTATGCTTTAGTAATTTGAATTTTTAGAGGCCTTTGGGGCATTTATGGGCCCTGAAATATTCTAAAGAACTTAGCTGTTGAAACTTAGAGATAGATAATTGGATTCCCTTTCCAGTGGTGTAAGTGGCATATATTTTCAAAGTACATGGTGAAAGTTATGACTTCTACAAGTATGCTTAAAATTTAAAATAGTTTTCATAGTTTTGATATTTTATTTTGTAGTAAACATTATGTGGATTGTTTATTTCTTTTCGAAGGGATGTTGATGGCCCTTTAGATTCATCATACCTTGTATAAACTCAAAAGTTGAATGAAATAAACTACTTTTTCGCTTGCATAATCTGTTGTCTATAAATCATTTTATTCACATTAGAATTAACAATACCACAAGTATCACACTAAGTATTGTAATCCAAAATAATAATTTGGATCATGTACATAGTGTAACCACAATTGGTACTAAAGAAGTTCCCTTTCAAAAGCTCAGAGTACAAGTTAGTGAATTATGGCTACATATTTTCCATAATCCAGTTCATTAAAGGTGATTATGCAAAGAGACTATATGTGGAAGTCATTGTCTGAGTAACAAGTGAGTTCTTACCATATTCAATTCAACAAGTTTATGTAAATATGGGTGGATGGGACTCTCCTATGTCTGAAGAAACTTCCTCATTATCCATTCGACAGGTTGATACTACTGGAGATAGCTGTTGAGATTATGGGTGTTGCATGCATTGCATAATTTTGTTATATTCTATTATTTTATTTTATTATGTAATGTTGTATCTAGGAGCACCTAGATAGGCATGCAACATGTAAATATTTCAATGGGATATACTTGATAAGTTATATTATAACATTGTGATAATATTAATTGATGTAATTATTTAATATTGGGGGAAATAATTAAATATCCAATATTAAATGTGGGGTTAATGGGTTAGGTAGCACATGGTTTTAGCACATAGTTTATGTAATACCACTTGGTGGTTTTGTGGGACTTGCTACTATATAAGAAGCCACAAGGGTAGTTTTAGTGATAAGGCAAAAGACAAAAAGGTAAGAGTTGAGGGGGACAAGGCTTAACAGGTTGGTAAGGGGAACATTTGTGAAGGTTGTAAGAATGGCATGGGATGTGTAGATTCATGCTCATTCACATGGATTTCTTGGTAGTGGCTGTGGTTTTAAGGGCTTCCATGGTTGTATTGCAATGATATTTTGCTGAATAATACATAATAATGGATATTTTTGGAGGCTAGGTTTTTTCCCTTAATTAGGGTTCCCCAGGGTATATCTTGTGTCACAATTTTTGTTGGTATGTTGTCTATTCTCTTGTATGTGGATTTAAATTGCATATTTATTTTAGATCTATTATGGGTTATGTGGAAATGTTTATATTTTTGTTGCAATTTTCTTTATAAAAACTAAGTAATTGGCCTTAGCCTATGATAGGGTCAGAAAATAACATAAGAAGATATGGGTATAGCCCATTACTATCAGAGCTTTCAAGGTCAAATAAAAGTAGAACATTACCACATATGAGCTAGAATGAGATCAGATTCCCTTGGACAACTACTCAGTAGCCCACCCATACTTCGACAACATCAGGATGGTGCAACACATCATGGGGAAGGAATTCATACTTGATACCTTAATTGAAGATCATTGGATAAATTGCATAGATGACTATGATATTTAGATTAGGAACTATTATAGGATGCATCTACAACTGGGAAAGAAATCCCTCAATAGCCCACTAAAGATGTGTTGTAATCATTATACAATAGGGATAAAATATTTGAGAGGCCAATTATTAATGCCAAGATTGATTGAGACGAAAATGATGAGGGCCAAGCATGGCATTCAGTTGACCCATGATTGGGTAAAGAAGCCTTTTTCACTTGGAGCCAATTCCAAATGCATTGACACCACAAGAAGAGGCCAAGGCCAAGAAAGGTAAAAGGGACCAAAGTTACTATCCCCACATACTAGGAGAAGTCCCCAATAGGACTAGGGATGGTCTAAAAACATGAGTAAGAAGTGGCCTACTTCCATAATAACAAGGCTAAGGGGAAGAAAAGAAAGAATGCAGTGTTTGAAGAGGAAGCTCAACTAGAAGAAGATGAGGGAGAAGAAGTGTAAGGTCTAGAGGAAGAAGCTTAGATCCACCCACAAAAACTTTGACCCAAACAGAAGCCTCTTCATCATGCCTAAGAGGGCTAGGACTAAGATGGTGGTAGTAGGGGAGAAGAGTAGGAAGTTGAAGAAGAATAAGAGCACCTCATCCCCTAAAATTTTGGAAAGTATACTAAAGGTAGAAGAGGAAGAGAAAGGGGATGAGATTGAATATCTCCCACATAATAAGAGGACCTGGTTGACTAGGGTGACATATGAGGAAAGGCAAGGGAATGTAACTCAGATGCCTCCTTCCATTCTAGAACAACCAGTCTAACGTAAGGAGTTTATAGACTAGGAGGGATGGACATAGTTGACAAAAGGATATGACTCTAATGTCTTTGACCTCTCAAAGTTTGAATTTATGCCCACTGTGATACATTTTGAAGGTGAAGTAATAGGGACACACCTTAACAATAATCCCTAGGTGTGGACTAGAATCAATTATCTCTACTAACACAATGACTAGTGGGTCTACCACGTCTACAACTAGGGAAGCCACCTTCACCTCCTCCTCTTCTGCCAGAGAAAGAAATCATCTCTATTCGCCCACCATTCACTCAATCAGAGAGTCAAGTGGTTGGTGAGGATGAATTTCAACAGTTACATACCACTGAGGTTTCTCAAGAAGGATAAATTGTTGGAGAGATAGTATAGACACCACTAGTATAACGATAAAAAAACTATCCTCCAAGGACTATAATGACCACCTCATCAATTAAGTCATACAAGACATAAAAAACCCTAAAAAAGAGTGATAGGGGAAGATGCTAGTCTCTAAGACAACCTAATATTTAGGCTAGTATATGTCTCCTATGGGCACTACTTTGGCATGGCTAAAACAAAAAGTATTAACTCACTAGAGAAAATATGTAGAATACACAGAGGTTGAGCGGTTGGAGGTATTGACAAAGGCAGTATAGACACCAACACCTATTCCAAATGATCCAAAACAACTTGCCTTTGTCATTAGGAATCAGAACAATGATCTAATATTACATATAGTTATTCCTTTTCCATATGCACAATTGAAGACATCTCCACTAAAGACTACCATATGTTTCAGATAGTACTTAGGATGGCCATCCATGACACAACCAAAGTTTTGACAATGATGAGCCTTAAATAGGTGTTTTGACACTTGGATGAAGATGATGCCAAGATTTTGAAGTTGACAAAGCATAATGATTTTCTTCAATAATATGTAAAGGAGGTTGTCAATCCATTGACCTCAACCATCCTAAGCTCACCCTAGGAACTATCCTTGACAAATGGACCCTAACCACAAGACAAGGGGATTCATTTTTTGATACATGACAAAGGTGGCATCACAGTTTTGAGGACAGAGGTGTTAGTATAATTGAATATAATTTGAATCTTTTGCATAGCATGCAAAACAATACTAACATGTTGGTCATGGTGGTCGACCAAGATTTTGGGCTAATGGATGAAATGAGTACTTCGACCAATGACCTGGATACACTGAAAACCAGCAAGGGTTAAAGGTATTGGGTCCTCGTAGGTGTATATATGAAAAATAAGCTAGATAAAATTGATGACTAGATCAAGAATGTGTCAAAAGGAAACAAATTTATGATGGGATTATATGAAGAGATCTAGGATATGAAGAATAAGGCTCAAGAGCAATTTTTTGAGGCAAATAAGTACTATAGTGCCACCATCTTGGATATTTTTGAAGACAACTCAAGGACATAGTTATGCTCTATTGAAATAGTGGTACAACCATTCAGAGAATTGTTTGAAACAACATCCTCTAAAGATGATATATGATGCATATTCAAAATTGAGGAGGCATTAACTGAGTTGGACTCCAAGCTAGAAGATTTTGTGGAAACCATAATAGAGATCAATAAATACTGGAAAGTAGTGTGCACTAAGTATGATTCATTGGATCTACTAGAGACTCAAGAGATATATACTATTATCCAACAATTCAAAGTGACTCATCCATACATCATTCTAGTTTAAGGGTCATTAAATGGAAATGTTGGAAATTAAGATTTTGACACAAGGAAAATTCTACAAATTTCATTCCTATCATCTAGAGGTGCACAAAACACTAAAGTGCACAAAATACAAAGGTGCACTTTTCATCAAGGTGTGCTGACAATTTTGATAAGTAATGGTGACATTGACAATTAACTGCTAGTTTTTATTTTTGAGCATTCCATGCACTAGAAACGCACTTTGATGATAGTTTAATTCCCAAAAATGTCTAGAGAGGGTTGAGCTTGCATTTTAGAAGTCCTAGTGACTCCTAGATCATCTCATGCATTATCTCTTCTTATCTTCTTCTTCTTTTATTGTTGTAAAGTCATGTAAAGGTTCATGCACCCATTAATTGATATAAGTAATGGTGGAGACCTACTTAGTACCATTTAGAGAGTCATTTTGTATATAATTAGCTTTATTTTATTAGTTTTTAGCATATTGTTTGCACTAGAAGAGTTCTCACTCCTAACACAAAATAAAGGGAGGGGGTTTCTTATAAATAAATGGATGTAATATGTACTCTAGCCTGATATTTTGATGCCATAATAAATGTTATTGGTGCTCTCATTTTGAGTGTAGTAAATCTTTGCCAGAGTGTGTTATTTTTTATGAATTCACCTTTATGATTAGTAATGGAACTAGTGGTTTTATTGTGTTATGAAAACTATGAGATCTTTTAGTTTTGGTGTTTTCCTTATGCTAACAAATTTCTCTATTGTGAAAAATTAGAGAAAGGATCACTATTGTTCATGCATAGCATTTTGTCTCATGTGTGCACACTTTTGTGGCTGGACAATTTGATGAATTATGAAACATCTTTCAGTTTTTCATTAAAGTTCCCATCGACAATTGCATTAGTGGAGTTGAGAAAGTGTTGCTCCTAATTTCATTAGTTTCCTACTAGGTCCTTTTGATAAAAAATTTCGTAAACATGTTGTTGCATTGGCTTATGTTCATTAGGAATTTTTCTTTCAATAATTTGCTTTAAATTTCTCATTACTCTATCTTCATTATTTTCTTTTCAAAATACATGGTTAAAATATGAATTTGCATTGTTGCATTGATTAGAAATTGCATTCATCATAAAATAGGAAATAGAAAATACATTGGTTTTGTGGATATGTTTCATCATATTTATGGAGAATCGATAGATACCAACAAATGTCTCCTTGTGACCATTCACATTTATTTTCGATTGAGCTACCCAACAGGTTGAGAAATAACCATATGGAATGTTGGAGTTGGTCATTGATTATCTTTTCAAGAAAGTTTTGTGAGAATTTTTGCCATTAGCATCATACTAAATGACTGCTCAAAACCCCTTTTCTAGAGTCAGGGGCAGAAATCATAAATGGTTATATTATCAAACCATATTTCATGGGGAAAATGTTCCTATTGTTTGTAAAAAGTAAAAAATAGAAAATATAAGATGACATATAGAACCCCAAAGTCCTAGAGACTTGATAAATCTCTTCATGCAACCTATATGCGATGATTTCAGCCCAATCAATATATTTATCTTTTGCAAGCACATCCTAGAATGGGAAATACATCCAATTTTACCACAAGAAGGTATGTGGATTTCCCTTCACCATATTTAAAAGAATTATCACATCTCTAACCTCTGGTATCATGTGTTCTCTGGTAAGGGGTGTCGATAGATGAGAGCCACCTTTCTTGAGTTACAACTAGTTTTTAGAGATTACACTATTATAATTCTTGGAGTTAAAGGTGAATTTGGAATTCAATAAGTTGATAGTCCAATCTTGATATACATCTTTGGATGGGACTTTTAGGGCTCCCATTACAATAACATGGTTCACATGTACTAGAAATTCACCATTCAAATTTTGAATACACCTCTCAGCTACATCGTATTTGTCTCTATATTCTAATACCAAATTTGGTCAACGTATAGCTTTAGGGAAACCAAAAGTTTGGAAAAGACCACTATTAGATACACATTCAGCCATTGAATCAAGATGTGCATTATTGACCCTCACTAACTTCTCAATTTTGTCATCCACAAGGGTTGTATCTCCAAACTCTAGCAAAAAGCTCATCAAAGGGGTAGTATTATTCTCTTTGGGAAATTTGGGATGTGAGGTGGCCATGGGGATATAGGTTTACATGCATAATTCTAGAAAAGATGTAGAAAGAAACCAAACAACCCTTTAGAATTACAAAAAGAAACAAAGCAAATAATGTAGGTGGAAAAGGTAGAATTGCCAAGAATTTTTGATACTAACATAATTTTCTATTCACCTTCAGTTCTTGGCAAACACACTAGATTTGCTAGTTCAAGAAATTTTGTCTTTTAATAGAAAAATGAAATTTTTAATGATAATACATACCTAGAGGACAAGCGCACTAAATTACGAGGGAACATACCTATCTGTTAGGACCTATTACACATTAATAAGTGCTTTTCACTTTTGCAGATACTAGATTTTTATACTTTTGTCACCTTCACCAATTGGTATAAATTGTATGTATTTTCATCGCTTTTGGAAAGATTAGATATCTTTGTACTACTACATATCTATAGGTGGGTAACACTTAAGCTCATGAACTTTGAATCTATTAACCATAATAAAATTGGTTCAATTCAAGTTCACCCCATCACAGAATATTAGGATAAAGTGTTTATGAAAAAAATTTAAAAAATGATTAAGTAATGGACCCTTCACACATAAGACCTTGAACTTGAACTAACCTTAAATGGTTCAAGGTTCAAGTTCAAAAAAGCACTAAAATCCATTACAAGGCAAAAATTTTATTGTTGGGTGTGAAAACATAAAACTATGAATTGATGAACTTTGAACTTTGAACCAATCAGTTAAAGGTTCAAGTTCAAGGTTCTCAAATGATAAAGGAAAATTTGAAGAAACGTTTCCTGATAGCTAGTAAAGTAGCTCTACATATTTGAACTTTAAATTTTTAACTGATGGGTTCAAGGTTCAAGGTTTGTATTCCTTACCCAAGATCCTTTTTAGGAACTCAAGAAAAATAATAGAGCCAAGTTCAAAACATGGCTAACAACAGGCTCTGACTAGGGATTGGGCCTGCACATGACTTAAAAGGAACTTAGAATCTCTAGTTTCACAACACTTAAACTAAAAAAAGGAAAAGACATAGGATAACTCAAAAATAAAAAGACTACAACATAAAAGATGTAGTGTACATTATAGATAGAGGTGATGAAAATCTCTTATAGCTAACACATCTTTAAATATTACCCATTGTAGGACAAGGGCATATTTCTTCCTTCCTAGTATCTTAGCTTGAAGGAGTTGGGGCCAAGCACCTGACTAATTTCAAAAGGAGCCTTCTAGAGTAACTCAAATTTGTCATGGGCTCCTCAAGGTTCTCTTTGCTTGTCTCAAAGAAGTACTTTATCATTTTATATGAACCTCCTTGTTCTAGCCCTTCAATAAAAAATATTATTGACTTATGCTCAATAACTTGTGATGTGGTCTACTATATTCTCCCTTTCCTCTAAAATCTTTGTAAGATAAAATATTATTTTCTTAAGAGGACATTAGAATGTCTCATCTTATATTACTTTCTAAATCTTAGTTACAACTAGTTCAAGGGGTAATGATAACTAAGCTTCTGCTCCATATACAAGCTCAAAAGTAGTCATCCTATAACTCTCTTTGGAGATGTTCTATTAGCCCATAGAACTTTAAAATCTGCCAGTCTCTAGTGTTGTCACTAACCAATTTTTTCATGATAGCAATGAAGTTCTTAATAGTGGACTTTTCTTGACCATTCCCTTATGGAAAGTAGTTTGAAGAGTGTACAAGATAGATATCATTGTCATAACATAAGAGTTGTAATTTATTAAAAGAAAATTTATTGGTATTATCAACTACTACTTTGGTTGGTACCTTGAACCAAAACAAAATATTTTCCTTCAAAAAGTTACATACTATTTTAGGACTAGTCTTTTTCATTGGAATGACTTCAACCCATTTGGTTAAGTAGTCTGTCATTGTCAAGGTATGAGTGTGCTCAACACTTGAAGGATGATTAAGAGGCCCTATAAAATCCATAACCCATTGTTTAAATGGTTCTTCAATGACTAAAAGTCTCAAAGCTAGTGTTGCCAACTGAGGTTTACTAGAAAAAAACTTACACTTATCACACTTGCCCACCCACTTGTATGCATCTCTAAACATCCCAGGCCAATAAAACCTATTCTTGAGGAAATTAAAGGTTGTAATTGTGGATGGGAAATTCCCTCCATAGGCCTTATTGTAATTTTTCCTTTCTTTACCAATAAGATGATCAAGACACTCACCATAAGTGAGGTATTAAGCAATGTCAAAAAAATAGTTGTCCTTTAAGACAAC
Source organism: Cupressus sempervirens (assembly GCA_028749045.1). Classification (NCBI taxonomy): domain Eukaryota; kingdom Viridiplantae; phylum Streptophyta; class Pinopsida; order Cupressales; family Cupressaceae; genus Cupressus; species Cupressus sempervirens. Next base: position 939,733,719 of record CM053787.1, read on the forward strand.
CATCAGTGTTAAGGGCTCCTTTTCCTTAATGGTTTTATGCTTTTCAACCACCAAATTACACAAACCCTGACCTTTCACTAGTTTGACCAGCTTGATCTCCATATCAAGCTCTTGCACTTTTGATACCCAAGTTCTGTTATTTACTACTACCTCTTGTTGAGTAAGGATGCTTTTAACTGCAACATTAGGGACAAAGACTATAGAATGGGTTTGAAAAATATAATAATAGAAATGTTTTACTACCTTTACTAATGATAAGGCTTGCTTCTCCATAAGGGAATATCTCAACTAATTATTCTTTAGGGGTATGCTCATGAAAGAGATGGGGATTTCCTCACCTTCATAATTATTTTATAGTAAAATGATTGACATAGTATATCCACTCACATAACTATAGATTATAAAACCTCTCTTATAATTTGGGTGAGCAAGAACTGATGCTTTAAAAATGGTGATCTTTACTTCTTCAAAAGCCTACATGGCTTTATTGCTCCACTTAAAAGTGTGCTTCTTACTACGTAGATCAATAATGGGTCATGTAGTTTCAACAAAATTGGGAACAAACCTTCTTAAGAAGTTGATTTGACCAAAGAAAGAGAGTGCATGAAGGCATAGTTTTTGAATGACACAAACACATTTGGGATCAATCTTAATACCATCTTTTGACACCAAGTGGCCTAACAACTTTCCTTTTGTGACATAAAACACAAATTTCTTTAGGTTTGAGGACATCTTGTGTTCCTTGCACCTCTAGAGGAGTAGTTTCAAATCTTGGAGATTCTTTTTCCTCCTTTTAGAGAAGATATTCATATCATCCAAGTAAATAAAAATCACCTTTTCCAAGAGATGTGGAAAGGATGAGTTCACGAACATTTAGAAAGTAGTAGCTACATTAATAAGTTTGGAAGGTATTCTGTTATAAGAAAAGGTACCCCATGGGGGAGTAAAGGTTTTTTTTTATGCTGATCTTCTAGACTTGCACTAATCTAAATGTACCATGAGAATTTTTTCCAACATGGACATCATCTCTGATCCTACCACGGTCTGTAAGATGTGATCCATGTTTGGTAAGGAAAAGTTATCTTTCAAACTTTCTTGGTTCAACTTTCTGAAATCCATAGAGATTCTGATTTCAACATTCTTCTTACAAACTAGAACTATGTTTGCTACCCATGTAGAGTAGTGTATGGAGTTTATGATACATTATTTCAATATTTTATCCACTTCTTTGAAGATCACATCTTCCACCTTCGGATTGCAATTTCTTAGTTTTTGTCTGAATGAGATTGCTCCAAGTTTTAGTAGGATTTTGTGTTTGAACTTCCCTTGCCTAAAGTCTTTTAGATCTTCATATGACCATGAGTTATAATTTCTAGATTTGATGGTAAAAAACTACACAATCAAATCCAAAAATTATAACTCATCGTCATGGATTGTGGAAATCTTATAGACTTGCTTCATATGACCAAAAAACCACATCGCTAAATTATTTCAAAATCATAATGAACCTAATGTTTTCAATCTCATTGTAATACATGCATAGGTACAAATTTGAGGCTATCTTAGTGCCCACATTTATCTTCTCACATTCACTTGAGGTATCCCCTTTCCTTGTGACATTTTCCCCCATATAATGGTCTCTCCTATCAAAAAGTCTTTCTAGCACATCTAGTCCCTATGAGATTTTGTTACCTCTTAATTGGATGACTCCTTTGTTGGGTTCACCTATAGACTCAAGACATAATTATCAATATTCTAAACTCAAACCTTCAAAGAAAGGTCTCCAAACTATTCAATTACTTGTAGGAAAGAGTTTATGTGTGTGTCATCATTGAATACTTTCCAAGAATTAGAGTTGTTAAGTACACTAGGGAGATGAACCAACTTTTGGGTATAGAGATCCTCATGAAAGTCAAGATGTGGGGTCATCAAAGATGATAATCATGCTAATGAATTACAACCCTAACATTGTTTCCTAGGGTACTACTTCAATTGAGAAGGTATCCAATCCTTCCAATTCATCATAGACTCTATTTTTGTAATAATTTAGTCTTCCACTTTTCACATAAAAAACATCCTTGACTTGTTTGACCACAAGCTTAGCATCTCCAAAGGCCTTTAGAATTATCACTCATCAACTTTTGGCCTCCTCAATTCTTAGTAGTAGGGCTTTATACTCAAAAGTATTATTCATGTTCTCAAATTTCAAGTTGGAGGTGCAAGGAATTATCTTTCTCAAAGGTGGTATCAACACTATCCCTTCTCTTGATCTAACTGAAGAGAATCTACCATTAAATTTGAGCTCCCATAATCTTTCCTCAATTTTTTTACTTGTATTTGCTACATCTTCTTCAAGTAAAATAACATAGTTGGAAAACTTACTTTCATTATATAAAATGTGGGACCTAGGGTCCTCATAGGGGAAGACCATTTATTTTGACTTTTTCTAATGGCATAAGATAAATTTCTTATTACCAATAAGAATGGTAGCTTGAGACCAATTGAATTTGATCCTTACAAAATGTCCTACTCAACAACATTCCATAAGTGGTTGGAATGTTTGCTACTAGGATGGTTAACTTTGTCTATGAGCAATGTTAGTATGCTAATAGAAACCAAATTTAAATAAAGCTTCTACAAACTAAACAAAATTCATAAACTTCAAGATAGACTAAGATGAACTCTCAATTGAGAATATGAGCCATTAATGGACTCTCTCAATGAGAAGCTCTCTTGTTGAGTGGCTTTGTCTAAATAGATAGGATGTATACTCAAGCTTATGCTTCAAAAAGGGCTTCAAATGGAGTTGGAATTTGGGTGTGAGTGTATGGTTTTGATGTAAAATGGCTTCTTAAAATGGCATTATGACTTTACTTCATGGATTGTGTTATTTTGCAAAGGGGAAGGATCCAATTTATAGGCAAGAGGCTTGAGGGATTGAGGGCTAAGATGCAAGGATGGGAAAAAGCTCATGAAGGGCTCAGATTGCATGAGAGGAGAGCACATGGATTGTGCTTCCTTACAGCCAATCAAGGAGTGACACATGTCACAAGGTGAGAGGATGGAGGAAAGGGGAAGGATGAGTCAACAAAGGAGGCTCAAGGGATAAAATCTTCATAAAGACCCTCATAATGGCTTGTAAGAACAATAAAAGGGCTTGGAAGAGTCATTTATGGCCTAGTGGGCTTCATAGAGTTTTATGGTTGGGATATTTTGAGAGAGATGAGAGCAATTTCGACTTGGACTTGATTAGGAAGGTTTTAAGCTTGCTTAGGCTTGTACAAATTATTAGAGGATGGATTAGGATGGTTTAAGATTAGCTTAGGGATAGGCAAGTGGATGGCATTTAATGAGGGTGGGTGAAGGAGGAGATATTTGTTAACTTTGGCTTGGGTTAGTAAGTCTTAACCCATGTTTAGGGAATGTGACAAGGTTAGGAGGGGATTAGGATTAGGTTTAAAGACATCTTCTAGAAGAGTCTAGACTTTGGATGAGGATAAAGACTTTCTAGAATAGTCTAGAATTTCCTAGGATGAGGATGAAGACTTTCTAGAAGAGTCTAGAACTTCTTAGGATGAGGATAAATTAGATTTTTAGGAAATAAATAAAGTTTTATTTATTTCAAGGGTTTGGGTTGAGGAGATATTTATTAAAACTTTTTTAATAAACATGAGGATTAATATTTAATCTTAATTAAATATTTTGAGTTGGGATTAGGGGTAGGAAATGATGGGATTAGCCTTTAATCAAAATTAAAGAAGGATTAGAAGATTTTGGAAGAGGTTAGTGGTCTTAAGAAAATTGGCCAAGTTTTGGGCAAAAAATAAATTTTTTATTTATTTTGGATTTTTTGGTCAATTTATTAATTAAATAATTAATAAATAAGGAAATAATGTTTAAATAAGATTTAAACATTTTTGGGAGGGATTCCTTAATTAAATATTTTTAATTAAGATAAAGGGATTTAATGGCATAATGATTAATTAATTAATTAATTAATTAATTAATTAATGATGATGTCATCAAAAAAATTTCAGAAAATAAAAATACTTTATTTTCTAAAGGTTTTTAGGTGTCTACATTTTTTCCCTCTTTGATGTGATGTCGCAAGTGGCATGGCATCAAAGATAAGAAAATAAGATGCCCAAGGCTAGAGCAGAAGAGGAGAGAATGGACTGCAAGATGCCCCCTTAAGAAGGCAGCGGGGAGAGAAAGCGAGGCTCGATGACTTCTTGAAAAGTACTAGAATCCAAGATGAGCAAGAAGACTCAGATTGGCAAAGAGAAGGGGCTGAACTAGCTCAAAATCTCACTATGGGAGAATGATAAAGGAGAATCAGATGCACAAGAGGAAGCAAGCTTAAGACTTTAAGGAAGGTGGAGGATGAAGGAGCGGAGCGCTATAAAAAGGAATCCAGGATAGGGAGATGGATGAGGGGATTATAAAGCTGATGCAATAGGATTTCAAAGAGTCAGATTGGCGGAAGATGGGTTTTGGAGATCCCTAGGACTAGGATTGTGGATCTCGAAAGATGAGGCTTGGTGGATTGATTTGGATTGGTGGATCCCTAAGAATAGGATTGTGGATCCCTAAAGCTAAAGGTGAGGAGTGATTCAAAGAGATACTGATGCATAAGCTGGGGTAGGAGATACGGATGCTGGATATGGATGGGGGACAATGGAGATGAAGGAAAACCATTGAAGCTTTTTGAGCGAGGGGATACTTCAAAGAGAAGTACCACCATGTAGTTGAGCACTAGATTTGCTATAGGACTGTTGGTTAATTGCCAAGGTTACCAAGAACATCAAGGCATTTCCACCAACTGTCTAGAGGACTGACTGACTGACTCAAAACAAACACGCAAGGATTGCCCCAGCATCACACATGAATCTCAAAAGAATCAGGGTGGAACCGACACTGGGTAACCCACAAGCAGAAAAGAAAAACAAACAAAAGACTTGATCAAGACCTTACGCCCAGATTGCCCCATTCGCAGTATACCATGATATGGAAGATTGTGGCAACTTTGAGGAGGGAACCAAAAGATTTTTTGGAAAAGATACTTCAAGAACCAAAAGGGAAGATTCCAAATCAAAAGAAAGTGAAAATCCAAAAGAGAAACATTTGCCAACGAGATGGGTAGGACGAGGTACTAACAGACCAAGATCAGACATGAGGAAAGCTATATCCTACAAGGATCTATCGGAGAGCACCTAAGCTGGTGGATCTGGATGAGTGATGCATCTAGCAAGCTAAACTAAGAAGGATAACACTTTGGTGATAGGAGATCTAGCTAAAGGATGCATTGGAATAGCTAACCAAGGGTTGTGCGATGTGTGCAAGATGCTGATCAAGGAGGAACTGACACAAAAGCTGAAAAGATACAATGGTACTAAGCTAAAGAGGATGTACAAGCTGACGGACCAAGATATGTTACAAATGTACAAGGTTGTTCATGTTTGGGTTTTGTGAGATGGAAATGTTTGTGAAGGGTGGGATGTCTACAATAGTTGATAAGTGGATAGGTAGATGGTTTGCGAAAAGCTTAAGTGAAAATGGGATTCTTTGTGTGTGCACGTGATAGTATACAAGCTAGGATACAAGATTATTTATAGGCTGGAATATGGTACAAACTTTGGACAAGATTCGGATATACAAGGTATGGTACAAGATTTACAAGGTATAATACAAGATTTGGTACAAGATTTTACAAGCTGAGGTACAAGATTTTACAAGCTGTACAGGAGGTATTTACAAGCTCCATTAGATTTTGGATATTTGGTTGGAACACCAAGGGAACAAGCAGGTGTTTTATGGGATGGTGGGTGAATGGATGAGGGATAGGATAGTGATAGATAATGGATTAGTCTTAGTACACAAGGTGCCTGAATTACCAGGTTTTCACCAAGGTACCTATCCAAGGCACTTGAATTGCCAAGTTTTCACCATTGGACGCTTATTTCTCTTTACTATTTTTTTTTTTGTATTTTTCAAAAGCTGGGTATACCAAGGATCTTCAAGCATAGAACTTCTTGAGATGAATGATGTTAGTAGGATCATTCAAGAGTTCTCCCTTTGGTGTAGATAGCTGATAGGCTCCGAAGCCAAAGGAAGCAGTGACAACATAAGGACCAAGCCATGTAGGTTCAAACTTGCCTTTCTTTTCTCGATCTTCTTGGACTTTCATATTTTCTTTGAGGACCATGTCACCTGGCTGAAAGTGTCGTGGAAGCACTTTCTTATTGAAATTCCTTTTGAGACGAGTTTGACAGACTGTGAGATGATCATAGGCTTGTTGTCGCTTCTCTTCTAAGAGATCTAGCTGGGTGAGCCGAGCTACTCTGTATTCTTCATCTGATATTTTCCCTTGCAAAGATATGCGCAAGGAGGGAAGTTCAACCTCTATAGGTAGTACCGCTTCGGCACCATAGACTAGGGAGTATGGAGTTGTGCCTGTGGATGTACGGAAGGAAGTTTGATAGGCCCATAGGGCTGGATTTATTTGTAGGTGCCAATCACGGCCGAAATCATTGACAACCTTCTTTAGGATTTTGAGGAGGGTTTTGTTAGTTGCCTCTACCTGGCCATTACCTTGTGGGAAATATGGGCTAGAAAAGTGGTGATGGATGTAGAGGGAAGTGCATAATTCTTCCATGTTGAGATTTTCAAAGTTACCTCTGTGGTCGGTGAAGATGGTGGATGGGATGTTGAAGCAGCAAACAATGTGGTACAAGATGAACTTGGAGACCTGAACTCCTGTAGCTGAGACTAGGGGGACTGCTTCCACCCATTTAGTGAAATAGTCTGTAGTTGTTATTATCCATTTATGTCCATTAGATGAGAGGGGTGTGATAGTTCCAACTAGATCAAGGCCCCAACAAGCGAAAGGCCAAGGTGGTGCAATAGGCTATAGATCCTGTGCTAGAGCGTGCACAAGATTTGCATGATGTTGACATTGGAGACACTTTCTGACAAAGTCACAGGAGTCTTCTTCAATGGTAGGTCGTAGCCTGCTCTAAGGATTTGTTGTGCTAGGACAATACCACTTGTGTGGGCACTGCAAAGTCCAAAGTGTACTTCCTTTAACACCATCGTGGCCTTGTTTTGGTCTAAACATCGAGAGAGAGTATCGTGATAACCTCGACGATATAGGGTATTGGCTATGATAACATAGCGGGATGATTTTTGGATGAGGTTCTGGCATTGGGTATGTGTGAGGTGAGGGGATATGATACCATCGTTAAGGTAAGTGTGAATCTCATGGTACCAAGGGGATTGGGGACCAACCAAGATACAAACATGGTTTGAATCCTCATTCGCATAGGCGGGTGTGAGGAGCTGCTCCACTAAAAATGCATATTGTGTAGCTGCTTGGGGAATTTCCAAGAGCGAGCCTATAGTAGCCATAGCATCTGCTACTTTGTTCTATATTCGAGGCACTTGTGTAAACTGAAGCCTTGTAAAATGTTGGGTTAGCTGATCAACTAGCTCTTTGTAGGGTAATAGCTTTTCATCTTTGGTTTGATATTCATTTAGGGCTTGCTTGATGATGAGCTGAGAATCGCCAAAGATTTGTAGCTCAGCAATGTTCCATTCTGTAGCTATCTTTAATCCTGCTATGAGGGCCTCATATTCAGCTATATTTTTGGTGCTAGGGAATTGTAGCTTGAAGGCTTTTGGAATGTAATCTCCTTGAGGTGTGACCAACAATATTCCTGCCCCTGATCCATGAGATGTGTATGAGCCATCAAAATAAAGTTTCCATGGGGGTTGTTCTTCAATTAGACAGATATGCTCATCTAGAAATTTTGGGATCAACGGATAAGCATCTATTAGAGGTGCATCAGCTAGGTGATTTGCTATAGCTTGCCCTTTGATTGCCTTTCTGTCCACATACTGGATGTCAAATTCGCTAAGGAGCATAACCCATTTGGCCAAACGGCATGTAAGTGTTGTTCTGGAGAGCATATACTGGAGAGGGTCAATCTTAGAGACTAGTTGGATGGTATGACTTAGCATGTAATGGTGAAGCTTTTGAGTTGAGAAAACAACTGCCAAACAAGCTTTTTCCATAGGAGCATAATTGAGTTCATAACCAACTAGGGTTCTACTGATGTAGTAGATGGCTCTTTCTCTGCTGTAGTCATCGAGTTGTGCTAGAAGTGCCCCTAGAGCAATAGGTGTTGCTGATATGTAAAAAATCAGGGGATGACCAAGAACTGGTGGAACCAAGATAGGGGGATTGATGAGATACTACTTGAGATGGTCGAAGCTACGCTGACATAAAGGATCCCACTTGAAGTTCTCATCCTTCTTCAGTAAATGTGAAAATGATGTACACTTATCTGCAAGCTGGGAGATGAAGCACTAAACAGATTGAAGCTTTCCATGAAGAGAACGAAGCTGTCACAGTGTCTGAGGAGGAGGCATGTCTAAGATAGCCTTGACCTTCTTGGGGTCGATATCTATACCTCGTTTAGAAACTATAAAGCCTAGAAGCTTGCCAGATGTGACCCCAAAGACACATTTCTTGGGATTCAGCATGAGATGATATTTGGCTAACCCATCAAAGACTTTCTCCAAGTCAGCAAGATGATCCATGAAGGTATGAGACTTGACCAAGATATCATCCACATAATCCTCCAAAATGCTATGGATGAGATCATGAAAAATGGCTTTCATAGCTCTTTGATAGGTAGCCCCAGCATTCTTTAGGCCAAAAGGCATCATGTTGTAGCAAAAGGTTCCCCAAGGGGTAGTGAATGTTGTCTTATGCTGATCCTCTTCTGCAATCTTGATCTAATTATACCCAGAAAATCCATCCATGAGGGACAGAATTTCATGTCCAGCTGTAAGATCTACGATCATATCTATGTTGGGCAAGGGGAAATCATCCTTTGGACAAGCTTTGTTAAGATCTCTGAAATCAGTGCAGATTCTGATGTCACCAGAAGGTTTAGTGACAGGGACCATGTTAGAGATCCAATCTGAGTAGTCGATAGGTCGGATAACCTTAGCAGCTAACATTCTTTCTAATTTAGCTTTGACCAATAATGCCACCTTGGGGTGCATTTTTCTAAGCTTTTGTCTGACGGGCTTGATCTTTGGATCAATTGCAAGATGATGAACTACAAGCTTTGGATCAAGTCCTGGCATGTCCTGATATGACCATGCAAATTGGCCAATGTTCTCTCTTAAGACCTCAAAGAGGAGATCAACTTGGTCTTGTGATAGGGATGTAGCAATGTGAACAAGCCTAGGGATCTTTGAAGAACCGATGTTGACTTCCTTAATATCCTCAATTAGAATAGAAGATATCTCTGGTCGATTATCTTGAGGAGGTAATGCCAAATCCTCATGTTTTGCTTGTGGCTCTGGATGCTCTTGCTGAGGGGTTCTCTTCACTACTTTAGCTAGTCTCAGATTCACCTTAGTTCTAGTTTTGGGTGTATCGGAACTAGGTTGGGGATTTCCTCCAAAATAACCCTTGGGATCTAGCTTGTAGATATAGGCAAAATCTGGCTTTGTTTTCTTGTGAGGTGTTTCAGCTCCCATGAATCTTAGAAGTGCTTCCTCTAATGTGAACTCATCAATGTGTATGATGCTTGGTTGGTCCCAATCTATGAGTTGTGGATGGGTGAGTGGTAGGTCAATGAGGTGGATGGATAGTTCTTGGAGAACAGAGTCTCCGAGGGAGATTTGGTCTAGGATATCATCGTAGGCTCTCTTTTCAACTTCCTCAAGAATGTCTTTGATTTCAACAAGGTTGCGGTGAATGTTTGAAAAAGTGTGACCGGTCTCATTGGTGCCCCCAGTTGTGGGTATGCCAAAGCCAAGACCTGACTTTGATTCCCACTTGTGTGCGTCGATGGGGCACTGCATGCCTCTTTCTCCTGGTCCTAGACTACCACCTTGATAGTTCCATTTATCAATGATGAGCTTATGTTCTTGGGGATACTTCTGGCTGAAGTGATCAAGGCATGCCTGATTCCTCTAAGGTGCATCCTTATGTAACCAATTGTTGATATCTGGAGTGAGCTCCTCATGAAGAGGGATTTTTGAGGATACAAAGGTTGTTGGGCCAAACTATTTGTATCGAGGAGGTGGAATCTCCTTAGCTTTGTGATATGTCGATTGTCCATGGGCATGTGGATCAAGTGGGAGTGCCCCAACAACAAATGCATCTAACAGACTATACTCTCCATAGCCCTTGTTATTGATCTTCACGGTAGACAGGGTAGAGGCAAGGATGGTTTTTGGGTCATTACAAGTGTGGGATGAGTTGGTGATGGCTGTGCCGATATCAATTCCAGGGTAATGGTTTGTATATGAAGCTTCAACCACATTGCAGTAAGCAAAGGGTTCTAGATCGGCATGGATGGTTACCTCAGTGCCTTGATGCAAAAATTTGACGCACTGATGGTAAGTGGATGGAACGGATTTCATGGCATGAATCCATGGGCGATCGAGGAGGATGTTGAATGGTAGGTTTAGATCAATAACATGACAGAGTGTTTCTTGGATGACTGGCCCAACCTTGATTGGCAGCAAAATAGTTCCTTCTGTGGTTCTTTCCAAGTTGTCATAAGCTTTGATGGTGATAACCTCACTAATGATATCTACCTTAGTATACCCAGCTTGTTTTATGAATTTTAGGGTGCAAATATTCAAGGCTGATCCATTATCTATCATTACTCTTTTCACGACAAAATTGGATACCATGATGGCTATGCGAAGTGGAAGGGTGTGATCTGGCTTGACCATGGGTATGTCGATGGGTTTGAACGATAGGGCACATGAGGATGAAAGGTGTCCAACAAGATTACAAAAATTAGTAGCATTGATATCAGAAGGGACACGGGATTCTATGAGAGCACTGTCAAGGATGTTCTTGTACACAGGACTAGTGCGAAGAAGGTCTAAAATGGAGATTTGGGCTGGCATGTTCCCAAGGTGTTCCAAGATATTGTACTGGCTTTTTGATGGAGCTGATGGTGCTAGTGAAATGGGTGGGCCTGCGATGTTAAATTGGGCTCTTCGAGTGGTGACTGCACACTCATTGTTTGGTCCTTGGATATTGATAACATTGACAGAAGGCTCTTTCTTGGATATACAACCTATAAGGCTACCATAGTCTATATAGGATGAAGTGTGGTCATTGTTCTTCCCATGCTGTTGGTTTGATTGACAGTTGTTGGTGTTGTTGTTGCTGGTTTGGATAGGTGCTTTTCCAGGATTTTGGTTGTTGTGTGGAGGAAAAGCATTTTGATAGATCTGTAAGCCTGCATTGGGAGAGGTTTGGGCACCAACAGTGATTTCCTTCCAATCAATGAGGTCCTGCACATAGTCTTTCAGTTTCATGCATCTGAGGGTAGTGTGACCTTTTACCCTATGAAATTTGCAGTACTCATTGTCTTTGTACCATGTAGCTTTGGATTGGCTTGGGTCAATTTGCTGGGTAGGAGGAAATTTGATGAGGTTTTCCTTGACTAATTTCTCAAAAATGACATCCAATGGCTCACCAAGGGGTGTATAGTTTCTAGGTGTAGGTTGGAATCTGGGCTTTTGTCCTGCAGCTACATTGATGGCATTAGCTTGATTGCTAGACCCTTGGAAGTTGGGTCTTGGATTGTGGTTTTGATAGCTTTGGTTATTCTATTGTTGGTAGTTGATAGCTTGTTGATTTTTTGGTTGATATGGTGGGTTGGACTGGTTGTGAGAAGGACCAACAATATTCACATGTCTGGTGTCAGTGACACCATCTATTGCAACATGCTTTTTTTTGTTCCAATATCTAGACTTTTCATTGGAATGTGATTGATTTTGGTTGGCCTCTTTGTAAATCTTGACCACACCATCTTTAATGAGTCCTTGCTCAAGGATCATTCATTTCTCTTTGATATCTTTATAGGTCTGCAAACAGTTTGTGGTCATGTGGTGAGCCAAGCTGGGATGGGCATTATCAATAAACATTTTTACCACATGGAACTCTGGCAAGGTGCAGGATATGCGGGTGGTAAGGGTTTTCCATCTTTGCAGGTATTCAGCAAGGCTTTCTCCACCTTTTTGCTCAGTGTGGACAAGGTCAACTATTGATAGCTCTGTTTCAACAAGATGGGCATATTGGGCTACGAATGCCTCAGATAATTCAACAAAGTTTTTAATTGTAACATAGGGGATTCTGTAAAACCATTCAAGAGCTGGTCCAACCAAGCTTTTGGGAAAAAGGCGCAAGAGGAAGACATCATTTTATGCCATGTCCTAGCAGTGCATGTAAAATTATTTGATATGTGTGAAAGGGTCTCCTTTTCCTCTGAATTTGTCAAATTTGGGTACCTCAAAGTGTTTGGGAAATAGTGTCATGGTAATGGCTCTGTCAAATGGGTAAGGACACACATTCTCAAACTTGAATGTCTTCAGATCATTCCCTTCTTGGATGGCCTTCAAAGCTGTCTTCATTTGTTCCCATTCTGAATTGATAGGTGATGGCTGGGGTGCCCCCAATGTAGGAGTGCCTTGAGGTAGGTATGCACTAGATGGGGCCACTGAATATGGATGGTTGTGAGGGATTTGCTGATAGGGATTGTAGATTGTTTGGGCAGCTGCATGGTGGATGACGGGTTGTTGAGGGGGATGTGGCGCATATTGTTGCATGTGCTGCGAGGCTTACTGTTGATATGGGATTTGAGGTTGGGATTGAGGAACATAAGCTGGCTGTGGGATAAATGAATGTCTTTGTGGAGGTAAGGTATAAGATGGTTGTGAAGCTTGGGAAAAGGATCAGGGGGCTTGTGGGGTTTGACCAAGGTATGTGGGTTGCGCCCCCATTTGGGATGGTACCTGCAAATAATTGGTGGTTGGCTGGATTGGTGGGTTACCTCCTAGAAGTGGCATTGAAAAGTATTGGTAATAGGAGGTAATGGATTAGTTGGTGGTGGTGGTGGTGGGAATTGAAAGCTAGGAAATGGAATTGATGGGGTTTGATAGCTTGGTGGCTGGATTTGGAAGCTTGGTAGAGTGGTGGCGGGAGCTTGGGTCACTTGAGAGTTGGGAAAAACATTGGTAGTAGCTTGTGGGGTTTGATAGCTTTTTAGAGTGAGGGTAGTAGCTTGTGGATTTGTGGTTGATGGCACTGAGCTTCCAAGACCTAATGGAAATGATGGGATTGTGCTTTAGGCTGTGGTGAACAAGTTGGGGGTGATGAAAGGTTGATTACTTGGCCCCATGGGCGGCATCCCTGTTGTATATTGTTGAGGTTGGCCAAAGATGCTAGCACTAATTTGGGAGATGGGTGGATTTGGAAGGCTGGGTTGGCTTGCGGCATGGAGATTTCAACTTGGGTGGATGATGGTATGTTTGGGTCTGTTGGATCATATGGATTGGCTGGAGGCTCTTCTTTTGGCATATATTGAGGATAATTTGGATCATAAGAGCCTATGGGTGGTGGAAGCTGCCCAAACAACGGGTGAGATGGATCTGATAATGGAGGGGGTCTTCCAAAGTCAAAGGTTCCTACATTGTCCCTTCGAAAATTAGCCATTATTGTCTCTTTGTTCTTGTCTATAATGGCATTTACCAATACTGCATTTCCTGGTTGGTTCATGAAAGCTTCAATGTCAGTAGATGATAGCATAGCTTTCTTTGGGCTGAAGGATGGCTAAGTTCTTAAGGGGGGTGAGGCTATTCTATCCAAATGATAGGGCTCCGTTGTTTCTTTCTTCTTGGCTAAGCGAGTGACGGGTGGCATGAAAAATGCTCTTAGGGATGAGATGCAACAAATGCTGGTGGATGCAAAAGGGAGGAAGGCTTTTCTATGCAAATGATTTCCTAGGTTGAGACAAAGCTATATGACAAAACCTAAGGAGGATTGGGTTGGGGATTCTAACTTCAAAGATATGTTGCCAAAGCACAAAAGGTCTGCTTTCCTATCTGCAAGCTTGGTGGTGATTGTGTCAACTTAAGGATAGACTAATGATCTTTTAGGAAGAACACGAGATTGACCACTTGTGGATCTCAACCTTTAGCTCAAGGTGATTAGGGATTACCCTAGACAAAGCTAGATTACCCTAGACAAAGCTTTGTCAAAAGGGATAACCTTGGTGAGATTGGTGGTTTTGAAAGTTTTTAGGAATGGCAAACTTTTAGCAAGGTGACAACAATTTTGAAAGCTTAGATGTGTAGTTTTTGGATTGCTGGCTAGATGGTTTGATTCTAAATGAGATGGATGAGCTAATAATGCTTAAGGGGATAACCTAAGATGGCTAGCTTTTCTACAAAGATGACTCTAAAGTGAAGCTTATCCAAGAAGATGTGGAGAAACAAGGGTGTCTAATCATAGAAATCATGCCTAGTTGGTAAGGCATAAGCAAGATTAACTCCTGGATGTTGGCTAAATTTGATGGTGCTCTCTAACCAAGCCTCTTGAAGTGCTTCGTCAGTAGCTTTGTCCTCTACTTTGTGGAGTTTGGCAATTTGCAGGCTTGGTGTTATTTCTTTTCTCTTGGCTGAAAGTTCTTGGTATGCCTGAGATGGCTTGAGTTTAACTTTGTGAAACTTTTGTTTGGGTTTGGGTTGCTCTGACATGAATTCTTGAATCTTCTTGGCTTTGAGAGACCTCAGTTATTTTGCTTCAACTAGTTCAACTTCTGGAATAGGTAGTGACTACGCTAAGTGTACCCTAAGCTAGGATTGACCAAGTTTGGCAAACATTCATTCAATAAGTAAAAGACCAAGCAATAGATAGAAGCAACCAGATAGAAGTTTTGATTCCCAGAATGTGATACTTGCGCCAAGGAGTGTGTGTGTTCTACAAATGTTTCGATCAGTCACTTCAAGCACATTAACATCCTAGATGGTTGTCTACAAGGCTGACAGTTGGTTTAGTTAGGGAGTCCTCGATATACCCAAGGTACGTGAGGCCCAAATCCATAGATGAAACCTAAAAAGATGTCACATAGCTGAGAGGAGCGGTAACCCACTTCTCCTCTTTCACTTCTCAAGGGTATAAAGTTCCTTGAGGCTTAGCCCAAGTGAAAAAATCTTGATTCCAAGAGAGGTGTCTTTGGATTCACCTCCCGATTTTTATACTCTGTCGAAACGCTGGAGTTGAGGTCATCCCAAGGGGTGATGAAATCCCCAAGCAAACCTCCCAAAAAGTGTAAAACAAGACCACATACCTAATCTTGGGCTTTAAAAGACACATGTTTATTCCAATTGATGATTTAGATTTTGTAAGCTATGATTGAAGACACTTGTGATTATGGCATACAATGTTCATTCTAATTTGATAGCATCGTCAGCATAATGAAATTCGAGAGATCGTCAACATAAGAAATGCGAGTGTCATTGAAAATGTATCAAAACCATGCGATATTCATTGATTGTTAGGCATTCAAGATTGAGTGTGAGTTTTTTTTTTAAGCCCAAAACAAAGATATGTGAAACTTGATTTGTCAAGCGCGCGCCCGGAGGCCCTCCATGTCAAGATTTGTCCAATTTTTATGCCCAAATGAAGTGTGAGCGAGATTAATGCGCATTCAAGGAATTTTCTAACTTAGAAAAACCACTAAAGACCCAAGTGAATGGAGTTTGATCTTTGTGGAGCACTTAACACCCTCTTAGGTAGACCCATCTCCATAGATGGCGTTGAGATTGCAACCAATGGTTAAATTGATGGGTGATTAAAGAGGGTGAGTCCAACTACAAACTTACTCAAAGCGTCTTTATTAGTTTTTATAACTTAGAAGATTTCAAAAATGTGAATTCTTTTTATGCCCCAAAAGATGATTATTTGATCTATGGCATTCAAGATTGGATTTGTTGTTTTAATCATGCATTCATAAAATAAAAATTAAAACTTGATTTTAATCCATGGCACTCAAGAGTGATTTTAGCAACATGCATTCAAAGACAAGTGATTGAACATTCAAGTTTTTTCCTTTGAGCATTCAAGATTGAGATTTTGTGTGTTGTTTTAAAAACTTTGAAGTGTTTTGTTTTAACCTTAGATCATTCAAGACTGTTTTGGACTCAAAAGTGAAAATGACTCTTTGGACTTTGGTTTTCATTCAAGATTTTGTGTTCTAGTTTGCATATTTTAAGCCCAAAAATGATATTCCTAGATTGTTTTGATGCATGAAAAACCTAAGAAACATTCAAGATTTTGCAACAAGACATTTGTTTGGAACAAATAACAAAGCTTTTACGACAATTTTTGGCAACCATTTAGGACTCTTAGTTTTCATGAGAATTTTAAAAGAACTTTAAAATATTTTCAAATGAGGTTCATTTTATTCTTGATTGATGCTTTGAGTTTGATTTAGATTTTAGTGTGCACTTAGTGTTGATTTTGAACCTTTTGAAATGGAAACTTGAAGTTCTTTTTAAATTCCCAAAAATGAAGTGTTCCTAACTTTGCATGAATGCATCTAAAACCTTGATGTTGCAAGGATGCAAATGATTGGATTGGTTTAGTTTCATTTGTTAAAAGATTTTTTCTTTTTTGCAAATTTTTAATTTTTTAATGGATTTAAGTATGATTTGGGGGTTCATTTTAAGCACTAAAAAGAAGTGTGTATGATTTTGCTTCCTACAAAAAAATGGCCAAGATCTCCCACAAGAAGAAGAAGAAGAAGTAGATGGAATAAGAAGAATATAGACAAGAAGAGGAAGAAGAATTCCAAGTGCTTTGTCCACCTATAAGCTTGAAAAATCTGCAAATACTATGAGATAGACTATGAGTTCCTTTGTCTTCTTCATGCTCATGTGGACCTACAAAACCAATTTATACAATCCTACCAATCACAAAAACAAGCAAAATTAGCCAAAATTAGCAAATGACATACAAAATTTGATTAAAAAAGTTAATGAAGATGACCCATGCAAGGTCCCACCAGGCATGCCAAAATGTATATGAGCAATGTTAGTATGCTAATAGAAACCAAATTTAAATAAAGCTTCTACAAACTAAACAAAATTCATAAACTTCAAGATAGACTAAGATGAACTCTCAATTGAGAATATGAGCCATTAATGGACTCTCTTAATGAGAAGCTCTCTTGTTGAGTGGCTTTGTCTAAATAGATAGGATGTATACTCAAGCTTATGCTTCAAAAAGGGTTTCAAATGGAGTTGGAATTTGGGTGTGAGTGTATGGTTTTGATGTAAAATGGCTTCTTAAAATGGCATTATGACTTTACTTCATGGATTGTGTTATTTTGCAAAGGGGAAGGATCCAATTTATAGGCAAGAGGCTTGAGGGATTGAGGGCTAAGATGCAAGGATGGGAAAAAGCTCATGAAGGGCTCAGATTGCATGAGAGGAGAGCACATGGATTTTGCTTCCTTACAGCCAATCAAGGAGTGACACATGTCACAGGGTGAGAGGATGGAGGAAAGGGGAAGGATGAGTCAACAAAGGAGGCTCAAGGGATAAAATCTTGTAAGGGCTTGTAAGAACAATAAAAGGGCTTGGAAGAGTCATTTATGGCCTAGTGGGCTTCATAAAGTTTTATGGTTGGAATATTTTGAGGGAGATGAGAGCAATTTCGACTTGGACTTGATTAGGAAGGTTTTAAGCTTGCTTAGGCTTGTACAAATGATTAGAGGATGGATTAGGATGGTTTAGGATTAGCTTAGGGATAGGCAAGTGGATGGCATTTAATGAGGGTGGGTGAAGGAGGAGATATTTGTTAACTTTGGCTTGGGTTAGTAAGTCTTAACCCATGTTTAGGGAATGTGACAAGGTTGGGAGGGGATTAGGATTAGGTTTAAAGACATCTTCTAGAAGAGTCTAGACTTTGGATGAGGATAAAGACTTTCTAGAATAGTCTAGAATTTCCTAGGATGAGGATGAAGACTTTCTAGAAGAGTCTAGAACTTCTTAGGATGAGGATAAATTAGATTTTTAGGAAATAAATAAAGTTTTATTTATTTCAAGGGTTTGGGTTGAGGAGATATTTATTAAAACTTTTTTAATAAACATGAGGATTAATATTTAATCTTAATTAAATATTTTGAGTTGGGATTAGGGGTAGGAAATGATGGGATTAGCCTTTAATAAAAATTAAAGAAGGATTAGAAGATTTTGGAAGAGGTTAGTGGTCTTAAGGAAATTGGCCAAGTTTTGGGCAAAAAAAAAAAAATTATTTATTTTGGGTTTTTTGGTCAATTTATTAATTAAATAATTAATAAATAAGGAAATAATGTTTAAATAAGATTTAAACATTTTTGGGAGGGATTCCTTAATTAAATATTTTAAATTAAGATAAAGGGATTTAATGGCATAAAAATTAATTAATTAATTAATTAAATAATTAATTAATAAATGATGATGTTATCAGAAATTTTTTAGAAAATAAACATACTTTATTTTCTAAAAGTTTTTAGGTGTCTACAAACTTAACTCTTTTATTAGGAAAATCAACTAGGGAGACTTAGGCATCTTTGATTTGATCGATCAAGGGGACTTACTTCAAATCCATGGAATTAAATTTCCAAAGGGCTTTGTCATAGGTAAGTCTAAGGCTTTGGTGATAGAAGATGGCATGATGTTATTAGAGGCTCCAAAGTCTATAATGCAATTGCTCAGCTTATGGCCACAAATAAACAAGGAAACATAAAAGGGATTCAATTTTTCAATCACAGGGGGATTCTTTGAAGTTTCAACATTTATAGATGCACCTTGAACTAATAGAGTTATTTCATCATCAACGAGAGATTCAGGGGATGAAACATAATTCACTTGATGGGTCATGTCTTGATGGGAAAAATACATATTCAATTACTATATCTATTTCATTGGGATTTGATCTTAAATAATTAGCAGAGGAGATATGAATCTTTATGGACTTACATAATTCAATAATATTGAAGGTAGGTTCTGTTAGAAACCATAGTCCACCAATATAACTGGGGGGGAACCAGTTATCCAAAAATTAAAAAATTTATCTTCTTTAAACAAACTTAACCATTCAACCAAAGTAAACAACAACCATAAAAAGATGCACATAGAAAATTACACTAGATATCTTAACTAAGGAAACCCTTAATCAGAGGGAAAACCCTAGTGGGAATGATGCCCACAAGATGATGTACTAATACAAAGATTCCTTGTTAGAGGATGGACCCTATTAGGAGTCTATTACAACATTTAGTACATGTGAGTCCCTATTAGGAGACTTTGAGTTCCTTTTAGGAGATTCCAACCCTATTAGGAGTTGTGCCAACCTTTTAGGAGTTTTGGTACAATGTATGCAAGATGAGCCCATTGCCCAAACATGCAATTTCAACTACAAGAAGAGTTCACTACTCAAACATGCAATTTACTATTATGTTCTTCTTATCTTTGTTCTATCGACTAAACCAATCACTATCAGACCTTGTAGACTAGGTCATGAACCTTGAATCCAAATATCAAACATCATATCACTCAATAAAACCTCGACAGTGAAGTTTCCTTCACTTCCAAACTACTCTGCTTAACTTTAAATTGAACACTCTCTACTTACAATCACTTCACATCAATAAAATTCATGTCATACTTGATAAAGGAAAATGTCCTTCCTTTATACCGAGTCCTCTAAACAATTTCCTAGGTCAACTGTTAGATCTTCTCAATTAATCATTATAGGATCACATTAAGAACATGTTACACTTAGTGATAACATTAATCTTCCACCTTTCAAATTGAATTTATTTCCATACACTCAATATTATGACGAGTAAACTCAGCCACATCATCACCAAGATGTCTTCTTTATGTCTTCAACCTCGATTCTTAGAATAACAATTCTGCTAGGAGGTATAACAAGTTTACCAAAACATGCCTCTATAAACTCTATCTCAGAATAAATATCACCAAAAATTACATAACTTCTTTCAGACCTATCATTTCTTCTTATGACATTAACTACATATACCAGATACTTAGAAGTATCTACCATAACCTTAGATAGTTACAATACTCAACTAGCTATTTGTACCAACTTAATATTTCCACTATTTTTCTGTCAGATACCATAGAAAACTACTATGTTGACATCTAATGAGCCTCTAAAAGGACATTATTTTGAGAAATTTTTATCTTGTTTTTAATAGTTATCTTCCAGAAATAGTTTATGACTCTATGGTTTAAGCAAAAGAACTTATGTTTTATGAATATGCTATCTATATGTTAAGACATGAAGATTGAAGTATAGATTGATCAGTTATGTTGTGTTTGCTTGAATCTATTATTTTTTATGGTTTAATGAAGGATATTACATGCTGATAAATATTTCCTTGTCCATGCTATGTTTGGGTAGGTTCCATCTTGCAGCCATAAGATTTGCAAGAGTGATAATTTGAAAATTTTACCTTTTCTAAAATTGATGATGAAATGAATGCATGCATGTAGAGGTTTTTGTGTTTAATTCATTGTAGGTGTTGTCATGCATATTGAAGACAATATTTCATCACTAAGTCAAAGTTGACCAGATGATTGATGAATCACCACATAAGTAAATCATGGTGCAAATTCTATTATGATTGCGCACGAAGAGAACTTCCTCAACTTGCTATTGTGTGCTAGAAAATGTGACTTGTTGGAAGCACGAATCAACAAGCAAACATTAGTTAAAAAATCTCAAATATGCATCAAAGATTCAACAAAATGAAGGTACATTAACTAACTAATGCTTGCTTGAGTTTTGCAACTCTAGGCAGCCAACAAATCAAATCCTCTAGCCACCTCTACAGCTCAACAAGGGCACCCATGAGAGGCCTTGTTGGTGTGTTTAAGATGGAGGGTATGTTTGGTGTGCTCTTCAAACACAAAAAAATGATGAATCTCTTGAGTGAATGTGAAAATGTGATTGAGGATGCAATATGATCCTAAACTACATGAAATGAAGAATACTTCAAGAAATGGCTATGGATAAAGCCATACTTGAAAGCATCCAATGGTGAAAATATGAAATGAAACAAAGAAACTAACTAGATATGCAAGCTAAACTAAGATGTAAATAAAATGGAGATGAAAAAATGCATGTAAACTAGACCAATAATGCAAATGCAAAGCTAAACCAGCTACCAAATGGTTAGTATTCACCTAGAAATCTCTATGAAAACTCAAACTACAATGAAAACCCTAACATGAAAACTCAAGACTCAAAATGACATGGTAACAATGCAATAATATGCAAATGCTTGAGACAAGGCCTCTATTTATAGGCTTGAGGGAGGGCTTGGTGAGGTGGCATCCATGTAGATGCCACATAAGGTGACATGCAAGCCATGCAAATAGTCAAAAATTCAAAGTTTGCTCACACGTGTGAGCAAACTTGAGAAGAAGAGTGGGAGACAAGAGTGCAAAGGGGAGTGTGTAGGCATGCCATCTCACACATGTATGAGCACACTCTTAGGCTAATGAGAGGGATTAGGGGGGAGATTAAGAATGATTAAGTAGGATTAGAGAAGAAGTGGGCTTAAGAGGATGACAATGATGGTTATAGGCTAGGCTCTAGGTTATGCTTAAGATTAAATTAAATGAAATTTAATTTAATCATGGGTTTATAGGAATTAATAGGATGTGAGGATTAAATAAACAAAACTTATTTAAAAAAGGGGATAATGGAGGGTCATGTGTTAAATTAATTTAACACATTAAGGCTAGAAGTATTTAAATTAAATTTAAACACTTAGGAGTATGAACTCATTTAATTAAAATAATCTAATTAAATAAGCAAAAGAATGTGAGCAATATAATTAATTAATTAATAATTAATTACAATGTCACGGGCAATATTAATAAATTAATATAGTTTTTAGGGACGATTTTAAGTGTCTACAGCTATATTCCTAGGGGAGTTAAAACATAGTTAATAAGTCTTTCTATTGTAAACTTTATCGTCTATAATTTATCCTCATTGATGGAGTGATCATAGGAGTAGGAAATTGTTGAAGCTTTCTTTTACATAAATTCTATTGTAACCTTGAAAAGGGATTTTGATCTTTTCCTAATTTAACTAGAAGGAAATAAAGTAGATTGTTCTATTTAGCAAAGTAGAATCTTGTTTTCAAATGTAATCTCTTATTATAAATGAATAGAATATAGAGTTCAAGTTTCCACCTTCAAACTTGATTGTTTTCTATTTACTCATCCAAGTCAACCCACTTGGTGAGAAAACTACTTTGTTAGAATAGATTTCCTTTCTTAGTTTGTTTCCTTGCAAAATAGACTTCTACTATTCCTGCAACCATTGATAATAAAATCATTGAACTATTCCTGCAACATAGGTGTTTAAGTAGATTTACTATTTGCAATATTACTCTAAGCTTTAAGGCAAATGTTGTTTCAGTTCCTAGCTTACCTTCCTTTAGCATTCCTTTTCTGTTGTAGTTGTAATGACTTAAAGAGGAATCAGACCATATACTTTGTAACCACCCTCTCAAGCTTAAGCTCTCAGGTTAAAAAATAAAATGAAGTTAGTATGTTATTCTTAGAAAAAAAACATGATTTTGTCTAGTCATGGAGTGAATGTAGAAGGATGTCCAATCCTTTATTACTAAGGTATTTAGCTGAGCAACCATTTTTGGTGCTATTGTAGGGGAAGGTGTTAGTCTAATTCAACCCTAAAGTCATTATGTTAGATTAGATTTTACATTTTTGCATGCATAAAAGAAGAGACCTCTTTGAGATATTTCTTCCCTGTAATATTCAGGAAGACATTTTTGATCTTGAACTTGAAGAACTACATATCAAGAATGAAGAAGAACCTTTTGAAAATCTATTCACTGCTACTCAAGAATGAATACCCTCATCCTCTAATGAATCCTTGCTTCTAAATGATCTCTTTTCTAAACTTGAATACCAAGATAATCCACTTGCTTTTGTCATATATCAAGCACTGTTAATAGTACCTCCTCCAGGAAAGGCTCAGCCTCAACTTCAACCAATGTTTCCCTTTCCTATACCTCCTCAACAAGGTAACCAAAATTTGAAAAATATACTTGCTACTACACTTCCCAACTTTTACGGCTTGATCATTGAAGACCCTAAAACCATTCTCTTTGAGTTTGACATACTATGTAGAAGCTATGTATATATAACTGATGCCCACAAATTGAAGTTGTTTCCTTCTATCCTCAAAGAAGCTACTCTGAGATGATTCATGGTGTTGGGTGCCAATGTTGTAGTAGATTGGCCTATGATGAGTAGTCTATTTATCACAAAGTATAAGGAATATTGTAGGTGTTAGGATTTAAAGGGGGATGACATTTTGTCCCAAAAAGATGATAAAACATTAGAAGACTATGTTTCCTAGTTTATGTTTAACCTACAGTGTAAAACACAACATTAATTGAATGAGGAGTCAAAGAAACATCTTTTTCTAAGAGGTCTAAATGAAGCATTGAAGCTCTCAACCTTATGGTGGGAGGGGACATTACTCAAAAGACTTGGACTAAGATAAAGAGTATATGCTTGAACTATTCTAGAGCTTCTATAAAGAAAGATAGGGGACTTAGAGACCTATCACATAAGTCTAAAGGCAGTTTAAGAGTATCCAAGATGGCATTATCTAATTTGCTATCAGGCTTCAAGAAAGACATCATTAATGATGTAGCCACTCAACTATACACCATGCAAGCCTAAAGGAAGAAAGATGAAGTTGATGACATGTTGACTTAATACTGTCCACATTGTAGAGAAAAGAAAAATCATTGTAGATGTAAGTCTGTTGCAAGTATGGAGACACAACCAATGCCAACTGAGTTCAAAGATGTTGATGAAAATAGAGAGGTACTCTATGTTACTCAAAGAAGGCCATGGGCTCAAAGACAAGGTATGCCACAATATCCTCTTCAAAGATATCATAATAATAATCAATGACACAATTTTCAAAATACTAGTTTTAGTGGAAATCATAGTTGGCAACAACCCCAATAGGGTTGGCAACAATCCCAATAGGGTTGGAAACAACCTTAGCATGGTTGGAAACAACCTCAATAGGGTTGGAAGAAACCTCAAAATTGGAGTCCCCAATCTAGTCAACCAACCATATTACCACCAACTCAGTAGCAAGCTCTAATGCCTCCTCCTATAGCTACTAATGCTCCTTCCAAGAAGATGTAACTATTGGTCTCAGATTGGTTTTGACAATTGAGTGTCAACACACTTAACCAATTTTCAAGATGATGTTGAGTACAATATAGAAGTTGATCTATAGTGTGTGTAGAGCCAAAGAATTCAATAGGTACCAAGTGAACTTTAGGTGTCGGGTGAAGTTCAAGTGCTGAGTGATAAGTGATGTCGAGTCACTATAGGTGCTGAGCAGAGTCTAAATGCCAAGTGAAATAGAATTACTATAGGGGCTGAGTGAGACTGAATTCCTAAGCATCAACAAATAGTAAGTGTTGAGTATCATAGAATCAACATATGAGTTTGTATCTTCACAAACTCGGATGTAAACTATTTTTGAGACAACTTAGGATTACTCTCGAAGGATCTTGAAGATAACATCAAATCTTTTACATTACCTATGTAATCAGCATGTAACCAATAACAAAAATGGAGAAGGCATATAGCCAATAGGAAAAGTGCAAGAATTGAGCAAGAAATGAAGAATGAATATTGATCATAGATTCATACCTAACCCTAATTCTTTGAAGCCTTTAAAAGGAGGATGAAACCCCATTGTGTGTGTGGATGTGAGAAGTGTGTGGGTGAATTAAAGCAAAGTACAAAAGGGTGTAAGGACTTAGAAAGGGCAGAACAAAATTGTAGAATTCAGTTGATCAAGAACAAAGTATCAAAATTTTGAAGAGAGACATATCAGATCAAGCAAGGATTAGAACAGATAGAGAAAACAAGGATCTGGAATCAATAATTAAGGATTGCAAGTCTTCAAGTTAAGACTTTCTAATACTCTCTAGCAATTGTATTAGGAATGAAAATCCTATGATGATAAGTTGGTTTAATAGACATGTTGTAAGCCTTCAGACAAGGTGCTAAATCATTTAATAGGTTAACATTTGAAGTGAATGTTTGTAAATCCTTTAACCAAGTCACTTTTAACAGGGTGTAAACTCTTTAATAGGATAGACCTTTCATAGGGCAGACCATTGGAAGTGGTCAAACTTTGTAACCTTAAACAGTTACATATTGCTACAGTGATACTTTGTGGGTGTCATCCCCACCCTAGTTTTACCTTCTCATTTTTGGAGGGTTTTTGGGTTACCAAATTCTTGTGTTATCTATTTTCATGCATGTCTTTGCTTTCATGTTTATTACATGAATTAGATGCAAGTGAATGATATCAGTTAAAAGGTTTTGAAAAGGTTAAAGTTAGTTACTTCTGATTCATCCCCCCCTCTCAAAAGTAAATCTTCCCAATTGTAAATTCCAACAATTGGTATCAAAGCCTAGTTCTCACAAGGAGGAGCCTTACAGCTTGGCAAAAAGATCTAGAAATGGAAGTCTACAAACTTGGGAAGATCATAGAGAATCAAGAAATTGATATACAACTTGCTCTACATGCTTTGGAAGAAGCTAGGGAAGAACTGAGAAAATCCTTAAAGAGAAGAAAAGAGATTTCCATAGCTGAAAATGATACACAATACAAGGAGATTGACACCTCAAAACTATTTACAAATGGATATTCCAAAGAGTTTGATGTAGCAATAGTAGACCTGATGGAGAAGAATAAAGTTCAATTAGAAGAAATCAGAATACTCAAGCTTGAACAAGAGTCACAAGCCATGATGCTTTGTGAGGTGACTGAACAGAAGAAAAGAGCCATTGAAGATAAGGCTATACTAGAAGAAGACAAGAGAAATCTAGCCAACAGACTAGAAGAAAAGTCAATTGAACTTGCAAGAATTTCAAACATGTAGCTAGACACCCTAAGTCAGATGATGAATGTACATCATGAACTAAATGTCAAGGACATTGAGATCTCTACACTGAAGATGAAAAATGAACAACTACAAAATGACTTGAAAAGAGAGAAGGAGATTGCAGAGAGCTTCAACAAACCTAATGAGGCCATTAATTACTTTGAGTAGCTACTAAAATTACCAAGGGCTAGCAATGATACTTCAGGACTAGGATACACTAGCACTGAACAAGGAGAGTCATCCAAGACTACAAAAAAAAGGAGTAACAAAGGTAAGAATACTAAACCTACTTGTCATTTTTGTGGTAAAAAAGGACACACCTCTAATGTATGCAAGAGAAAGAATGCTCATCAACACAACAAACCTAAGAACATGAGTCACTAGCATAAGTGCAACAAGCAAGGACATCAAGCACATAACTACAAGACTAGGACTGTCAAAACACCAAGATTAAAAGGTCACTACTACAATTGCAAGAAGTATGGACATAGAGCTTTTGAGTGCAGATCAAAGCCTATGTGGACACCTAATCAGCCAACAAGGTGAAATAACCATGGACATCACTACAATTGGGACTACAACACCAGGTATAGCTGTCATTACTATCAAGAATATGGACACATTCTTGAAAATTGCATAAGAACACATTTCAATGGAAACTACAGTGGATGGTTGAGTCAAACCACATGTTTTAGCTGTTTGAAGATTGGTCATATCAGAAGGAATTGGCCAACAAGGTCAAAGACACCCAACTCAAAGAATAATAAAGGAAAAGAGAAGGTAGATGTTGAACACATCAGAGGAGAAATGAATAAGATTTGGAAGAAGAAAGATGGGAGTAGCACATCAAATGAAGGGATCTTCACCTAAAAGGTCAAGTGGTCACACTTCATCAAACTAAGCGAAAAGAAGGCATGAGGGACTGATTTACAAAACTTTATCATACATCAATTCCTAAATAAGAAAAAATTGAAAAGAAGAGATCAACATGAATAAAGATGCAAAAGTTAAAAATTTCAAGATTTCATAAGTATTACCAAGTTGCCCTCAAATGCCTAGTAAAATTCAAGTACAAGCTGAGTTGACTGTCAAAATCAATGGAAGCTGAATGACTAGTTGCACCCGAGTTGGTAGAGGAAGCCGAGTAAAGAGAAATTTCAGTTAAAGCTAAGTAAAGGATACTTCTATGGATGTTGAGTGATGAAAATCCAAAGGAAGCTGACTAATGTAAAAATCCTTAAGAAGCCAAGCGGATAGTTGTAAGTGCACTAAACATTAAATGCAATGAAAATAGGGTATATTATCATGTTCTCAATCATTTTTCTTCATCATGAATGAAGAGAAAAGAAGAAGAAGAGTGCAGAACAACTTCAAAGCAGAGAATCTAGTGTGTAAGTAGATTTCAACAATGATTTAGCACAATTTCATCAAATTCAAGGTATTTACATTTGTGCTGAGTTATGCAGTTTCACATTTTCTTTGTGTACAAACCCTAGATCACACAAATAGCTTCTAGCTATAGGAAAACATAGGAGAAGGAACCATTTGAGGTACAACTAGTGTCCAATGAAGTGAAACAACCTAATTTCCACCCAATCCCTAAAGTGGCATATAAAAATGACCCACCTGGAGCCCTATCTATCATACCTCCTAAAGTAGTTATGGTTTAGGATGTAAGAAGATGTTATGACTATAAAATTGGAGCCATAGGTGAGATGGAGATGAGGGAAGCTTATGATAAATTGTGTAAAAATGGAGTTTCGAAAGAGGAGTACCAAATTGTTGAGAAGAAGGGTTTAACGTGAGCCCTAGAATTCCCCACAATTTTCAAAACTAAATGGATAAGGACAGTGCTTAGTAGGATACATGATGGAAGCTTATGGTTGGAGGATGGTCCAGTAAAAATTACAAAGAGAATTGTACATAGAGTGATAGGGTACCCAACCCTAGATCAACCAAACACCCTTAGGAGTGATTCTAAGGAAGCAATTAAGAAAAACACTGGTACCAAGTAGAACAAGAGAGGAATGACAATAGACACCATTCAAGACCCTCTTGTTGACTTTTTTGTTAGGGTTATTGCACATAAGTTCTACCAATTCAACAGACTAAATAGTGTGCCTTGCATTACAATGGATGTGGGGTTACAAATTGGTGAAAAACGATCATACTTATAATCTTGCAGAACTGCAACTGAAACAAATTAATGAAAATTTAGTAGCAATAAGGAGAATCAAGGGAGCCCAATGCAAGTTTGGTGCTATTTTGATTTGTATATTCTTTTATGCATAGAATGAGTTTCCTTCTTTGGTAAAATAGTTTGGAAAGCAAATAGGTCTATCATAGCTCAAGTTAATGAATACATAGAACAAATTGGAACTAATTTTGAAACCCTTATGACTAGCTATTTTGAAGACTTCAAGAAGACCATGAAGTAAAGGCTAAGAATTCCAGTTTCATTAGTAGAGAAGCATGTAAATGATGTATGATTTTTTGTAGATATTGATTACACCTATATTCAAGCTGCCATACCAAGAGTTAGATGGCTAAGACCTCTTAGCTATGAAATAAATATAGATGAGGCATCAATAGCTATAACTGCACTACTAGCTGAGGAAATGGACAAAAGTGCACCACATTTTGAAACCTATGATGTGGTCAAGTCAAAGGTGGATATGGAGTTAAAGAATACCTCCACACTAAAGAAGAAAGACAAACTTATAAAGAAGTTAAAGGTCAAATTTGGTGAGGTCACTACAGAAGAAGAAGAAGGTGAAGAAGTAGAAGATGATGAAGAGGAAAAAGGATAGGAAACACTTGCTTTGACCCAAGGCATGGGAGAGGATGTAGAAGAAGAGGAAGGTGCTAAACAAGAAGCACCAAAGCTAGAGCCAAAGAAGAGAAAAGCACAAAAACAACCAGTTGCACAACCCAAGGGGAAAAAGAAGGAAACAAAGCCAAGCCTAGCCAAGCCAACTACAAGGGCAGATACTAGGGTAATAGTACAAGTGGCAAAGGAATAGGGGAAGAAAAAGGCCATAGAGCAAGGAGAGCCTATAGAACAAAAGAAAAGAAGAAAATATGTTGCACCTCCAAAGTCAGATGAAGAAAACATAGAGTCTGATAATGATCAATTCAGATTGGTAAGGCATTCTACCAAGTCTAAATTGGAAAATGTTTGCAATAACATTAGAGATAATACAAATTTAACTGGTTTAAAGACCGTTGATTTCAATAAATTGTTAAGAGAAGAACAAAACATAGTGGAAGAGTCCATCTACACTATGATGGCCAAGTTCAAGGCCACCCCACTTGAACTAGACAATTCAATGCCTAAGGAGCTAAGCTCCATTGTAGAGAATAAATGGCATTACTACCTTAAAATGGAGAAGGAAATAAAGAAGTCAACATTGGCTCATGTAATGCCTAACCTAAGTAAATTTCAAATGAGCAAGGCTAACAAGAAACATGGGGAGCAAATTTGAACCTAAATACAAAGCCTTTAGAATTTTGCAAAATCAAATTGAAGATGTTGTGCAAAAGTCCACACAAATGTGTACATTGATTTATGGATTAACAACTATCAAGGAAGGGAAAGAAGGTCCCTTTGAGGGAAGAACTAATGAGGAAGAAGAAAAGAATGAAAAAGATGAGGAAGTAGAGAAAGAAAAAGAAGAGGAAACAGTGGAGAAGACACAAGGTGAAGAGGCAACAACTAAGGAGCAACAACTATAATAGAGTGTCCCAGACATCCAATTTCCACCATCAAGTCCTCCACATACAACACTTATAGAAACTATAATAGTTAAGGATGTTCTTGACACTTCAGGTTAGAACATCAATCCATTGACTATAGAGGATCTCAAAAAGATCCTTCACCAAACCATATTTCAATCACAAGTGTGCACAAATCCTATTTTGGTGAGTGTGGAAGAATTACAAAAGGCTTTAGCAGAGATTACTAGGGAGAAGGTGAACACACAAGAACCACCTTCACAACCTCCCATAGCTACAAAAGATCAACCTAAAGAGCAAGAAGCACAAGATATAATTCCTAAGGTTGATCCCACAATCATAGCAACAACAATTGTTGAGGAGCCAACAAAGGAACAAATAGGAAAAGATGTTCATACAACACAAAGCCAAGGTGCACCTCCTCAAATCATTATCATTGATCAAGGTAGTAGAGAAGAAGAAAAGGAAGAGGAGAAAACCCCTAAGGAAAAAGAGCAGGAGGCAATAAAGACATTGGTGAACTTGCCTACCTCAGGAACTCCTACCAAATAGCCAAGCATTTATGTAGTACCACTGCAAATTTCAGCACCAGGTTCAAGCTCCACCAAGGTAGTAAGGGTACTTCACTATGGAGGCCCTACACTTGATGAGGAAATAGTCATACCTAGTTATGACTCCAAGAGAATGAACCTAGCACAGATAAATGAAGTGCAAGAGGCATTGGAGAGAAGGAAGAAGTAGGAGATACTCAGAAATGAGTATAGACAAAAGAAAGCATTAGTGGAAATCAAAGACATATTCCTTGATGCATTCAACTTTCCTATACCTGATGAAACAAAGCCCATTATGGAGCAATTGTCCAACATAGTGGACTAGGTACAAAATGAAGACCTTGATACAAATGTTAAGTTATTAGAGTGGTCTAAAAAAAAATTTTTGTGTGCTAGAAAATGTGACCTGATGGGAGCATGAATCAACAAACAAACATTAGTTAAAAACCTCCAATATGCATCAAAGATTCAACAAAATGAAAGACCATTAACTAACTAATGCTTGCTTGAGTTTTACAATTCTAAGCAGCCAACAAACCAAATCCTCTAACCACCTCTATAGCTCAACAAAGGCACCCATGAGAGGTCTTGTTGGTATGTTAAGATGGAGGGTATGTTTGGTGTGCTCTCCCAAACACAACAATGGAGTGAATCTCTTGAGTGAATGTGCAAATGTGAGTGAGGATGCAATATGATCCTAAACTACATGAAATGAAGAATACTTCAAGAAATGGCTATGGAGAAAGCCATACTTAAAGCATTCAATGGTGAAAATATGAAATGCAACAAAGAAACTAACTAGATATGTAAGCTAAACTAAGATGTGAATGAAATAGAGATGAGAAAATGCATGTAAACTAAACCAATAATGCAAATGCAAAGCTAAACTAGCTACCAATGGTTAGTATTCACCTAGAAATCTCTATGAAAACTCAAACTACAATGAAAACCCTAGCATGAAAACTCAAGATTCAAAATGGCATGGTAACAATGCAATAATAAGATATGCAAATTCTTGAGACAAGCCCTCTATTTATAGGCTTGAGGGAGGGCTTGGTGAGGTGGCATCCATGAAGATGCCACATAAGGTGACATGCAAGCCATGCAAGTGGTCAAAAATTTAAAGTTTGCTCACACATGTGTGAGAAAACTCGAGAAGAAGAGTGGGAGACAAGAGTGCAAAGGGGAGTGTGTAGGCATGCCATCTCACACATGTGTGAGCACACTCTTAGGCTAATGAGGGGGATTAGGAAGAAGATTAAGAATGAATAAGTGGGATTAGAGAAGAAGTAGGCTTAAGAGGATGAAAATAATGGTTATAGGCTAGGCTCTAGGTTATGCTTAAGATTAAATTAAATGAAATTTAATTTAATCATGGGTTTAGAGGAATTAATAGGATGTGAGGATTAAATAAATAAAATTTATTTAAAAGAGAATGATGGAGGATCATGTGTTAAATTAATTTAACACATTAAGGCTAGGAGTATTTAAATTAAATTTAAATACTTAGGAGAATGAACTTATTTAATTAAAATAATTAGAAGAATGTGAGCAATGTAATTTATTAATTAATAATTAATTACGATGTCACAGGCAATATTAATAAATTAATATAGTCTTTTGGGATGATTTTAAGCGTCTACAATTTCAAATAAAAGTCAATGAGAAGATATCTAGTGAGATATCACTTTCACAAGTTGAATTGGCTAAGAAGGTTGAAAAAGTGAAATCATTACTTGAGAATATATTCTCATTGTACTCCAAATTGTGTGACTCATCATACTTCACACAAGAAAGTAGCCAAATAATACTAAGCTTGGAATGAAATGTCAAGATTTCTAGCACACAGCTACCCAAAGATCTAGCTCAAAGTGAGAAGCATTTTGAAAAAATGCTTCACACTTAGAAGGAGTTAGTTGTATTGACAATAGAAGAGGCCAATGTCAAGGCCAAATTGATATAGATTCAATTTACCATTACTCCACATCTGGAAGTACTACACAAGGAAATGGCCTATGTCTAAAATGTTTTAAAGAAAGATCCCAATCTTTCTACCTTAGAAGGCCTTGTACATCTTGCAGCAAAGACAACCATCCAACACAAATCATTGGAAATTTCCTTAGATAATTGGGATGCTTCTCTAAAGATGATAATGTGGGCAAATAAAACATTTTTGGCTAAATATTCTATTCATTCTTAGGACCCTTTGACATTAGTGTCAAAAAGGGGGAGATATTCATTATGCATATAATAAGAATGGGTGAATATAATAAGAATGAGGAGATAATACATTCTTTGACAAAGGTAATAAAGAAAGGGGGAGTTATTCAACTTTTGAAGAAGAAATAAGGGAATAAAGCCAAAAGGATGCAAAAATTGCAAGAAGATGTGAAAGGGGGACCATAAACAAAATAAACAGAGGCAAAAGAATGAGAAGACAAAGAGTATCAGACACATCAACATGAGACAAATTTAGCACAAGAGTATTTGGTAATAGGAATGGAATTTTGGTTACATAAATGGCACATCATCTTAGAGGGAATTACAAATTTTTGAGGTATATAGAATTTTTGAATAAGTTTTTGACGTTTTGTACATATGCTGAACAGAATGTGTATTATACTCATAGAGATCAGATTCATAATGTTTAGTTAAGTGTTTTTGCCACTCATGTCAAAGGGGGAGATTGTTGGTCTCGGATTGGTTTTGACAATTGAGTGTCAACACACTTAACCAATTCTCAAGATGATGTTGAGTATAATATAGAAGCCAAGTTATAGTGTGTGTCGAGCTAGAGAATTCAATAGGTGCCGACTGAACTTTAGGTGCCGAGTGAAGTTCAAGTGCCAAGTGATAAGTGATTTTGAGTCACTATAGGTGTTGAGTAGAGTATAGATGCCAAGAAAAATAGAATTACTATAGGAGCTAAGTGAGACTGAATTCCTATAGGTGCCAAGCATCAGCAAATAGTAAGTGCTGAGTAACACATAATCAACATATGAGTTTGTATCTTCACAAACTCATATGTAAACCATTTTAGTGCTAACTTAGGATGAATCTCGAAGGATCTTGAAGATAAGATCAAATCTTTTACATTACCTATGTAATCAGCATGCAACCAATAAGAAAAATGGAGAA
Organism: Cupressus sempervirens; assembly: GCA_028749045.1. Taxonomy (NCBI): domain Eukaryota; kingdom Viridiplantae; phylum Streptophyta; class Pinopsida; order Cupressales; family Cupressaceae; genus Cupressus; species Cupressus sempervirens. The sequence continues at coordinate 939,767,017 of CM053787.1, forward strand.
GGCATGCAACCAATAGGAAAAGTGCAAGAATTGAGCGGGAAATGAAGAATGAATTTTGATCATATATTCATACCTAACCCTAAGTCTTCAAAGCCTTTAAAAGGAGGACGAAACCCCATTGTGTGTGTGGATGTGAGAAGTGTATGGGTGAATTATAGCAAACTACAAAAGGGTGTAAGGATTTAGAAAGAGTAGAACAACATTGTAGAATTTAGTTGATCAAGAAAAAAGTATTAGAATTTCAAAGAGAGACATATCAGATCAAGCAATGATCAGAACAAATAGAGCAAAATGAGGATCTGGAATCAGCAATTAAGGATTGAAAGTCATCAGGTCAAGACTTTCTAATACTCTCTAGCAATTTTATTAGGAATGAAAATCCTATGATGATAGGTTGGTTTAATAGCCATGTTGTAAGCCTTCAGATAAGGTGCTAAATCCTTTAACAGGGTAACATTCCAAGTGAATATTTGTAAATCCTTTAACCAGGTCGCTTTTAATAGGGTCTAAAGTCTTTAATAGGACATGCTTTTCACAGGGCAGACCATTGGAAGTGGTCAACCTTTGTAACCTTAAATAGTTACATATTGTTGCAGTGATACTTTGTAGGTGTCATCCCCACCCCAATTTTACCTTCTCATTTTTGGAGGGTTTTCGGGTTACCAAATTCTTGTGTTATCTTTTTTCATGCATGTTTTTACTTTCATGTTTATTAGATGAATTAGATGCAAGTGAATGATATTAGTTAAAAGGTTTTGAAAAGGTTAAATTTAGTTACTTTTGATTCACCCCCACCCTCTCAGAAGTAAATCTTTCCACTTGTAAATTCCAATAGTAACTACTAGTTCAACCTAACCCAAATCTGAAAAATATTAAATAATAGACTCAATAGCAAATCCATGTTATCTGATTGAATGATATTCACTTAAGACCAGACACCACTCTTCTTGTACCCCAAGAACCTATAATAACTAAAGTTGAGGATCCTTTGATTAAGCATACAGATGAATCAAATCAGCATACCTCTTTTTTAGCCAGAGAACCCCCATTTCCCCATAGGTTGATAGAACAAGGCCAATCCAAGGAGAACCATACAGTCATTGATTTGCTTAATTAGATAAATGAGATGATAGTAAAAATATCATTGCTAGATGCTATTAAAGAAGTTCCTACCTATACTAAAGCTATTAAGGAAGCATGTAGTAAGTAGCCAGGAAGGAAGAGGAAAGATTCAAAAACCATTCATGTCCTAGGATAGTTTTCTGACTTAATGCTAGAGAAATTAGCTATACCCAAATACTTTGACAGTGGGAGTTCTATAGTTACAATTATTATTAATGGAATCCAAGTTCAAAATGCTATTGTTAAGCTAGGAGCATCTATTAATGTCATGACAAAGGAGGTATTGTATTAGTTTCATATTGTTGGCCTCAGAGAGACACCCACCATCCTTCAACTTACTGATAGCTCTACCATTAAATCAGATGGGCTGATAGAATATGTTATAGTCACCCTAAATTCCTAGGAATATCCGGTTGATTTTATTGTTCTCTCCCCAAAAGCTAACATGGTAGGATATCCTTTAATCTTAGGGAGGCCATGGTTAGCCACTATAGATGCCTATATAGCTTGCTGATTTAGGAAGATGACAATATCCAATGGAGTTCATACCAAGAACCAGACTTTATACTCCCTTGCTCAACCATATTTCCACAAGCTGAATGCATCTTAGAAACCATTGTACCACTTTTACATTCATTCAATCATTTAAAAGCTTCATATTTTCTACATTCATTATTACCTCATGAGATGGATTCTTCTTGCATTTCTCAATTATTCATTACAAATAAGGTTATTAAGATGGAAATTGGTCTAGGTAAGGAACTGAATGTAAACAATGACTTATCACACTCCCAACAAGAAGCTATGTTACAATTACTATAGGAAAATCAGAATGCATTTTCTTGGGATCACATGGACATGAAAGGATTAGATCCTATGCTCTACACTTACAATATTTATATCAGCCCTAACTTCAAACCTATTGGAAAACCTCATAGGAGAGTTAATCCTATCTTAAAGGATATTGTTAAGAATGAATTGCAAAAATTGTTAAATTTTGGTTTTATGTACCCCATCTTTGATAGTCAATAGTTCTCACCCTTGATCATAGTACCCAAGAAGGGAGGAAAATAACAAGTTTGTGAAGACTATATGGAGCTTAATTTAGCCACTAAAAAGGACCATTTTCTATTACCATTTATAGACCAAGTCCTTGACAACCTAACTAGTAAAAAGTATTTTTCTTTTTTGGATGGTTTCAGTGGTTACAATAAAATTCAAATAGCCCTAGAAGATCAAGAGAAAACAACTTTTACCTACCCATGGGGAATGTTTTCCTATTCAATATTACCTTTTAGCTTGTGCAATACCCTGATCACATTTCAACAAGCTGTCATTAATATTTTTTAGAGATTTCTACTGATTGTATGGAGATCTATATGGATGATTTCACTGTTTATGGTGTTACTTTTGAAGAAGTGAAAGAAAATTTAGAAACAGTACTTAAAAGATGTTAGGACTATAACCTATCTTTAAACAGTGAGAGATGTTTTATGATGATGGAGGAAGGGGTAGTCCTAGGCCATTTCATTTCATCAAAAGGTGTCCAAGTAGATCCAGCAAATGTTGAAGTTATCAGTACCTTGCTGACACTAGAGAAGCATAACGATGTACAATTTTTTTTGGGACATGTTGGATATTACAAAGGATTTATTATAAACTTTAGGGAACTTGCAACACCTCTCTACAACATGCTCAAAAAGGATTTTGAATTTGTTTTGGATTCTGACTATGCAACATCCTTCCTATAACTTAAGGAAGTTCTTACCACAATGCCTGTTTTGAGAGGACCGAATTGGGGCTTACCTTTTTACATTCATATCAATGCCTTAAACTATGCTATTGGTGTTGTGCTAGGACAAATAGCAGACTCTATTCAACATGCTATTTATTCCATCAGTAAGAATTTGCAAGGTACAAAATTTAATTACACAGTTGCTAAAAAGTAATTACTTGTGGTCATTTATGATCTTAATAAATTCAGGCATTACATCACTGGATATGAGATATTTGTTCACACTAACCATTTTGCTATAAAATATTTGGTGAACAAACCTACAATTTTAGGAAGATTGGCTTGATGGTTATTTCTCATGTAAGAATTTGACATCACCATAGTTGATAAACTTGGTAAGGCCAATGTGGTAGCCAACTTTCTCTCTCAGTTGCATCTCCCCCATGATCCTATAGCCATTGATGATAGTTTTCCAAATGAGCACCTTTTTCTATTGGTAGCACAAAACCATTATTATGCAGACATTGCTAACTACCTCACCACAAGAAAAATGCTTGCTAGTATACTTCTCTGCCCAAGCCAGAAATCTATTAGTAGAGAAGAGCTTCAATTATTCATGGATTGCTAGGTTTATGTTCTATATTGGTCCTGATCAAGTCATGCACAGGTGTCTAAGAGAAGATGAAACATATGATGTCTTGAAGGCTTGTCATGATGAAATTTGTGGAAGTCACTTTGTAGCCAAAAGAACAACCTTCAAAATCTTAACAACTGGGTATTATTGGCCAAGCCTACACAAGGATACAACTAGATATACAAATAAATGTGACAAGTGTCAATGAATGGGAAGACCCACTAAGTTAGATGAAATGACCCTACAACCTCAAGTAGTTGTCACACCCTTTGACAAATGGGCAATTGACTTTGTAGGACCCATTGAGCCTACTTTACAAGAAAAATCCTACATTCTGGTGTGCACTAACTATGTCACTAAATGGTTGAAAGCTAAACCCATGAAACACCCAAGGGATATCAACGTGGAATTTTTTTTTTATATGAATCCATTTTTACATGGTTTGATGTTCCTAGGCAATTGACATCTAATCAAGGGACTCAATTTACATCAAATTTGATAACTTCTTTTATGGAGTATACCATTAGGCATGGTAAATCATTGCCTTATCATCCTTAGGCTAATGGTCAAGTTGAAGTTACTAATAGGGAGATGGAATCTATTCTCACCAAGACTATAGCATTCATAGGAAGGATTAGGTATCATGCCTTCTTGAAGCTCTCTAGGCTTATAGAACTACCTAGATGTCCACAACTATTTTTACTCCATTTGAACTTGTTTATGGTAAGCCAACCATAATTCCTATTGAATTTGAATACAAAACATTGAAGACTACCTTGGAGCATGGGATAGAACTCAATATTGCCCAATAGGAAAAAATCCTGAGTTTAAACAATCTTGATGAATGGAGGAAATCTGTATTAAACAATACTAAGCTCATTCAACACCAAAGGAAATAGTGACATGATAAGTTTATCAAACAAAAAAAATTTCTCTAGGTGATTGGGCACTCCTTTATGACTCAAGATTAGGAAAGTTCCAAAAATGCTGGTTAGGACCTTATGAAATTGTTGTCATATTTCCAAATAGTTCAGTCTAGTTATCTACCATTGATCCTATTCACTTCAAACTACTTGTCAATGGGCATCACCTCAAGCTTTACCATAAAATAGCCAGTCATGAAGAGTTCTTGTAGAAATTCTAGCACAATGAGGATATCATCATTCCTGTAGCCACTAATTTTGGGTCTTCTACCTTGACTCCGACTAGTTCTTGACTCTGATCAAGATATTCATAAGAAACAATTCTTTTTGAAGTACTTTCTTCGCATCCATTCCACTTCCATTTTTCTCTCTTCCATCTAACCATTCCATCCCATCACTTTGTCAATTTTGATAATCATTTTAGAACATCTTTATTGCAGCAGTTTCTAGGTACCTTCCACATAACTCTACATGCATTTTATTTTATTCATGCTTTTACGATTTGGTATTGTTTATGTTTATTCACTCTTTCTTAGCCTAGCCTAGTGGGACCCATGCCTTCATTTAGTTGGGGGGAGGGAAATATTTAAATGGAGGTTTAATTGTTCTTTTTAAAGCATTTTTCAAATCTCATGTACCTTCAAAGTGCATTGAGATGACCAGAAATAAGTGCACATTTAATATCACATGTTGGTGACCTATCCTTTTGTGATTGCATCATTATGCAATTAAGGACATTAAAAGTGGTTATTTATAATTTGATGATGATTTTTAATGTGTTTGGGTGATTGATCTATACAAACATGAAATTCATGAAATTTGATGCAAAAGAATATTATGAGATATGGTGCATTTAACTTCTCAAGTACACGCCATTTTTTTGAAGCTATTTTTCTGAAAAACTAGAGTCAATGTTGTAAGCCTTGATTTGCTAAGCCTTGAAAATTAAAGTTCTTCAACAATCTAGCTATAATTGACTATGGATGGAGGTATACAGAGTGATCATAGAGTTCTTTTGGGAGATGTAGCTAGCTATGAAATGTTTACTAGAAGGGGATGGATGGATTATTGCCTTAGTCTGAACATATTTAATGAAGAAGTAGCCCTTCAATTTTTGACCCCTTAAGAGATGGAGTTGTAGTGGTTAAGGGTTTGAGAATTGAGTTCTTAGAGGAAGGGATAGATGAATTCACTGGGCTACCCCAAGAGGGCAAAAATTGAGAGAAAGAGTTTGACTTGAAGATGGGTAGGGCACAATTCCTCATACACTAGGACTCACCATTGGATATTAATAAGAAACAAGGAACTTTGAGGCTATCCATTACAATGGAGTTTAGTCAACTTGCTATGTTTATCATTCGATATTTCATGTGTGAGGGATGTTACAAACATCTACATGCCTTGCATTTCAAGCTACTAGCTCACCTACGACATGATTACAGATAGGTAAACCTTCCCAACTTACTATTTAATATTATTCAGAAGCAAGCTTCTCTAGTATAGTCAGGAAGTGATTAGTTGGTCTCTCATCATGGTTTGATAAAGTTAATTGTAGAAAGAGAATTAAATAAACAAGAAATTGGGTTATGTGAGGAATTATTGTAGTTAAAAGAGGTAGAACCTATGTTGGTCAGCCCTAGAGGCCAGGGTGTAGGATGAAGGGAAAGAACATCCATAGGATTCTATAAAGTTGTCCCTAGAGCTGAAAATATTTCTAAAACCTCTCCCTCTAGTCTTAAGACAACTAAGAAATAGATTTATAATGATAAACCCTCCATTATTAGCAAGAAGAAAAGCAAAGAGGTAGAAATTGCTAGTGCTCCTAAAGCCCCGTCATCTGTTAAAAATAGGTCCTCCATTGAGAAGGATAAAAGTAAAATTTTGAAACTTGAAGTAGTAAGGCTAGGATAATTATATGAGGAGAGTAAACCTAATGAACCCTTGCACTCTCAAGAGGAGGAAGACCTACAAAAACCTCCTAAAGAGCCCATGGTAGAAATACCTATAAGTAGGTGGAAATGACAGAGTTCCCCATGCTTGTCAACACCACCCATGAGGAGAAATACAAGACTCTCTAAGAGTAGGGTTTGGGAGGCCTCTATTCCCATAATTATCTTTGAAGTGTCTAAAAGTGAAAAGGAGCCCTCTCTGGGGGGGAAAACTACCACAAACTAAAGCTATGAAAATGAGAGCAAAACTCAGAATCTACCACCTGAAGCAGAGTTTAGCATTAATTATGTGTTTATCGATAGTGATAATGAATCTGATGAGATTGAAATGTCTGAGGAATTTTAAGAAAACCTTGCTATGAAAGATATTAGTGAAAATTCTGTAGAACTCCCTTTAAATAATTATCCAGAATTTAGACCTGAAATTGTTAAAGAAGTATTGGAAAAACTAGATCAAGAAGGGTTGGATAAATTAGCTGTAGCAACCACAAAATCTAGTAAGGAGGAAAAAGAGGAAACAAGTATTGTCACAAGAAGAAGTGAGTATTCCACACTGTAGAATGTCAACAAAACTCATCAATTGATGTCTAAATGGATAGACCTCTTTCATCATGAGCCATTGCCACCATTAGATTTATCCACACCCTTGTTTGCAGGCATTAATTTGTTTCAACAACTATTATGGGAAAGAGGTCAATGAAACTTGGAGAAAAAGAAATTAAAGCATGATATTAATGAGTAGAGCTAGTAGTTGAGATAAAGTTCTAAAGAGAAGACTTGAATAGATTACATGATTGATTCCTAAGTTAATGGAATGTAGGTTTCCATCACTAGTATATGCTCTATTTCTTAAAGAACAATTTGCAAATTATAAGTTAACTAGAATTGTAAAAGGTCTTAACCCCTCTATCTCTACCCCACATGAATTTTATGATGCATTTCGATCTATTCCTATGGACTTCAAAAATTTACTGTATAAATTGTATCTTCACAATTTAACAGTGCCTAATGACACTTAATGGAACCCAGTCCTATACGTAGGGGATATGCAATTAAGGGAGGTAATGTCATGGATGCAAAATGAAACAAGTAGAGAACATCAAGCCACACCCTACAGGGAAAGTGAGATGACAACACCCTTGTTTATGAGGCTAGAAGTCCAATGTTCTAGATGAACATATCTGGACTGGATTTCTATTTTAGGCAATCCTAGAAGACTTGGTAAGGTGAGTACAGTTAGAGAGTAGGCTTTTATAGACTAGGAACAACATTTATCTCAGAATGTTGAAAAATAAATCATTGCCTCAAAGTAGTGATGGGTTAGAATACCACATGATCTAAAAATAAGAGAACCTCACTCTCCACAAAATTTGACTCTTGCTACAATAAGGATTTCTTGGTATATCAACTTGGGGAGAAATTAGTGTAAACATTGGTTACCATTAAGGTATCAACCTCCAATTCTCCTGTAGCCACTACTACTAGTAATTGACAATGCAGAAGATCATGAAATGATTGTTGAAGTTCAAAGCTAGAAGAGGCTCAAGTCAAATTATGGTTACTTCGAGTATATGGGGAATGAGCCAGATGAAAGGACGCCTAGTGAATGGAGAGTATGAGCCAGGATCTTGAACTTCATGATTGTTGGAGACCAGTAATAGTTCAGTTGGGGGGAATGATGAGCCTCTAAAAGGCCCTTATTTTAAGAACTTTTTATCTTATTTTTAACAATTATCTTGCAAGAAACAATTTATGACTCTATGGTTTAAGAAAAAGAACTTATGTTTTATGAATATGCTATCTATATGTTAAGACATGAAGATTGAAGTATAGATTGATCAGTTATATTGTGTTTTCTTGAATCTATGGTTTTTTATGGCTTAATGAAGGATATTACATGCTAATAAATATTTACTCATCCATGCTATGTTAGGGTAGGTTTCTTCCTGTAGCCATAGGATTTGCAAGAGTGATAATTTTGACATTATACCTTTTCTAACATTGATGATGAAATGAATGCATGTATGTAGAATTTATTGCATTTAATGCTTTGTAGGTGTTGCCGCACATATTGAAGACAACAATTCAATGCTGAGTCAAAGCCAATAAGATGATTGATGAATCACCATGTAAGCAGATCATGGTGTGAATTTTGTTATAGCGGCACATGAAGATCGCTTCATCAACTTACTATATTCCTAGGGGAGTTAAACCATAGTTAATAATTGTGTCTATTGTAAACTTTATGATCTATAATTGATCCTTGTTGGTGGAGTGATCATAGGAGTAGGAAGTTGTTGAAGCTTTCCTTTAAATAATTTCTACTATAATCTTAAAAATGGATTTTGATCTTTTCATGGTTTGACTAGAAGGAAATAGAGTAGATTGTTCCATTTAGTAGAGTAGAATCTTATTTTCAAATGTAATCTCTTATTATGAATGAATAGAATACAGAGTTTAAGTTTCCATCTTTAGACTTGATTTTTTTCTATTTAATCATCCAAGGGGACCCACTTGGTAAGTGAACCGCTTTGTTAGAATAGATTTCCTTTCTTAGTTTGTTTCCTTGCGAACTAGGCTTCTATATTCCTATAGCCATTAATAATAGAATCATTGAACTATTCTTGCACCATAGGTGTTTAAGTAGATTTACTATTTGTAGCATTACTGTAGGATTTAAGGAAAATGTTGTTTTAGTTCTTAGCTTAGTTTCCTTCAACATTCCTTTTCTATTATGGTTGTAATGACTTAAAGAGGAATTAGAGCATATACTATGCAACCACCCTCTCAAACTTATGCTTCTAGGTTTCCAAATAAAATGAAGTTAATATGTTATTGTTAGGAAAATACATGATCCTATCTAGTCATGGAGTGAATGTAGAAGGATGTCCAATCCTTTATTACTAAAGTATTTAGCTGACCGACTAACATCAATGACAAAATTAGTCACAAATGTAACATATCATCATAGTAACATATCTACAATACTCCCCCATAGGAATATCATCAACATTCATGCTTCCAACAATCTCCCCCTTTGGCATTGATGGAAACATAGCTGAAAAACATCTAGTTCTAAGAATACCAACAAAAGATTGTTCATCTTTCTTTCCAAATCCTCTTCATCAATCATTCTCCCCCATTTTTTTACCTCAATGTGCTTTCTCTCAAACTATCATTCCATGTTGCACTTCTTCCGAACATACTGTACTCATGCTAAACTTCTTCAACTATTATGCATACTATTTTTCGTGCCAAACTTCACCCCCATTGACATCAATGCCAAAGGTTTTAGCAACCAAATTTTCCACATCAAACTTAGCAAAAAATGATTCTTACTTAGATCAAGTGTCCAAAGACACTGTTCAAAACAACATCCAACAAGAGTTCTAGATGACTCTATCCATCACAGCTACTCCCCCATATAAGAAGCATTAGCATTCAGTCCAGACAAAAATGGTGCTCTATTACACTGGATTGATGCACTCTTGTATCATCTACTCTAATGTAGGAAGGGGCATAACCCCAAGCATACCTTGCAAATACTCAAAATTCTCTTTGCAAAAAAGCTTAGTGAATATATTTGCAATCTGCTCTTTAGTGCTCACATACTCCAATCTAATTTCCTTTTCTACAAATTTCTCTCTCAACATGTGATACTTAATAGAAATATGTTTATTCCTTGAATGAAACACTAGATTCTTAGACATATGTGTCGTGCTTGTGTTGTCACAATGTATAACAAAAGGTTCACTGATTTCTATCCTTATATCCTTTAGCATCTACTTCATCCAAATAACTTGATTGTAATTGTTTACTACTAAAACATGTTTTGCTTCCACTGTACTTTATGATGTACAATCCTACTTCTTTCTTAACCAAGAAACCAATCTTTCTCCAAGAAAGAAGGCTCCACCATTGGGCTTTTTTTGTCATCCATACTGCCTATCCAATCTGCATTAGTGTAAGCACTTAGAGTAAAATCATTAGATCTATCATACCACAATCCAAACTTAGATGTTCCTTTTAGATATCTAAATATCCTTTTGATTGTTGCATAATGTGCTTCTATGGAATCAACTTGGAATCTTGCAACAATTCCAACTCCATTTTTTATATTTGGCCTTGTGTAAGTCAGATATTGTAATCTTCCAATCATAGATCTGTACTTCTTCTACTCAATAGTAGGTGTCTCATCCTTTCTAGATAACTTGTGTCCACTTACCATAGGTATTACAATGGATTTACATGTTTCTAAATAGACCTTTTCAATCAATCCTTCAAGTACTTTGTCTCGAAAATAGAGATTCCTTCTTTATTCTATTTCATATATAATCCTAGAAAATATTTCATTTCTCCTATCATACTCATCTCAAGTTCTTTATTCATCTCTTCAAAAAAAATTTCACTTTCTTCACCATTTCCTCCAAATATGATATCATCAACAAATATTACCAAAATCATCAAACCATCATTAGTTTCTTTCTAATACAAATTACTACCTGCCATACCTTTTCTATATCCAAGCTTTGTCAAATGCTTGTCCAACCTTGCATACCAGGTTTTGGGTGCTTGCTTCAAGCCATATAATGCTTTCCTCAATTTGCATACTATGTCCTTGTCATCTGTCAAAGGACAAAATTCAAGCTGCACAATGTACACTTCTTCTTCAACTTCTCCATTCAGAAATGCTAACTTGACATTCATCTTATACACTTTGAATTTCTTTTGCGCTACATAGGATAAAAATAATCTTACTTCTTCTATTCTAGCCACTGAAGCATATGTCTCATCATAGTCTATTCCTTCTTGCTTTGAGTAACCTTTATATACCAATCTTGGTTTGTTCCTTACAACTTCACTTTTTTCATTCATCATGTTTCTAAATACCCATTTAGTTCCTATTAAATTCTTGTCTGCTGGTTTGGGTACCAATTCCCATGTCTCATTCTTTACTACTTGATCCAATTCCTCTTTCATAGCTTGTTTCCAATAATCATCTTTACATGCTTCATCTACATTCTTAGGTTTAGCTTGAGATATGAAGCATAGTTCTTCATTGACTCTACTTCTTCTCATCACACCTCTGTCTTTGCTTCTGATGATCTACTTAGATGGGTGATTCTTTATCATGTTCTTTCTAGAAGTAGGAGTTTCTATCTCAACTCTTGGCTCTATTGAAGGTTCTGAGCTTTGTTCCTGCCTTGGCTCTCCTTTATTCTACAAATCATTGTTAGTCTTAATAAATACTTCATCATTACTTGGCTTAGTAACAACATCATCATCTAAATTGTAATCAATTATTCTCTCTTGTATCCTAAATTTCTCATCAATTCTCACATTTTCACTTTCCAAAGTAGTCTTAGTTCTTTGATTATAACGTCTATAAGCCTTGCTTTTCAATGAATAACTGAGAAACATACCTTCATCACTTCTAGAAAGAAACTTACCAATATCATCATCTCTTTTAATATAACACTTACTTCCAAAAATTCAGAAATACTTCACTGTAGGTGAGTGACCAAACCACAATTCATAAGGAATCTTGTTTGTGTCTTTCCTTGCACTCTATTCATAATGTAGACTATTGTATTTATAGCTTCTCTCTAAAACATCTTAGATACATTATTCTTAGCTAACATAGCTCTAACTACTTCTATAGTTGACCTATTCCTTCTCTCTACAATGCCATTTTGTTCAAGGGTTCTTGGAGCTAATAATTTTCTTTTGATTCCTCTTTCTTCACAAAACATGTTAAACTCATTTGAAGTAAATTCTCCTCCATTATTTGATCTTAAACATTTAATCTTCATACTAGATTTATTCTTAACTCTATTATTGAATATCTTAAACTTATCAAATGCCTCAAATTTCTCTATAAGAAACACAACCCACATCATTCTAGAAAAGTCATCAACTAGAATCATAAAATACCTTTCACCATAGAATCATTTAGTCTTTGTAGGACTACTAAGATCTATGTGTACAATCTCCAAATTTGTTATAGTAGTAAACTTCTTGTTGGAAAAAGAAGTTCTATTATACTTTTCCAAAACAAATTCCTTGCAAATTGTGTTAGTAGGTTTTACAATATTTGGAAAATCTCTAACTACAAACATACTACTACTCTTTACAATACTTTCAAAGTTTATATGACAAAATATCGTATGCCATAACCAACTGTCATCTACCTTTGCAACCAAACATGTTATTTCAATAGGATTCAACTAAAATACATTACCTCTAGATCTGCTTCCTATTCCAATTACATTTCCATCTTTGTCTCTGATCATGCATGTATTCTTTATGAACTACAACTGATAACCTTTGTCCACTAGTTGTCCAACACTCAAAATATTTTTCTTTAATTAATCAACAAAACATACATTCTCAGTGTTAATCTTACCATCAAGAGTTATAGATCCAATACCTTTAACTTAGCATGCTACATTATTTCCAACTCTGACAATGCCTCCATTCTAACTTTTGAAGTCAACAAACTTGTTCATATCACCAATCATAAGATGTGAACAACCACTATCAATTATCTAATTATATTTCTTTTCAACTTGTGAACCAAAGCTACTTTCTTTGGACTTTCTTCTTTATTTGCCACAAATCTTATTTCATCATCACTAGCACTCACTACTTGTTCATCAGGATCATTATCTTCATTTGCACACAAGCACTCTCTATCTTTTCTAGGTTTGTAATTTCCCTTATAGTTTCTCTTTGTTGACACTTAGATGCATAATAACAATATTCATCACAAGTCCAACAAGAAAAAAATTCCATACCTTCTTTCTTTGTTTTCATAAGTAGATCAATACCTTCTTTGATCTCCATATCTTCTGATCTTAATCTATCTTTAATTGTGCCTCTATCCTGAAGCTCAATGCTCAATTCTATACACAATTTAGATCTTTCACCAAGAATCTCTATCTTCTGGGTGTCAAAATTTCCTCCATCAGACTTAGGACTATCTTTTCCAAAATAACTCGCCACTGGTCTCCCAAAGTTGTTAAGCCTTATCTTCAACGACCTGATGCTATGATATCAATTACTAGAAACAATAGCCCACCAAGATAATTAAGGAGGGGGGGGGGGGGGGGGGGGGGGGTTGGTGGGTGTGTGAATCAATTATCCAATAATTAAAACATTTATCTTCTCTAAGCAAACTTAACCATTCAACAAAAGTAAACAACAACCATAATAAGATGAATATAGACAATTACACCAAATACGATAACTGGGGAAACCCTTGATCAGAGGAAAAACCCTAGTGGAAATGATGCCCACAAGATGATGTACTAACATAAATATTCCTTGTTAGAGGATGGACCCTATTAGGAGTCTATTGCAACATTCGGTACATATAAGTCCTTGTTAGGAGACTTTGATGTTGGAATTCTTTAGACTAACTTAGAGGGGGAGGGTGAATCAGTTATTCAAGGTCCAAATGTCCAAATAAAACTTTTACAATTTAGTGAACCCATAAAACCTTCTTAACCATGCATGCATTCATTATGTGTTAAACTAAACTGATATGTTACTGTAACATTAACATGCAGAAATGTAAAACATAAAACATAACACATCCATCAACACATTTGACACAATGATTTAATGTGGAAACCCAATTTGGGAAAATCCACCAATAACATGCTACTTCTTTCTAACTCTTCTGAAGTGATGCCCTGTTAAAGACCAACCCTGTTAAAGATTACAATACACACTGTTAAATGTGACCCAGTCAAGGGATTTCAATCAGCCTATTAAAAATGAGCCTTGTTAGAGGACTTTAGGTCATTCACTTGGAATGCCACCCCATTAAAGGATTTTCCAATGACTGTTAAGTCAACTTTTCTCCAAAGGATTTACCCTAATCTGATACAATTGTTAGAGAGTAATAGTAGAGTTTGATCTAATACAATTTTTAGCCTTACTTGCAGATTATAGATTACTATTCAATAATCAACTCTGCTTGGCTTCCGATCTTTATAGTTCTAATAGCTTGTTCACCCTTCAAGCATTCATCCTTCTCAAGCCTTCTTGCTTAGCTCACCATTGCAGACTTCTCTTCTTGGGTCACTTGATGAAGCAAACCCTCTTCCTTCACCTTGTTATATTTTTGTATCCAAAAACTCTCTAACCTCTCAATCTTTGCTTTATGACTAGGCATCCCTACATCTAGGGAATTATAACTCTTTTTCCCGCTCATTATTCATCTCAAAAATTAGGGTTTTTGATGGATTAGGTAGGATACAATGTATCTATCATATATCTTGTCTTCTCTAGAAACTTCTCCTAGAATCCATTTGAATTCACCTCCAAAATAGTTTACATAAGATTTTGTGCCTTCAGCTCATCAATCTTATCTTCCTCCTAGTTTACAAGTTCCAAGAAAACAAAACTTGTCAGCTTTTATTTGGCGAATCTTCAATCTTTTTTATAATGCAACAACTCAACATTATCAATTTACTCATGCTTGGCACATATTGTGTTACTCGACATCTACTATAAAATCACTTAGCATCATCTAGATTTTACTGGTGCTTGGCACATACTAAAAATCACTCGACATCTACTAACTTGCTTGACACCTATTAGTTTGCTTGGCATCCACTATAAATTGCTTTCACTCAACTCCAACTAACTTTTTTCTCAGCTTGTACTAACTTTACTCAACACCTTCTATCAACTTGGTCAAGCTTAACAAATGAACTTTGTCCATCCTTTTTCATCTAAACTTTCTAAGTGTGTCCAATCATTTTGTAACCACAAGTAGATCATCAATACATTATGTTATCACTATCTTGACTGATTCTTACACTTCAATACATAATCATAACTCACCCTTTCCTCTAGGTACTTTTTTCACATCTTGTTGATCAAATCCTCTTCATCAATCAACTAAGTAATAGTGCTTGAAACATATCAAAAATTGTGTTGCCAACATATAGCAGGTTTGACATCAATGAAAAAACAATGATTAAAAACACTCCTTCAACAATAAAAATATTTCTACTCAAATGATCTTTTCAATCATATGTCAACAATCTCCCTCTTTGGCATTAATGGCAAACCAAACTGATCAACCAGTCAATCAAATGATAAACTAACTAGGTTAAAACAACAAGGCAATACCAAAAAGAAAGCTTGTGAATAACACTTCTCCCTCTATTAGCAACTCCTTCTTACGTTACAAAATCTCACTATATCATTGATCGACATAATATCAGAGTATCTCCCTCTTTCTTGCTTCCAATTTTTAATCTTTTGATGATGTACCTTTACTTCATTTTTCTTCTTTTACATTGTACTTTCTCCCTCTAACTTGAATTTTTGCTTTGATCATCTTCATCTTGATCAGAAAGCACTTGATTAGTTTCTTGTACTTTCTCCCTCCTTGACAAAAATGCTAAAGACATGTACACAACACTTGGCATCTTTGACATATGTAGATATTAGCTTTTGAAAACTCTTCAAATTTTCTCCCTCTATCACCTTGTTTGTGACTGATTTGATATTCCAGCTCTGTAATTACTTTAGGTAGTTTCCTAAAGTAAGATCCATTACATCAATGTGTATCAAATGAGTATTAGCTTGTTTGATGTAGGGTACTCCCTTTATCTTTTACATTGTCTTTGATAGGGGTATCACCCATAATTTACCTCTCAAATACTCATAAGCATCCTTAGGTAATGCTTTGGTGAAGATATCAACAATTTTCTCCTTTGTTTTGATATATTCCATCTTCACCTCTTTGTCTTGAACCAACTCCCTTACATAATGATACTTTATTGCAATGTGCTTTGTCTTTGTATGCATAATAGGGTTCTTTGATATATGTATAGCACTTGTATTATTACAATAAAGTGTCACTGGTTTAGTGATTTCTTCCTTCATTTCTTTTAGTAGCTATTTGATCCATACAATGTTTTTTGCAATTGATAGCAACAACAACATACTCTGCTTCAGTAGTAGATTGAGAAGTACTACTCTGCTTCTTGTTTGTCCATGTAACAAGTCTTTTACCAAAAAAAAATGCTCCTCCAGTGGTGCTCTTCCTATCATCAATATTTCCAACCTAATCAGTATCAGTGTAGGCTTAGCTCAAACTTTTCATTCTTCTTATAGTATAAACCATACTCTTCTATTCCTTTTAAGTATCTCATTATCCTTTTCACTTCCATCAAGTGATTCGCTCTTGGGTTAGTAGAGAATCTAGCAACTATCCCCATAGCTAATGCAATAGTAGGTCTGTTGTGTACTACATATTGCAATTTTCCAATCATGGATCTATATAATGTTTGATTGACCTCAGTTGATTCATCATTCTTTGATAGCTTGAGTGTTGTTACCATAGGTCTACTTACTAGTTTTGAGTCCTCAAGTCCAAATGTCTTCAATATCTCCTTGATATATTTTGATTGAGTGATATATACACCATACTTTATTTGATATACTTGTAGTCTTATAAAGAATTTGAACTCACCAAACATTGACATCTCAAACTCTTGCTTCATCTTATTTGAAAAATCTTTACACAAAGCATCTTGTCCTCCAAATATAATGTCATCAACAAATATTTCAAACAAGAGTATACCTTTTTCTTTGTTTGTTTTCATGTACAAATTGTTGTTATCATCTGTTCTTTCAAATCCAATCTTAACAAGATAAGTATGAAGTCTTTCATACCATGCTCTTGGTGCTTGTTTCAATCCATATAGTGCTTTGTGTAGTGTAAATACCATGTTCTTATTGTTTTTATCCACAAATCCTTTTGGTTGTTCTATGTAGACCTCCTCTTCTAATATTTCATTCTAAAATATAGACTTGACATGCATCTAGTAAACTTTGAAACCTTTGTATGTAGCATAAGAAAGCATAATTTTTACTCCTTCCATTCTTGCAATAGAGGCAAGTGTTTCACCATAGTCAATTCCTTTTTTTTGTGCATACCCATTGCAAACTAGTCTTGCTTTATTTCTTGTTACTTCACTATTCTCATCTAGCTTGTTCTTGTTAGGATTAAATCACAGACAGAAAATAATAATTACATGCAAATATAACCAAAAATAAAAAATAATAGATCACATAGAAAAGAACACAAGACACCAAGATTTAACATGGTTCACCCAATCCCTGGGCTACATCCACTAAACAACAAATCTGATATTATTATGATCCAATGATTATAACTTGATTACAATCCATAATCCCTTATAGCTCAATACTGCCACAAGAACCAATTTCAAATCACCACATTAAAACAACCCTAACCCTACACCCTTTTATACAAGTATTAGTCCACTTTAGGGTTACTACATGTTGGCCATAAATTGGCAAATATTAGCCATTACTTTAGTGGCAAATCTACAAATAGCACCCTAAGAATTTATGATGTATAGTACTTTCTTGATCATCACCACAAACAAACAGTCTCCCACTTGAGGACTAATTAGGCTCTACACTAAACAATAATCTCCCACTTGGAGATGGATCTTGCAGTGATGTTGCTACTCCACGAGGCTCCCATTGGATCAAACCACCTTGGACTTTGTTGTTCTTTTATTCATGTTTAGTCTAGAAGACCAACCAAAGCTAAAGAGGAGTTCAGCTTCTCCCTTGTTACTACCTTTGTCAACATATCTACTGGATTGTCATTTGTATGTATCTTCTCTAGCTTTAACTGTCCATCCTCCAAAACTGACTGAATGAAATGGTACCACAACTGTATGTGTTTTGTCTTTGAATGTAGAGCTGAATTCTTTGCAAGATGAATGGAACTCTATCTGTAAAAAAATAATTATCTTTCTAAGGATGTCCCAATTCTTCCAAGAAGAACTAAAGCCATATCATCTCCTTGGCTGCCTTTGTAGCAACAACATACTCTGCCTCTATAGTGGATAGAGCATTAATCTTCTATAACCTAGAAACCAGACTCATGGCTACCCCACCAATAGTAAATACATAACCTGTAGTACTCCACCTGGTATCAATATCCCCTACCAAATTTGAGTCAACATAGCCTTGTAAATCAGTAGTAGAGCCCCCAAAGTGTAAACACTTATTGGATGTTCCTCTCAAATATTTGAGAATCCATTTGACTGCATTCTAATGCTCTATTCTTGGATGACTCATATACCTAATAACAACTCCCATTGCATGTGCAATATCTAGCCTGGTACATACCATAGCATACATCAAGCTTCCTACAGCTAAAGCATAGGGTACCTTAGACATATTATCCTCCTCTTCTTGTGTCTTAGGACACATCTCCGTAGTCAACTTCAAATGACTAGGTAAAGGTGTGCTGATAGCTTTAGCATTCTCCATAGAGAAACATTGCAACACCTTCTCAACATAATCAGCTTGAGATAACATCAATGTTCTATTCTTCCTATCTTTGCAAATCTTCATACCAAGGATTTTTTTTGCTGTCCTCAAATCCTTCATAGCAAATGCATGTGCTAATTGACATTTCAACCCCTTAATGTGATCCATGTTAGACCTAGCTACAAGCATACCATCAACATATAAACATAAAATAATGTAGTTATCATCATCCTACATCTTAAAGTAGACACAATGATCTGAATGACACCTATTGTAACCATGCTCATGCATAAAACTATCAAATTTCAGATACCATTTTTAAGGTGCTTACTTCAAGCCATATAAACTTTTCTTCAATTTTCACACTAAGTTCTCCTTACCTTTGACCACAAATCCCTATGGATGAGCCATATATATCTCTTCATCCAAATCACCATGAAGGAAGACTATTTTAACATCAAGCTGCTCCAAATGCAAATCTTTAGTAGCCATAAGACTTAAAATAGTATGGATAGAAGTCATCTTAACAATAAGAGAAAATATCTCATCAAAATCAATTCTTTTTTATTGTGCCAATCCTTTTAAAACTAACTTGGCTTTGAATCATTTCTTACCTCTTCCTCTTCTTTCAACCTGTAAACCCATTTATTCTGTAAAACCTTTTTACCTACAGGCAACTTGCACAAATCCCATGTCTTATTCTTTAATAAAGAGTCCATTTCATCTTTCATTGCAGACTCCCACTGAATCTTAGTATCCACCTACATAGCTTCATCATAAGTTTCAGGTTCACCAACATCAGTAAGTAAAATAGACTACAAAGAGGGAGAAAATCTTTATGGAGGTCTAATTTGCCTTGTTGACCATCTAACATTCACCAGTGTGTGTGGTATTTGTTATTGCGGTTGTTGCACATCATGAGGAATGGCTAGAACATTAGCTTTTGGAGTATCATCTAGTACTACATAATCATCTTCTTTCTTCTAATGTTGCTGCAATAGATCTTTGTACAACACATTCTCATTGAATATGACATCCTTGCTTGTTACAATTTTCTAATTTTCAATACCCCAAAGCCTATAACCAAATTCATTAATGTCATATCCAAAAAATATAGATTTCTTTGACTTAGCTTCCAGCTTGGTTCTCTTTTCAGAATCTATGTGAGCAAATGCTTCACAACTGAAAGTTTTGAGAAAAGCATAACTCACCTTCTTACCAGTCCATGCCTCCTCTAGAATACCACAACCCAAAGGAGTAGAGGGACCTCTATTTATCAAATATAAAATAGTATTGACAACCTCCACCCAAAGAATTTATGAAGTATGTATAGTACTTTCTTGATCAGTCACCACAAACTAATAGTTCTTGAGTACCCATTTTGTACCAATCACATTCTTGTCCTCTAGTCTAGGAACTATGCTCCAAGTCTTTTTCTTTTCTATCTACTAAATTTCTTCTTTCATAGTTTTGTAAAAATCATCATCTTGCAATGCATATTTTACTATCTTAGGTTCCTTCATACTTAGCAAACATGATTCACCTCTAAACCTATTTCTTGTCATTGACCTTGCATCCTTGTCTCCAATGATTTGATATACAAGATGGTATCTTTTGACATATTTGGATAGTCTAGGCTCATTTCTTGTGGCTGCATTCTATCTCTCAACTTCAATATCACTATGTGCATCTCTGTCAGGTATTTCAACATCTCTTTCATGTGTGTCAATCTCAAAGTCAGATTGTGCATTTTCTTTATTTTGCAACTCGGCATCTAAATGCAACTAGGCATTCATAGGATGTGACACAAAAGTTGTTGAAACTTGCTGCTAATTTGTTGCATGATTTGTAGCATCTTCTTCAGTAGGCATTCCTTCATAGTAGTATGCAAATATCTTGTAGTCTTTTGGTTCTTTCGCAAGTTCAACTTCATGAGCTTCTATAAACTCATTAAAATTCACATTTGCACTTTCCAAAAAAAATTAGTGTTAGTAATTAAACACTTGTAAGATTTACTTCTTATGGAGTAACCAAGGAATATACCTTCTTTTCTCTTTGCATCAAACTTTACACTCTTGATATCTTTGAGAATATAGCATTTGCTTCCAAATATCTTAAATTATTTTACATTAGGTGGATGACCATACCATAGTTCAAAAGGTGTTAAGTGAGTACCTTTCTTTACTTGCACATGGTTTAGAGTGTATATTGTAGTACTTAAAACTTCTCTTCAGTATTTTAGAGCAATTTTTTTCTCCGTCATGAGTGTTCCAGCATAGTCCATTATAGATCTATTTCTTCTTTCAGCAATTCCATTTTGTGAGGGAGTCCTTGGTGCTGATGTCTATCTTTTAATTTCTCTACCATTGTAGAACACTTCAAATTCATGTGATGTGAACTCACCTCCTCTGTTTGATCTCAAGCATTTCAAGCTCTTACATGTTTCTTTCTCAACTCTTGCCAAGTACCATTTAAAAATTTGAAAAGCATCTAATTTCTATTTTAGAAACATGATAGACATCATCCTAGAGTAATCATTAACAAGCAACATTATATACCTATCTCCTTTGTAGCTTTGCACCTCAATAGGTGCACACAAATCAGTATGAACGATTTCAAGTATTTCCTTAGAGGTGTAATCTTTACTTTTAAAGCTTGACTATGTCATCTTTCCTATCTGACATTGTTTACACATTATATTTTATGGTTTCTTCAATTTAGGCAAACCTCTAACTCCTTTCATGTTACTTATACTAATCATATTATCAAAGTTAACATGAAATGATCTATTGTGCCAAAGCCATACATCATCAAATGTTAGACACGTAGCATCTTCTATATCTAAATAGAACAAATTACTCCTAGTTTGATCACTTTTTCCAATTAGATTTCCATTTGTATCATATATATTGGCTAACTTATTTTCAAATTGAACTTTGCACCCCAAATTGTTCAATTGTGACACACTTAACAAATTATAATTCAATCCTTCAACACAATAAACATTGCCACATGAAATCTTGTCTGTAAGCTTGATAGACCCTTTTCCTTTTATTAAACATGGTGCATCATTACCAAATCTTACAATATTTCCATCATAACAAGTTAAGGTAATGAACTTACTTTTGTCTCCAATCATGTGATGTGAGCATCCACTATCAATGATCCATTTGTCATTCTTGTTCACACAAGTCATAAGTGTAGTAGCCTCATCCTCATCTGATTCATCCTTCATTGCAACATACACCACTTTATTATCATTTTCATTAGAGTTATTTTCATTAGCAATGTAGCATGACTTCATGCCTTTATCTCTGTAGTCTCTTCCATCATCTTCTCTTCTATTTTTGTATTTGTTTCCTTCTCTAAAGTTCTTCTTCTATGTACATCTTACTGCAATATGGCCAACTTCATTGCAATTAAAACAAATGATCGAGAGCTTGCCTTTGAATTTACCTTTTCCTTTATGAAATCTTTTGGCCAGTAGTGCTTCCAATTATTCAATGTCTTCCTCATCCATACTGCTATCACTGGATGCATACTTTATCTTTCTTGCATTCTTCTTTGGCTTTACCTCCTTAGAATTCTTTAGTAACAATTTTTCTTTGAAGGCTGATTCAATACTTTCTAGATGGTAGCTGTCAAAATTAGATAATTCAAATGTAGTGAGTCTTCCCGCCAAACCTTCAAGGGTTAGATCATTTCTTGGTATACATCTTAGCTCTTGGATTGTAGACAATCTAATGGCATACATAGGCAACAATGTTCTCAAGACTTTACTTAGCACATTATCATCATCTATTTTACCAGTTGCACCTTTTATAGCACTAACAATTTCTTTTATTCTAGCAACATATTGAACAATGTTTTCACCTTCTTCCATTCTCATGTCATCAAACTTACCTCTGAGGCTCTCTAACTTGGCTCTTTGAAAATTTTTGTCTCCTCCATAGATGGTTTTTAGGGCTACCCACATCTGCTTTGCATTTTTGAGGTCTTTGATATCATCAAACTCAGCATAGCTTAGGGCAGAGGTAATCCCCAACATCACCTGATTGTGCTCTTTCTTTTTCTTCAAATCTTAAGTAGTTAGTGCTCCTACTGGATCAACATGTTCTACTCTTGATCTTTATGCTTTTAGTACCTTGAAACTAATCCTCTTATGCAACTAGGCTCTAATACCAATTGTTGGAATTCTTTAGAATAAGTTGAGCGGGGGGGGGGGGGGTGTGAATCAGTTATTCAAGGTAGAGATGTCCAAATAAAACTTTTACAATTCAGTAAACTCATAAAACTTTCTTAACCATGCATAAATTCACTGTGTGTTAAACTGAACTGATATGTTACTGTAACATTAACATGCATAAATATAAAACATAAAACATAACACATCCATCAACACATTTGACACAATGATTTAATGTGGAAACCCAATTTGAGAAAAACCATTAGTAACATGCTACTCCTTTCTCACTCTTTTGAAGTGACGCCCTATTAAAGGTCAATCCTGTTAAAGGTTACAACACACACTATTAAATGTGACCCAGTTAAGGGATTTCAATCACCCTATTAAAAGTGAGCCTTGTTAGAGGACTTTAGATCATTCACTTGGAATTTGACCCTGTTAAAGGATTTTCTAATGACTATTAAGTCAACCTTTCTCCAAAGGATTTACCCTAATCTAATACAATTGTTAGAGAGAAACAATAGAGTTTGATTTGATACAACTTACAACCTTACTTGTAGATTACAAATCACTATTCAGTCCTCAACTCTACTTGGCTTCCAATCTTTGTAGTTCTGATAGCTTTTTCACCCTATCACCCTTCTCTAGCCTTCTTGCTTAGCTCACCATTACAAACGTCTCTTCTTGGGTCACTTGATGAAGCAAACCCTCTTCCTTCACCTTGTCAAATTTTTGCATCCAAAAACTCTCTGACCTCTCAACCTTTGCTTCATGACCAAGCATCCCTACATATAGGGAATAAGAACTATTTTTCTCGCTCATTATCCATCTCAAAAATTAGGGTTTTCGATGGATTAGGTAGGATACAATGTATCTACCCTATATCTTGTCTTCTCTAGAAGCTTTTCCTAGAATCCATTTGAATTCGCCTCCAAAATGGTTTATATAAGATTATGTGCCTCTAGCTCATCAATCTTATCTTCCTCCTAGTTTACAAGTTCCAAGAAAATAAAACTTGTCAGCTTTTATTTGCAAATTTTTGATCTTTTTCATAATGTAGCACTCAACATTATCAATTTACTAATGCTCGTCACATACTGTGTTACTTGGCATCTACTATAAAATCACTCGACATGAATTAGATTTTACTAGTGCTTGGCACATACTAAAAATCACTTGGCATCTACTAACTTTCTCAACACCTATTAGTTTGCTTGGCATGCACTAGAAATTGCTTTCACTTGGCTCCAAATGACTTTTTGCTTGGTTTGTACTAACTTTACTTGGCACCTTCTATCAACTTGGTCAAGCTTAGCAAATGAGCTTTGTCCAACCTTTTTCATGTGAAATTTCTAAGTGTAGCCAATCATTTTGTAGCCATGAGTAGATCATCAATACATTATTTTATCACTATCTTAACTGATTCTTACACTTCAATACATAATTATAACTCAACCTTTCCTCTAGGTACTTTTGTCACATCTTGTTGATAAAATCATCTTCATCAATCAACTAAGTAATAGTGCTTGAAACATATAAGAAATTATCTTATCAACATATAGTAGGTTTGACATTGATGAAAAAACAATGATTGAAAACACTCCTTCAATAATAAAAATATTTCTACTCAAATGATCTTTTCAATTATATGTCAACATTTGAATCTCTGTTGGGAGATTCCAACCCTATTAGGAGTTGTGATACAATGTATGCAAGATGAGCCCACTGCCCAAACATTCAATTTCAACTATAAGAAGAGCTCAATGCTCAAACACACAATTTACTATTATGTTCTTCTTTCCTTTATTTTGTCAACCATACCAATCACTGTCAAACCTTGTATACTAGGTCACAAAACTCGAAACCAAATATCAAACTTTGGATCACTCAGCAAAACATCGACAGTAAAGTTTCCTTCACTTCTACACTACTTTGCTTAAGTTTGCATTCAACTCTCTCTGCTTACAATCACTTCACATCAATACAATTTATGTCATACTTGATAAAGGAAAATGTCCTTTCTTTATACCAAGTCCTCAAAACAATTCTCTAAGTCAGTTGTTAGACCTTTTCAATTAATCATTATAGGACCACATTAACAACATTTTACACTTAGCAATAACATTAACCTTCTACCTTGCAACTTGAATATCTTTCTATACACACAATATTATGATGAGTGAACTTAGCCACATCATTGCCAACATGTCTTCTTTATGTACACAACCTTGATTCTCAAAATAAGAATTTTGCTAGGAGATATAACAAGTTTACTAGAACATGCCTATGTAAATTCTATCTCAAAATAAACATCATCAAAACTTACATAACTTCTTCTAGATTTATAATTTATTCTTTTGATGTTAACTACATATACAAAATACTTAGAAGTATCTCCCATAACCTCATATAGTTAGAATACTCAACTAGCCATATGTATCAAATTGATCTTTTCACTGTTCTTCTATTAAATACCACATAAAACTGCTATGTTGACATCAATGAAAAACTCGGTCATGAATGTAACATATCATCATAGCAACATATCTACAATACTCCTCCATAGTAATATCATTAGGATTCATGCTTCCAATAGGTTCAAGATCAGATTGCTTCAATATCTTCACCGTCGATACTGGACCTATTTGAATTTTGGGATCATTTTTAGGATGGTCATCAATCTTTTCTATTTTCCAGCTAGGGTGAATGAAGAAGAATGCATTAGAGATTTATTACCACAATAGATTCCTTGTAAGCATAGAGAAGGAAGGTTCCTTAAGAGTCAAAATTATATTTCCACCACATTTGGAATCAAAATAATATTCAAGGTAGTAGATGATAGAGTTGTCAGGTCCTCTTGAGGTCCTTCTTTAACTAAGACTTCTTATACAATTTCTTTATCTAACCTCATTTCTCTATACCTTACCATCTTCAAACAGGAAGTACCATCATGATCATCTATTAAATAGAAAATGTACATTTTCTCCTTACTAGCAAAAGGGCCTTCTTATAAGAATTTTCCTTAGGGTAGAATTCACCTAAGACCAAGAAGCACAATAACTAGCACAAAAGACCAATAGAGTATGATCAAAATAACAATATGATATTCAATTCATTGTATAGTACACTAGATTTGCATGTATATAAAAGCCTCTATGATGCATCTAGAATGCCTAGGAGTTAGCTACATGATAAGTCTTACAACTAGGCACATGTCCACTAGGTGTGGATTATCCTCCATTAAGCACAAGAGTTAGTGTGATGATGCCTAAAAAGGTGTAGCACATACAATTATGCTGTAGACAACATGTTCTAGAACAATAGTGCGAACAACTATGTTGTCTACATGAAAACTCAGTCATTCATGCAAAGTCCAGTGTTGTAGACACCATGTGCTAAATTAGAGTTGTGTCTCCTATGTTGTCAACATGACAACTCATACGAGTGTGCATACTCCAAGGTGTCTAACCTAATAAATAATAAAATAATACATTTATCTAAGTAAACTTAAGTAAAGCGTAAATAATAATTATTTACACTAACACTTATATCATCAAATTTTGTGAACTAGGTAGCACGTGCGGTTATTTACCAAGCATTCCCACTCTATGATTAGGGTATTTTCTAGGAACATCCGAGTATGAAGTTGTATCCTTCGATAATTATCTCTCAACCATTATCATATCATTGACAAACCTCTTAAGTAATATATATTTTTTCCCTCTTTAAAATGCCAATGGATTCTTGACACTATTTCCAAATTAAGAGAAAAATAGAAACACTAACAAATAACTTCCTTGGTTAATGAACTCTATGCATTCACATGTACAACTACCCAACTTCAAAGATATAGCAACATGAATATTATTGTAAAAGAGTTATTTCAACAATCATTTTTTACCAAAAAGCATAAGGAAAAACACTTGATTCACAATGATGAAAAGAATGTGCAGATTGAAAAATAACTCAAATTTCACAACAATTATTAGCCACATGACTTCATATTATCATGAAACGACTTAAAATAAACTCTACCAAAATGAAGGCTACTCTTTTTTATAGGATTCAAGATTAATACAAAGCAAGGAAAAAGCTGATTGCACATACATTTACTTCCATACAAAAATAAGAGTATGTTTCAAAAAAATCATATGATTTACAACTAAAACTCATATATCAAAATCACACAATTTCAAATATTATTAAATTTAACATATATCTATCACAAATCTAAATTTTGATAGATTAATACAAAAGTATCAGTAACTAGAGTGTCAACCCCATCAAAGTCTTGAATACAAAATTATATAGCCAAGCAGGGTTTTTAGGATTCAGTTTTATAAACTAACTTCCACGAGGAGTTGGAAACTAACCTCTTTAAATATAGTCTTTTTTTAACTAATTAAAAAGAAAGAATACTAAAGAAATTATCCCCTAAATTCTATCTAATCAATTCCCAATTGTTATAGTGGGATTGACCTACTGCTCCTAATTTTTAGGAAGTCTACCACTAATGTCCTTCCACTTTTTATATGAGGCAATAAATACAACTCCTTTTGTAGGGGTATTCCAATCAACTACAACCTTAGCTTCCAAATGCACTCAATCGTATGAATATGGTCCATCTTCTTCTCATTTGCTTCCAAATGATCCCTGAACAAAATCATCATATAGTCCATACGAGTGATGGTGGCAAAATCTTTTACTATCAACTCTTGAATATCTTTCATTATCTTAATCCTATCCTGAAAATAGACCAATACTTCTTGGGTTCCCCTATCAAGTTTATCTTTATTTTCTATGATCCTAACATCAATTCACTTTATGTTATTATCCAAAATGCATTTTGGATGTTCCATCTCCCTTAGTAGCTTTGAAACTTCTTCCAAGGTGCATGAGTTTTAACTTAAAATAACTCTTTTGTATGGGGTTCAACTTCTTGTTCCAAAATCTATTTACACATATGGGAACAAGGCACAACCTTGTTAGTATCAGGGTTGTGGTATCATTGAACTAGAACTAGTTGACATCATCTATAGGGGATGCTTTATTTCTTTTAGCCTTAGGAAATTTTTCATCTTAAGCCAATCTTTAGTTCTATAAGTTATAGGGATGGTTCTAGCATGGATATCTTTCTCTTTGGTCTTATTCCAATCTAGGATGGACATAGGTAGAACTTCAATTTGTTCTATGAATAGAGGGTCCAAGACCTCTTCATTCTCTGCCTCTTCAATTCCCAAGACTTTCAATGCAAGCTTGAACTCAAAAATATGCTTGAACGTGAACCATGAATACAACCTCTTCCTTACTTCTAGATCATCCTCACAGTCTTCCCAATAATCCTCCACATAGTCCTAATGAACAATTGAAGGGTTCAATTGAAACTAAGAACTGGTAAAGTTCTTGGTATCAAAATTAGGTTGGGAAGAGCATGGTTACCAATTCATGTTTTTTAGTTCTTCTTTGAGGAAAAGGGACTCTTGGATACTTTTGCAAAATAATGGCCTATACTGTGAAACCTTTCTGACCTTGCAATTCTTATCAACTTTGACAACTTGGCAACATACCTCAATCAAAGAATATCTATCTAAACAATGTGTAGGTAACTTCAAAGGCTTCCCTTGAAAACCTCCAACTCTTAGATATGTGAATTTGGAGAACTATTTAAAATATCTAATAATCATTAGCATGACCTCTTTCAAAAATCATTTTTTTTCTTTTCCTTGCAATTCAAATATCAATTTGCCTAGGAAAGTATCCTGAAACCTACGAAAACCTTTAGAGTTTCTCTTTTTCTATAGTAGGGGGTAGAAATCATAAATGGTCATATTGTCAACCCAGGTAAAACCTTCCCATTATCTTCAACAAGCTAAAACATAAAAAAGATAAGACAACATATAGAACCCTGAAGTGCCATAGACCTAAGAAAGCTCTTCATTTAGCCTATTTGTGATGATTTTAGTCAAGTCAATTCAATATATTTGTATTTTGAAAGCACATCATGGATTAGGAAATACATCCAATTTTCCCACAAAAATGCCTGTGGATTTCCCCTCACCATGTTTAGAAAAATGATCACATTCTTTCTTGGATTTCAACAACCAATTTTTAGGGATAACACTATTATAATCCTTGGAGTTAATGATGAATGAAGAATACAATAGGCTAAAATCTTGATATACCTCTTTGGGTAGAATTCTTAGGGCTCCCATAATGGTAACATGGTTCACATATACTAGAACTTCATCATTAAAATTTTGAATACACCTTATGGCTACATCAAATCTGTCTCTACATTTTAAAACCATCTCTGGGTAGGGTATAGCTTCAAGAAAGCCAGCGGCTTGGATAAGACCACTTTTAGATGCACATTCAGCCATAGAATTAGGGCATGTATTCTTGAACCTACCCACTACCCTCTGAATTTCCTCATCCATAAGGGTTGTATCTCCTAACTTTGGTATAATGATCATCAAAGGGGTAGGCTTCTTCTCTTTGGGTAATTTGGGATGTGAGGTGGCCATGGGGACATAATTTCACACCAATAATACTAGAGAAGATGCATAAGGAAACCATACAACCCTTTAAAATTATGAAAAGAAACAAAGAAAAGAATGTCAGTGAAAAAGGAAGAATCACCATGAATTTTTGACATGGAAACAGTTTGCTATTCACCTTTGGATCGAAGCAGACACAATAGATTTTATAGTTCAAAATTTTTTGGCTTTTAATAGAATTTTTTTTTTATGATAATTGTTTATCTCATTGTGGTTTTGGCAAAGTAGTGACAAAACACTTAGTCATTATCTAGCAAATAATAGTACAAGCCAAGTGTATATTATATGTTGAGCTCATAAGACTCTAGACAATACATACCAAGAAATATGAGAGTTAGTGTCGAGCACTAGTATGTGCTGAGTCACTCAAGTGCTAAGAAATCAAAAGGAGCTGAGAAAAAAGTGTGTCTTGAGTGATTTATGTTCCAAGAAAAAGTTAGTACCAAGCCATTTAGAAGTTGAGTATCAGTATAAAGAGCATAGTGAAGGTCGAGCATCAGAGTCTATTGATGCCAAGTTACCAGGCTTTAACATAGATGTTTGTTATGGCACAAAATCTTATGTAAATTATTTTTGGCCAACATGAACATGAATTTTTTATATTAAGAAATAAGGATCTAATCGTATTATGAATCCCTATGCCAATACATGTAGCCAATTAGATAAAGGGAAGAGTTAGGTGGCAATAAGGATCAATCACAACCATTGATTATGACCTATCCCATCCATAAGGCCTAATTAAAGAGGTAAACCCTAAGGGGGAGTATGTATGCAAAGGATGATGCGAAGAGAAGAATTACATTCATAAGGAGAGGAATGTTAAGAGTATAGAGAGCATTTCATGGTGGAAATACTGACTAAGTTATGGAACTACAATGCAAAATTAGTTTGAGAAGAATAAAGATAATGAGTTAAAGGATAGAGAAGATAGATCTAATTAGGAGGATCAAGAGATAACCAATAAAGAGGAGATCTATCATCCTGCAACAAGTTACTAACTGAAGGATTAGGTGTTGGATCATTTTGACAGGAAATATAGAGTAAATCTCTTAATAGAGTAGTCCTAACAAACTTTTGTAAATCTCCTAATAGAGTGCTTACTTAGTTTTGAGTTTAAATCCTTTAGTCAAGGTGAGACCTATTAGTCTAAGCTTTTGAGATTACAACTTTGGAAACACACAGTGCCCTACTATAGAATGAATTGAAGACTTTAAAAGGAAAATATTAACAAGCCTAGTTAAGCCAAAAAGTACTTTGAAAATTGATAGAAGTACCAAGATCAAACAATGACACTACTAGATTGGGATATTCTACCACTAAGAAAGGAGAATTATCTAGAAGTGGTGAACAAAGGAACAATAAGGGAAAGAACAACAAGCCCATTTGTTATCACTATGGAAAATTGGTTCATACACCAAATATCTACAAGAGCAACACTAAAAATCAAAGCCCTAAGAAGAAATTCAAGGGATATTGCCATAACTGCAAGAATAAGGACATCAAGCACAAGAATGTAGGATATAGACCACCAACACCTAGAGATTTGAAGGATACTATTACAACTATTAGGTGTATGGACACAAGGCATATGAATGTAGATCCAAACCCAAGTGGACATCAAACAAGCAAACCAAGGTACATCATCATGGGAATTCGTATGATTGGGATTACAATACAAGGTGTGCAATTGCAATTATTATCATGAGTACGGTCATGTTTATGTAAATTTCATTAGGACACATTTCAAAGGTAATTAAAATAGAGGTTTGAATGAGACTGTATGCTTTAGTTGTCTTAAAATAGGTCACATAAGCAGAAACTATCCAACTCGATCACCTGTACTGAGAAATGATTTCAACAAGGCAAAGCAAAGGTAGATGCTGAGAAGACAAAAATGTAGATGAAAAAAACATGGAAAAAGAAATAAGATTTTAGAAAATCAAGTCCAAATGAGGTCACATTATCCAATGGATCAGGTGATCACATCACCCCCAACTAGAATATCAAAGGTATTTCTAGAACTGACAATTGAAATGTTATATTTTGCATTAGTTCCAAGATTTCAAGTAATGAAAAGGATCTATCAGCATATATTAAGATGTAATGAACTGATTAGAAGAAAGAGATAATATATCATTATGTTGTTTTCTTTTGTTGTTGCCACGTATTCGAAGTATTGCAGTAAGTGTTGAGTAATGAGGTATTGTAGTGACTGTCAAGCTACCTATGATAGTTGAGTAAATTAAAAACCCTATAGTGACTAAGCTTATAGTTGTATATGCACTAAGCATTAATTGCAAGGTTTTGAAGGCTATATACTCAATTTTTTGAGTCATTTACATTTACCAAAAGATCAAAGAGCATGAAGGTGATTTAAGGAAGGGATTCCAATGATTGGATACCAAAATCAACTACTACACACTATTTTACATCAATTTTAAAGGTATTTCACTTGTGTTGAGTTATACTATTTCACATTTTTCAAACTCTAGCAAGTGAAAAATGGCAACAAGTTCATCAACGAAAGTAAGAAAGGAAGTTAAAGAGGTTACCAATCTACAACTGATTAGTAATGATGTTCAGCAACTACTATTTCATGCTATTATGGAGATTTCATGCAAAGGAGATCCATATGGTGCATTATCGACTATTCTACCCAAGGTTTTGATGATTCAGGATGTAAGATGTTGTTACACATACAAGGTTGGAGACTTAGAGATTAGAGAGACCTATCAGAAGTTGTGTGAGAATGGTCTTTTGAAAGAAGAAAAAAAAACTTAGAGCCAAAAGGATTAACGCATGCCCTAGATTTTCCCCAAGTTTTCAAATAGAATGGATAAAAATTGTATTGAGTCAAATACATGACAATCATATATGGTTAGAGAATGGACCTATCATAATATCAAAGAGGATCATTCATAAAGTGACAGAGTATCCTACCCTAGAGAGGTCGAAGAAATTGAGGAGAAATGCAAAATAAGTAATTGAGAAGAATATTGGAGCCATATGGAACAAGAGGGGAATGTCAATTGATATAATTAAATACCCTATTATTAAATTCATAGTGAGAGTGATAGCACATATATTGTACCAGTCGAGTTGACTCAACAATGTGCCATGCATTATCATTGACCTAGGTTACAAGATCATAAAGAAAGAACATTCCTATGACCTAGGTGAGCTACAACTTCAACAACTATCAGAAAACCTAGAAGCTATCAGAAAGGCAAAGAGTTCTTAATGTAAGTTTGGTTCACTCATTATATATATATATATATATATATATATATTATATGTAAAAAATACATTTCCTACATTTGGCAAGGTAGTATGGGAGTCCAATCAATCTATTACCCAATAGATAGGTGAATCCATTGAGCAATTAGGAGAAAATTTTGATTCAGTAATGACTAGTTATTTTGAAGATTTCAAGAAATCAATGAAGCAAAGATAAAGAATTCTGATGTCTCTAGTGGAGCAACATTATAATGATGTTTGTTTCTTAGTATATGTTGACTATACCTATGTTTAGGCAACTATTCCAAGGGTTAGATGGTTGAGACCATTGCCATATGAGATAAAATATTGATGAGGCATCAACAATCATCATTGTATTATTGGCAAAAGAGATTGACAAGAATACTACATCCTTTGGGGATTATGATAAAACCAAATCAAGGATAGCTATAAACTTGTAGATTGCCACCATCATTAGAAAGATGAACAAAATGGTGAAGAAATTAAAAGAAAATTTTGGTGAAGGAGAAAAAGAAGAAAAAGAAGAAGGTCAAGGACTTTTACAACTTACACAAGGAAAAGGAGAAGATTGAGCTTTAGAGGATGAAGAGGAGGCCAAGCAAGAACCAAAGAAAAATGAAAAGAAGTGGAAAGCACATCAAAAGAAAGTAGAGAAACCAAATAAAGTGGCAAAGAAGGAACAATAGAAGCCAGTTGCACCTTTGACAAGGTCAAGCACAAGGGTTGCCACTATACAAGCTAAGGAAGTTCAATCAACAAAATGTAAAAAGAATGATGAGACAATAGAGATGAGCATGCCAACTAAGATATTGAAGAGGAGTCTTAAAATTTAGGAGGAATCAAATGACCAAAGGATAGAATTAGATGCCATCAGTAAATTCAAAGTGGTAAGCCAAAATCCTTCATCTAATATTGAAAACCTATGTGACAATATAAAGAATAATGCAGATTTTTCAGGTTTTCAGCATGTTGATTTTGATAAATTAGACAATGGAGTTAAGCATAATATTAAAGAATCTATTTATGATATGATGGCTACTTTTAAGACAAATCCTTCAAAGATTGTTAACTCATTACCTAAAAGTATATTTGAAAGAGTTGAGTAGAAATGGAAGTTTAATATGGAGACTGAAAATAAAATCAGAGAGGCTACTTTAGCTCAAATTATGCCTGAGTTTGATAAGAAAATTATTGCAAAGGTTGTAGAGAAATAGTGGAAACTATAGAGGAGAAGAAAGGAATAGAGGTAGAGAAGATTTAAATAGAATAGGATGAGACATTTGAGGAAGATGCACAAGATGCATAGGATACCAATATATTGAGCATTAATCCTACACATGGAGAGAAAGAGAGTCAACAAGAATCAATGACTATTAAGGACATACTTGATAACTCTACACAAAATGTAAATCCATTGAGCGAGGAAGATTTAAAGAATTTGCAACAGGAATCCACCAATACTATTATTCCATGCATAAATCCTATATTGGTAAGGATTGGTGAATCTCAAAAGTTTAAGATTGTATCCACTGAGACATAACATCAAGACGTATCTATTGTTCCTCCACATGTTGTAGAAGTTAAGAAGAAGGAATTAAATTAACAAACAACAAATCTAAGTGTAACCCTAGTACAGAAAGGTGAACTTAACCAAGCACCATCTTCAATGCCTATTGTTGTCATTGAGATCAAGGAGAAGGAGGAAGATACCCAACTACATTACTGCCTAGTCTACAAAGCTTAGGGTTTCAAGAATTTTTCATCATTGACAAAGAGGGTAATGAATAGAAAGATGGTGAGGAAGAGAATCCTACACTCACCTCACTAAAAGCCATTGAAGATTAGATGAAGGTCAAACAAAAGGAAGATGATAAGATGACTAATGAGATAGAGGAATAGGTAGCCATATAGATACTGGTCACTACACCTCCTCCTAGCAAGTAGACTCTTCAAAGGCTGAGTACTCAAGCTACACTATTGTAGATATCAAGACTGAGTACAAGTACACCTAAGAGTGGTGAGACTACATCATTTGAGGATGCAAGTTTAGATGAAGTGATTTTTCTACCCTAGTTTGATCCAACAATAATCACACTTGAAGAAATGCCTGTTCTCCAAGAGGCTCTCTAGAGGAAATCAAGGAAAAATATCTTGATAAGGGAGCTTAAGAAAAAATAGGTTCTACATGGTATTAGAGATATTTTTGTAGATGCTTTTGATATTTTAGATTCATATTTGATAAGATAAAGGATGAAGATATCGAGACAAATGTAAATTTATTGGAATGGTCTAAAAGGAAATTTCACACTAAGTTTATGGACAAGATATCTAGTTCCATTGCACTAAGACATGTTGATTTATCAACTACGATGGAGCATGTGAAGAAATTTTTGGATAAAATTTTTGTTGGAAGCATGAATGATGATGACATTCCTATGGGGGAGTATTGTAGAAACATGATTAGATCATTATTTTGATGATATTTTACATTCATGATTGTGTTTGTCATTGATCTCAACATAGAAGTTTTCTATTTTCTCTAATAGAAGAAAAATGGTAAATATCAAGTTGGTACGGACATATCATTAAGTATTTTCACTAGGGAGGTTAATGGGAGATACTACTAAGTGTCTAGCATATGTGGCTAACCTTGGGAGCAAAAGATATTAAGTCTAGAATAAGTTATGCAATTTTTGGTGAAGTCTATTTTGAGATAGAGTTTATAGAAGCATGTTCTAGTAAACTTGTTATATCTCTTAGCAAAGTTGTTATTCTAAGAAGCAAGATTAAAGACATATAGAAGACATGATGGAGATGATGTAGCTAAGCTCACTTGCCACAATATTACACATACATAAAGTTATTCAAGTTATAAGGTGATAGATTAATGTTATCCATGAGTATAACATGTTCTTAATGAGGTCATATACTAATTAAGTGAGAGGGTGTGTTAGCCAACTTAGGGAATTGTTTTATGGATTCAGTATAAAGGAAGGAAATGTTCCTTTGTTATGTATGAACAATTGCATGAAGCATGAAGGGTGGAATAGAATAGAAACAAGTTGATATGCGAGGATAAGAAAAGCAGAGTGAAGTTGGAGAAAACTTTGTTGCTGGGGTTTTCTTTTAAGATTTGAGGTTTGACATTTGGATCCAAGGTTCATGATTTGGTCTAAAAGGTTTTACAGTTAATGGTATGGTTCAACTAAACCAATCACTATCAGACCTTGTAGACCAGGTCATGAATCTTGGATCCAAATACCAAACCTTAGATCACTTAGAAAAACCTCAGTAATGAAGTTTCCTTCACTTACACTACTCTGCTCAACTTCACATCCTTTGCTACTTTTTGAACATTTATAATTTGCATATCCTCATGTCCACACATGTCATGATAAAGGAAAATGTCCTTCCTTTGTCCTAAGTCCATAAAACAATTCCTAAGTCAGTTGTTAGTCCTTCTCAACTAATTATTATAGGACCTCATTAAGAACACGTTACACTTAGCAATAACAATATATATTTTGCCTTACAACTTGAATAACTTTTTGTACATGAAATATTATGATGAGAAATCTTAGCCATAGAATCCTCAACATGTCATCTTCATGTCCTCAACCTTGATCATCAGGATACCAAATCTACTAAGAGATATAACAAGTTTATCAAAACATGCCTCTGTAAACTCTATCTTAGAATAGACATCACCAAAAATTACATAACTTCTTCTAGACTTGTCCTTTCTACTTTCGACATTAACTACATACACTAGATACTCAAAAGTATCTCTCATTACCTTGAGTGGTTATCATGCTCAATTAGCCATTTGTACCAACTTAATCTTTTCATTGTCCTTCTATTAGATACCATAGAAGACATCAAATATGTTATTTTGACATCAATGACAAACTCAGTCATGAATGTAACATATCATCATCAAACCAATCTCTCCAGTCTTGCCAATATTCTAACAATCTCCCCATTTGGCATTGATAGCAACATAGATGAAAAAAATCTAGTTCCAAGAATACCAACAAAAGATAAACATTCTTCAAATCCTCTTCATCAATCATACTCCCCCATTGATATACCTCAATATACTTTATACCAAATTGTTATTACAAATTCATGCTAAACTCTCCCATATACTCAACATAATGTTTTTCATGCCAAATTCTCCTCCATTGACATCAATGTCAAATGTTTCTACAACAAACATCTCTGCATCAAACTCTGCAACAACTGGTACTTGCCAATCTCGAGTGTCAAAAGACACTATTCAAAACAAAATCAACAACATCGATAAGAGCCTTGAGTGACTCTGTCCATCATAGATACTCCCCCATATAGGAAGCATCAACATCCAGTCCAATAAACAATGGTGCTCTATTACCCTGGACTAATGCACTCTTTCATATTCTTACTTTGATGTAGGAAGGGGCATAACCACAAGCATACCTCGCAAATACTCAAAAGTCTCTTTGGGAAGAGGCTTAGTGAATATATCTACAACCTACTCTTTAGTGCTCACATAATCCAATCTCATTTCCTTTTCTACAAATTTTTTATCTCAACCTATAATACTTAATAGAAATGTGCTTAGTTTTCAAATGCAATACTAGATTCTTAGACATATTTACTGTGCTTGTATTGTCACAATGTATAACAATAGGTTCACTAATTTCTATCCTTATATCCTTCAGGATCTACTTTATCCAGATTACTTGATTACAATTAATTTCTATTGCAATATACTCTACTTCTACTATAATTTGAGATGTACAATCCTGCTTCTTGCTTAACCAAGAAACCAATCTTCCTCCAAGAAAGAAAGCTCCTCCACTGGTGCTCTTTCTGTCATCCATACTACCTACCCAATTCACATCAATATAAGCACTTAGAGTAAAATCATTAGATCTATCATACCATAATCCAAATTCTAAAGTTCCTTTTAGATATCTAAATATCCTTTTCACTTCTGCATAATATGCTTCTCTGGGATTAGCTTGGAATCTTGCAACAATTCCAACTGCATTTTCTATATCTAGCCTTGTGTGAGTTAGATATTGCAAACCTCTATTCATAGATCTGTACTTCTGCTCAATAGTAGGTGTCTCATCCTTTGTAGATAACTTATGTCTAGTTACCATAGGTGTTCCAATAGGTTTATATGTTTCCAAACCAAACCTTTTTAGTAAATCCTCCAAGTACTTAGTCTAAGAAATAAAGATTCCTTCTTTATTATGTACTATCTACAATCCTAGGAAATATTTCATCTCTCCTATCATACTCATTTTAAATTCTTTCTTCATTTCTTCAAAAAACTTCTTACTTTCTTCATCATTTCCTCCAAATATGATATCATCAACAAATATTACCAAAATCATCAAACCATTATTAGTTTTTTTCCAATACAGATTACTATTTGTCATACCTTTACTATATCTAAGCTTTGTTAGATGCTTATCCAACCTTACATACCAGGTTCTGGGTGCTTGCTTCAATCCATACAATGCTTTCGTTGGTTTACATACTATGTCCTTATCATCTGTCAAAGGACATCCTTCAAGCTGCTCAATGTATATCTCTTCTTCAAGTTCTCCATTCAGAAATGCTGACTTGACATCCATCTGATATACTTTGAATTTCTTCTATGCTACATAGAATAAGAATAATTTTATGGCTTCTATTCTAGCCACTGGAGCATAAGTCTCCACATAATGTATTCCTTCTTGTTGTGAATAACCTTTACATACCAATCTTGCTTTGTTTCTTACAACTTCTCCTTGCTCATTCATCTTGTTCCTAAATACCCATTTGGTTCTTATCAAATTCTTATTTTTTGGTTTGGGGACAAATTCCCATGTCTCATTCTTTATTATCTGATCCAATTCCTCATCCATGGCTTGTTTCCAGTAATCATCTTTACATGCTTCATATACATTCTTCGGTTCAACTTGAGATATCAAGCATAGTTCTTCATTAACTCTGCTTCTTGTCATCACACCTTTGTCTTTGCTTCTAATGATCTGTTCAAATGGGTGATTCTTTATCATGTTCTTTCCTTAAGTAGGAGTTTTATCTTAACTCTTGGCTTTATTGAAGGTTCTAAGCTTTGTTCTTGCCTTCTCTCTCCTTCATTCTAAAAATCATTGTTAGTCTCAAGAAATACCTCATCATTCCTTGGCTTAGTAACAACATCATCATCTGAATTGTAATCAATTATTCTCTCTTGTACTCCAAACTTCTCATTAATTCCTACATTATCACTTTCCAAAATAGTCTTAGTTCTCTATTTATAATATCTATAAGCCTTGCTTTTCAATGAATAACCAAGAAACATACCTTCACCACTCCTAGCATCAAACATACCAGTGTCATCATCTCTATTAATGTAACACTTACTTCCAAATATTCTAAAATACTTAACTATAGGTGACTGACCAAACCATAGTTCATAAGATGTCTTGTTTGTATCCTTCCTGACTTGAACTTTGTTCATAGTGTAGACTATTGTATTCACTACTTCCCTCCAAAATGTCTTGGATACATCATTTTCTACTAACATAGCTCTAGTTGCTTCTATTATAGACTTGTTTATTCTCTTTGCAATGCCATTCTATTCAAGGGTTCTTGGAGCTAATAACTGTCCTTTAATTCCGTTTTCCTCAAAAAACATGTTAAACTCATTTGAAGTAAATTCTCCTCCTCAATCTAATCTTAAACATTTAATCTTTACACCAGGTTCATTCTCAACTCTATTCTTGAATATCTTAAACTTCTCAAATGCCTCAAATTTCTCTTTAAGAAATGCAACCCACATCATTCTAGAAAAATCATCAACAAGAATCATAAAATACCTTTCACCATAGAATCCTCTTGTCTTTGTAGGATTGCTGAGATCTACGCGTACAATCTCTAACTTCACTATAGTGGTAAATGTCTTGCTGGGAAAAGAAGTTCTGTTATGCTTTTCCAAAACACACTCCTTGCAAATTGTGTTAGTAGGCTTTACAATCTTCGGCAAATCTCTAACAACAGACATTTTACTAGTCCTCACAATACTATCAAAGTTTATATGATAGAATCTCTTATACCATAACCAACTGTCATCTACCTTCGCAACCAAACATGTCATTTCAATAGGATTCAACTAAAATACA
The DNA here is from genome assembly GCA_028749045.1 of Cupressus sempervirens. Lineage (NCBI taxonomy): Eukaryota > Viridiplantae > Streptophyta > Pinopsida > Cupressales > Cupressaceae > Cupressus > Cupressus sempervirens. The sequence goes on from CM053787.1 coordinate 939,806,886, forward strand.
TTACCTCTAGATCTAGTTCCTATTCAAATTACCTTTCCATCTTTATCTTTGATCATGCATATCTTTTCTAGTAAACTGTAATTGATAACCTTTGCCTACTAATTGTTCAACACTCAAAAGATTGTGTTTTAAACCATCAATAATGTATACATCCTTAGTATTATTTTTACCATCAAGATTTATAGATCCAATACCTTTTACTTGGCATGCTGCATTGTTTCCCACTCTAACAATTCCTCCATCTTGAATTTTGAAATCAACAAACTTGTTCATATCACCAGTCATATGGTTTGAACAACCGATGTCAATTATCCAATTAGATTTCTTTTCAACCTGTGATACCAAAGTTATCTTCTCTAGATTTTCCTCTTTAAATGCCATAAATCCAATTTCATCATCACTAACACTTAATGCTTGATTATCAAAATCATATCTTCATTTGCATACAAACAATCTCTAACTTTTCTAGGCTTATGACTTCCCTTATACTTATTCTCCCTTGTAGGACACTTAGATGCATAATGACCATATTCATTGCAAGTCCAATACTTGAAGATTTTCTTACTTTCCTTTTCTCTTCTTACCAAAAGGGCTATTGCTTCATCAATCTTTCTTTCTTCTTTAGATTTGCTACTGCTAGCAAAATATCCTCTAGCATTTGTGCTCTATGATATGTTAGGTTGAATGTTCAAGGCATTGAATTTTGTCTCTATTTTGGTTAATTCTCTAGACTATCTAAGTTCATTCTCAACTACTTTAAGTCTTCTAAGCAATGTCTCCTTTGTGAAATCTTTGGTACATGATATCAACAACTGTATTATCTAAACTGCTAGCTTGAATGGTGGTGTTAGATTTTTTAATATCTTCCATATAACCTCACCATCTTCTTTGTTTCCTCCTTGAGCTTTAATACCTATAGTAATTTCTGATATCCTGCCTATATATGTTCTTATAGATTCATCTTCCATCATCTTAGCATCTTGAAATGCACAAATCCAACTTTTTAGCCTCAACTTATTAAAATGTGCATCACCTTCAAAACTATTTTCCAATGCTTTCCAAATCAAATGTGAAGTAGGAAGTGATTTCACCTAATTGTACTCAATTTTAGGAAGTGTAGTCAATAGTGCTTCTTAGCTCTCATGTCACACATGAAAATATCTCTTTTTGTCTCAACGCAAGTTTCCAAATCTTTTTCTTTAATGATTGTCTTCACTAATTTTGTAAAGATTCAATATCCCAAACCCATACACAACAAATGTGTCTTCATATTTTCCTTCTAGCTATCATAGTTTTTTCCATTAAACTTCAGACTATCTTTCTTAAACATGTTCAACATGGATTAAACATGTTCAACATGGATCTCCCAAAGCTATTAAACTTTTTCTTCAAGGACCTGATGCTCTGATACCAATTCTTAGAAACAATAGTCCACCAAGATAATTGAGAGGGGGGTGAATTGATTATCTAATAATTAAACCATTTATCTTCATTAAACAAACTTAACCATTCAATCAAAGTAAACAAAAACCATACAAAGATGCAGATAGACAATTACACTAGATATGTTAACTAGGGAAACCCTTGATCAGAGGGAAAACCCCAATGGGAATGATGTCCATAAGATGATGTACTAATATAAATATTCCTTGTTAGAGGATAGAACCTATTAGGAGTCTATTACAACATCTAGTATAATGAGTCCCTATTAGGAGACTTTGAATCCCTACTAGGAGATTCCAACCCTATTAGGACTTGTGGTATAATGTATGCAAGAAGAGCCCACTGCCTGAACATGCAATTTTAACTACAAGAAGAGCTCATTGCTCAAATAAGTAATTTACTAGTATCTTCTTCTTTCCTCTATACTTTCCTCTATCCTGTCAATTAGACCAATCATTGTCAGACCTTGTAGATCAGGTCACGAATCTTGGATCCAAATACCAAACCTCAGATCACTTAGAAAAACCTCGGTAATGAAGTTTCCTTTACTTACACACTGCTCTACTCAACTTTTCATCCGTTACTACTTTTCAAATGTTTACAATTTGCATGTCCTCATATCCATACATGTCATGATAAAGGAAAATGTCCTTCCTTAATACCAAGTTCATAAAACAATTCTTGAGTTAGCTATTAGTCCTCAACTAATTATTATTGGACCTCATTAAGAACACGTTACACTTAGCAATAACACAAATATTCCTCCTTGCAACTTGAATAACTTTTCATACATGCAATATTATGACAAGAAAGCTTAGCCATGACATCCTCAACATGTCATCTTCATGTCCTCAACCTTGATCATCAAGATATCAACTCTGCTAAGAGATATAACAATTTTATGAGAACATACCTCTGTGAACTCTATCTTAGAACAAACATCACCAAAGCTTATATAAATTCTTCTAGACTTGTTCTTTCTACTTTTGACATTAACTGCATACACCAGATACTCAAAAGTATCTCTCGTAACTATTAATATATGATCGAAAAGATCATTTGAGTAGAAAGACTTTTGAAGAAGATTGTGTGTTTCAATCATTATTTTGTCACTGATTTCAAACCTGATGCATGCTAGTAAGATAATTGCTTATATGTTTCAAGCACTAACACTTAGTTGACTAATGAGGAGGATTTGATCAACAAGATGTAATGAAAGTACCTAGAGGAAAGGTTGACTTATGATTATGTATTGAAGTGCAAGAATCAATTAAGACAGTGATAAAATAATGTATTGATGATCTTCTTGAGGTTACAAAATGACTAGCTAGACTTAGAAAGTTTGAAGAATAAGGTTGATCAAAGTTCATTTGCCAACCTTGACCAAGTTGATAGAAGGTGCCGAGCAAAAATAGTGTAAGTTGAGCAAAAATTCAGTTGGAGCTGAGTGAAAGAAAATTCTAGTGGCTTCCGAGTAAGTTAGTAGATACCAAGTAAAATTCAATTGATGTCGAGCACCAATAAAATCCAATTGATGCTGAGTAATTTTATAGTGGATGTCGAGTAACACAGTATGTGTCAAGCATCAGTAGATTGATAATGTCAAGCTGCTATATTATGAAAAGATCAAAGATTTGCCATATAAAAGCTGAAAATTTTATTTTCTTGGAACTTGTGAATCAGGAGGAAGATAAGATTGATGAGTTGGAGGCATAGAATCTTATGTAAAACATTTTGGAGGCAAATTCAAAAGGATTCATGGAGAAGTTTCTAGAAAAGACAAGATATGTGGTAGATACATTGTATCCTACCTAATCCATTGAAAACCCTAATTTTGGTGATGGATAATGAGTGGGAAAAGTGTTCTAATTTCTAATATGTAGGGATGTCTAGTCAAGAAGAAAAAGAGGTTGGAGAGTCTTGATGCAAAAATTTGACAAGGAGAAGGAAAGGGGTTTTCTTCATCAAGTGACCCAAGAGAAGAAGTTTGCAATGGTTTACTAAGCAAGAAGGCTTAAAGAGGATGAATGCTTGAAGGGTGAACAAGCTATCAGAGCTACAAAGATTGGAAGCCAAGCAAAGTTGAGGACTAAATAGTGATCTATAATCTACAAGTATGGTTGTAAGTTATATCAAATCAAAGCTCTACTATTACTTTCTAACAATTGTATCAACCTAGGGTAAATCCTTTGGAGTAAGCTTGACTTAGCAGTCATTGGAAAATCCTTTAATAGGGTGGCACTCCAAGTGAATGGCCCAAAGTCCTCTAACAAGGCTCACTTTTAATAAGGTGATTGAAATTCTTTAACTAGGTCACATTTAACAGTGTCTATTGTAACCTTTAATAGGATTTTCCTTTAATAGGGCATCACTTCAAAAGAGTGAAAAAGGAATAGCATGTTACTGGTGGTTTTTCCCAAATTGGGTTTCCACATTAAATCATTATGTCAAATGTGCTAATTGATAGGTTGTGTTTTATGCTTTACATTTTTGCATGTTGATTTGACTATAACATATTAGTTTTGGTTAACACACAATGAATGCATGCATGGTTAAGAATGTTTTATGGGCTCACTGAATTGTGAAAATTTTTATTTGTACATCTGGACCTTGACTAACTAATTCATCCCTCCTCTTAGTTATTCTAAAATAATTCCAACAATTGGTATCAGATCCATTTGCTTAAGAGGATTAGTTTTAAGGTACTAGAAGCACAAAGATCAAGATGTCAAAAAGAGAGCCACCCAAGCTCAATAGAGATAACTTTCCTGCATGGAAAAGTTTGATGAAGCTACTCCTTGGAGGACTTGGAGATTATGCACAATCTTGAATTTTAGTAGAACATGTTGATCCAACAGAAGCCCTAACTATTGAAGATTTGAAGAAAAAGAACACAATTAGGCGATGTTGGAGATTTCCTCTGCCCTAAGCTATGCTGAATTTGATGATATCAAAGGCCTTAAGAATGCAAAGAAGATGTGGGATGCCCTAGACACCATCTATGGAGGAGACAAAAATATTCAAAGAGCTAAGTCAGAGAGCCTTAGAGGTAAGTTTGATGACATGAGAATGGAAGAAGCTGAGAATATTTCTCAATATGTTTCTAGAATACAAGAAGTTGTTAGTGCAATAAAAGTTTTCTACTAGTAAAATAGATGATGATATTGTACTAAGTAAAGTCTTGAGAATATTGTTTCCTGTGTATGCCATTAGAGTATCCACAATTCAAGAGTTAAGATGTATACTAAGGAATGATCTAACCCTTGAAGATCTAGTAGGAAGACTCACTACTTTTGAGCTATCTAATTTTGACAACTACAAACTAGAGAGTATTGAATCAACTTTTAAAGAAAAGTTGTTACTAAAGGATTTTAAGGAGGTAAAGTAGAAGAAGAAGAAAAGAAAGATAAAATATGCATCCAGTGACAGTAGTACAGATGAGGAAGGCATTGAAAAATTGGAAGCAATGTTGGCAAGAAGATTTCATGGAGGAAAAGGAAAATTCAAAGGTAAGCTACCTATCATTTGTTTTAATTGCAATGAAGTTGGTCATATTGCAGCAAGATGTACACAGAAGAAGAACTTCAGAGAAGAGAACAAGCACAAAAATAGAAGAGAAGATGATGAAAGAGACTACAAAGATAAAGGTAAGAAGTCATGCTACATTGTTGATGAACATGACTCTAATGAAAATGATGATGAAGTGGTATATGTTGCAATGAAGGATGAATCTAATGAGGATGATGCAATTGCAGTTATGACTTGTGTGAACAAGAATGAAAAATGGATCATTGACAGTGGATGCTTACATCACATGACTGAGACAAAAGTAAGTTCATTACCTTAACCTGTTATGATGGAAATGGTGTAAGATTTGGTAATGATGCACCATGTTTAATAAAATGAAAAGGGTCTATGAAACTCACAAACAAGATTTCATCCGACAATGCTTATTATGTTGAAGGATTGAATTATAACTTGTTAAGTGTGTCACAATTGAATAATTCGGGGTGCAAAGTTGAGTTTGAAAATAAATCAGCCAAGATATATGATACAAATGGAGACTTGATTAGAAATGGTGATCAAACTAGAAGTAATTTGTTCTATTTGGATATAGAAGATGCTACTTGTCTTATTGCAAAATTTGATGATGTATGGCTTTGGCACAAGAGTTTATATCATGTTAACTTTGATAATCTAATTAGTATTAGTAACATGAAAAGAGTTAGAGGTTTGCCTAAGTTGAAGAAACCATAAAATATAATATGCAAGCAATGTTAGCTAGGCAAGATGACAAAGTCAAGCTTTAAAAGTAAAGCTTATATCTCTAAGGAAATACTTGAAATTGTTCATATTGACTTGTGTGGACCTATTGAGGTGTAAAGCTACAAAGGAGATAAGTATATAATGTTATTTGTTGATGATTACTCTAGGATGATGGCATTCGTGTTTCTAAAACAAAAATCAAATGCTTTTCAAATGTTTAAATGGTACTTTCCAAGAGTTGAAAAGGAAATAGGTAAGAGTTTGAAATGCTTGAGATTAGATAGAGGAGGTGAATTCACTTCACATGAGTTTGAGATTTTCTGCAATGACAGAGGAATCAAGAGATAGACATCTGCACCTAGGACCCCTCCACAAAATGGAATCACTAAAAGAAGAAATAGGTCAATAATGGACTATGCCAAGACACTCATGATGGAGAAGAATGTTGCTCTAAAATACTGGAGAGAAGTTGTAAGTATTTTTGTACACACCTTGAACCTGTTAGGAATAAGGTGTCTCAACCTTGTATAATCCCTATTCTTTTTTTTTTTTTTTTTTGTAAAATGTATTTCTTGCAAATAATGTTGATGTGTTGACATCTTGAATTGTATGTAAGGAGATCATGGCTAAAATGGTTATGATGGATTCCTATGACACATAAGAGCTATGTTAGGAAGATTCAATGACAGGTGAAGACATGTGGCAACTAAGATATTTGAGTACTGTATACTCTACCCCAATAGTGGGGTTCGGGGCATCGGCCTGAATTTTTTTTTGGGGTTCCTATTTTCTTGGAGAATGGTAAAACCCTAATACGGTTTACCTTTGGGTGTAGCCCTAAAGTGAAGCGCATGTTATAAGCATTTTTAGGGTTGCGAAGAGAAGTTATGCGTAAGGGTGTATTGTTGGTACTGCAATTTGCTATTGAAGTCTTCTGTTGTCACTGTTGAGCTTGTACTGCAAGTGTATTGTAACATTTTGTTAAAGATAATACATTGTGTAGGTTCTGAAGGGGTGGGGTTGTTTTACCAAAAGGTTTTTCCCCATCGGCAAATCTTTGTGTTATGTGTTTCTTTCTTTGTCTATTTTCTGTATGCATGGTTGGTTGCAATATTGTTATTTACATGATATTGAATATGTAAGTGTAGAAGATTTTAATCGGATTTGCATCATACTTTCCTTATGAGATTAGCGTAGGAAGCTGTTTCCACACCTGAGTTTCCTTTCAGAACATGTGCAAGTCAAGAAAGGTACTCACTCAACACCTTTTGAACTATGGTATGGTCATCCACCTAATGTGAAATACTTTAAGGTATTTGAAAGCAAATGCTATATTCTTAAATATGTTAGGAGTGAAAAGTTTGATGCAAAGAGTGAAGAAGGTACATTCCTTGGTTATTCCACAAGAAGTAAAGCTTATAAGTGTTTAAATACTAACACTAAAAAAATTGTAGAAAGTGCAAATGTGAATATTGATGAATTTATAGAAGCACATGAGGTTGAATCTACAAAAGAACCAAAAGAATACAAGTCATTTGTATGCTATTATGAAGGAATGCCTACTGAAGAAGATGTTACAAGTCATGCAGCAAACCAATAGCAAGTCTCAACAACTATCGAGTCGCATCCTATGAATGTCGAGTTGCATTCAGATGTTGAGTTGCAGAATGAGGAAAATGCATAATCTAACTCTGAGATTAGCACACATGAAAGAAATGTTGAAACACCTGACAGAGATGTACATAGTGATACTGAAGCTAAGAGACAAAATGTAGCTACAAGAACTAAGCCTAGACTATCCAAATATGTCAAAAGACACCACCCTATAGATCAAATCATTGGAGACAAAGATTCAAGGCCAATGACATGAAATAGTTTAAGAAGTGAATCATGTTTGTTAAGCATGAAGGAACCTAAGACAGTGAGAGATGCATTGGAAGATGATGACTGGTACAATGCCTTGGAAGAGGAAATTTAATAGATAGAAAAGAACAAGACTTGGACTCTAGTTCTTAGACCAGAAGACAAGATTGTGATTGGCAGAAAATGGGTATTTAGAAACAAGTTAGATGAGAATGGTGAAGTGACAAGAAATAAAGCAAGACTAGTTTGCAAAGGGTATGCACAATAAGAAGGAATTGACTATGGTGAAACATTTGCCCCTGTTGCAAGAATGGAAGGAGTGAGAATTTCGCTTGCTTATGCTACATACAAAGGTTTCAAAGTTTATCAAATGGATGTTAAGTCTACATTTCTAAATGGCATATTAGAAGAAGAAGTCTACATAGAATAGCCAGAAGGTTTTGTTGATAAAAATAATAAGAACATGGTATGTAGACTACACAAAGCTGTATATGGATTGAAACAAGCACCAAGAGCACGGTATAAGAGACTTCATACTTATCTTGTTAAGATTGGATTTGATAGGACAAATGATAACAATAATTTGTACATGAAGGCAGACAAAGAAAAAGGTATACTATTATCTAAAATATTTGTTGATGACATAGTATTTGGAGGAAAAGATGTTTTGTGTAAAGATTTTGTAAATTAGATGAAGCGAGAGTTTGAAATGTCAATGTTTGGAGAGATCAAATTCTTTGTGGGATTACAATTCTATCAAATGAAATATGGTGTACATGTCACTCGGCCAAAATATGTCAAAGAGATATTGAAGACATTTGGACTTGCGGATTCAAAACCAGTAAGTACACCTATGGTGACAACAATCAAGCTATCAAAGAATAATGATTCAACTGAGGTCAATCAAACATTATATAGATCCATGATTGGAAAATTAAAATATGTAGTACACAACAGACTTGATATTGCATTAGCTATGGAGATAGTTGCAATATTCTTTGCTAATCCTAGAGAGAATCACTTGATGGTCGTGAAAAGGATAATGAGATACTTGAAAGGAATAAAAGAGAATGGTTTATACTATAAGAAGAATGAAAAGTTTGAACTAAAAGCCTATACTAATGCTAATTGGGCTAAAAATATTGATGACAGAAAGAGCACCAATGGAGGTGCATTCATCTTAGGTAGAAGACTTGTTACATGGACTAGCAAGAAGTAGAGTTGTACTTCCCAATCTATTGTTGAAGTAGAGTATGTTGCTACTACTATTAGCTACACAAACATTGTATGGATCAAACAGTTACTCAAGGGAGTGAAGGAAGAAATCATAGAATTAGTGATACTTTATTGTGATAATACAAGTGCTATAAATATATCAAAGAATCCTATAATGCATACAAAGACAAAGTACATTGCAATAAAGTATCATTATGTAATGGAATTGGTCCAAGACAAAGAGGTGAAGATGAAATATATTAACACAAAGGAGCAAATTGTTGATATCTTCACCAAAGCATTACCTAAGGATGCTTATGAGTATCTGAGAGATAAAATAGGGGTGATACCCCTATCAAAGGATATGTAAAAGATAGAGGGAGTACCCTAAATCAAACAAGGTGGCATTCATTTCATACAAATTGATGCAATGGATCTTACTTTAGGAATTGCCTAAAGTAATTGCAAAGCCAAAATTACAAATCAGTCACAGGCAAGATGATAGAGGGCAAAAATTGAAGAGCCTGCAAAAGCCTACGTCTGCATATATCAAAGATGCCAAGTGTTGAGTATATGTCTTTGGCATTGTTGTCAAAGAGGGAGAAAGTACATTAAACTGATCGAGGGAGATGATCAAGGGAGAAAGTACATTACTAATTGGTTTGGTAAGAAAGAAAGAGGAAGAAAGCAGAAAGCAATCAGAGGAATGATCAAAACAAAAAGAGGGAGATATTTTGATATTTTTCTGATCCATGAAAGAAGAGAAACAAATAAAGAAGGAACTTAGATGGAGTTATATTTGTAACCTAATCGGAAGAGGGAGTTGCTGATACAGGGAGAAGTTTCAATCACAAGTCTTCTTTTTGGTATTGCCTTACTATTTTAACCTAGTCAGTTTGATGGAACAAGATGTTTAGCATTTATTTGACTAGTTGATCAATTTGGTTTGCTATCAATGCCAAAGAGGGAGATTGTTGATATATAATTGAAAAGATCATTTGAGTAGAAATATTGTTGAAGAAGATTATGTGTTTCAATCATTGTTTTGTTACTGACGTTAAGCCTAATACATGCTGGTAAGACAACTGCTTATATGTTTCAAGCATTATCACTTAGTTGACTAATGAGGAGGATTTGATCAACAAGATGTAACAAAAGTACCTAGAGGAAAGGTTGAGTTATGATAATATATTGAAGTGCAAGAATCAGTTAAGATAGTGATAACATAATGTATTGATGATCTTCTTGAGGTTATAAAATGACTAGCTACACTTAGAAAGTTTAGAAGAATAAGGTTGAACAAAGTTCATTTGTCAAGCTAGAACAAGTTGATAGAAGGTGTCAAGCAAAGTTAGTGCAAATTGAAAAAAAAGTCAATTGGAGCTAAGTGAAAGCAAATTCTAGTGGATGCTAAGTAAGTTAGTAGATGTTGAGTAAAATTTAGTTGATGTTGAGCATCAGTAAAATCTAGTTGATGCTAAGTGATTTAATAGTAGATGTTGAGTAACATGGTATGTGTCAATCATCAGTAGATTGATAATGTCGAGCTGTTGCATTATGAAAAGATCAAAGATTCACCAAATAAAAGCTAAATGTTTATTTTCTTGAAACTTGTGAATTAGGAGGAAGATAAGATTGATGAGTTGGAGGCACATAATCTTATGTAAACTATTTTGGAGGTGAACTCAAATGGATTCTAGGAGAAGTTTCCAGAAAAGATAAGATATGGGGTAGATACATTGTATCCTACCTAATCCATCAGAAACCCTAATTTTGGTGATGGATAATGAGTAAGAAAAGTGTTCTAATTTCCTAGACATAGGGATGTCTAGTCAAGAAGCAAAGAGGTTGGAGAGTCTTGATGTGAAAATCTAACAAAGAGAAGGAAAGGGGTTTGCTTCATCAAGTGACACAAGAGAAGAATTCTACAATGGCGTACTAAGCAAGAAGGCTTAAAGAGGATGAATGTTTAAAGGGTGAACAAGCTATTAGAGTTGCAAAGATTGGAACCCAAGTAGAGTTGAGGATTGAATAGTGATCTGTAATCTGCAAGTAAGGTTGTAAGTTATATCAGATCAAAGCTCTATTGTTACTTTCTAACAATTGTATCAGTCTAAGGTAAATCCTTTAGAGTAAGGTTGACTTAATAATAATTGGAAAATCCTTTAACAAGGTGGCATTCCAAGTGAATGGCCCAAAGTCCTCTAACAAGGCTCACTTTTAATAAGGTGATTGAAATCCCTTAACCAGGTCACATTTAACAGTGTCTATTGTAATCTTTAATAGGGTTGGTCTTTAATAGGGCATCACTTCAAAAGAGTGAAAAAGGAGTAGCATGTTACTGGTGGTTTTGCCCAAATTGGGTTTCACATTAAATCATTGTGTCAAATGTGTTGATGAATATGTTGTGTTTTATGCTTTACATTTCAACATGTTGATTTGACTATAACATATCAGTTTTGGTTAACACACAATGAATGCATGCATGGTTAAGAATGTTTTATGGGTTCATTGAATTATAAAAAGTTTTATTTGTACATCTAGACCTTGAATAACTGATTCACCCCCCCTCTCAGTTATTCTAAAAGAACTCCAACAATAACTTTGGGTAGTTATCATGCTTAATTAGTCTTCCACACCAACTTAATCTTTTTGTTGTTTTTCTATCTGATACCATAGAAGACATCAAAAATGCTATGTTGACATCAATGACAAACTCAATCATGAATATAACATATCATCATCAAACCAATATCTCCAATCTTGCCAATCTTCCAACAACTTCTCCTTCAATTCGTTTGAATTTGCCTCAAAGTGGTTTACCATGAATTTTGTGCCACCAGCTCATCAATCTTATCTTCCACTTGGTTCACACAATCCAAGAAAACAAACTTGTCATCTTAGATCCATCAAATTCATGATCTTTCTAATAATGCTGGCAATTGGCATTAACTTGCTTTTAATGCTCGGCACAAATTGCATTTCTTGACATCCTCTATAAAATCACTTGGCATGAACTAGATTTTACTGGTGCTTGACATCAATTAAACTTTACTTGGCATCCACTGATTTTCTTGATATATAATAAAATAGACTTTTACTTGGCTCCAACTAATTTTCTACTCATCATGCACAAAATTTTCTTGGCACCTACTATCCATTTGGTCAAGCTTGGCAGACAAACTTTCTTTAACTCGTTCTTCTGAACTTGCTTATTGTAACCAACCTTTGCAACCTCAAGTATATTATCAATGCATTGTGTTACCACTATCTTTGTTGATTCTTGTACTCATTTTTCATATCATAAATCAACCTTTCCTCTAGGTGCTATTGTTTCATCTTTTGATCAAATTATCTTCATCAATCAAATAAGTGATAGTACTTAAATCAAATAAGCAGTTGTCTTACCAACAAAATAGCGGGTTTGAAATCAGTGACAAAACAATGATTGAAACACATTTATCATACTTGTATCAATCTATTTTCAACAATATTATTGGAAGCATGAATGCTAATGATATTCCTATGGGGGAGTATTGCATATATGTTACTATGATGATATATTACATTCATGACTAAGTTTGTCAGTGATGTCAACATAGTAGTTTTTTGTAGTATCTAATAGAAGAACAACAGAAAGATCATGTTGGTATGAATGGCTAGTTGAGTATTCCAACTATCCAAGGTTATGGGAGATACTTCTAAGTATCTAGTATATGTAGTTAATGTTGGAATAAGAAAGGATAAGTCTAGAAAAGGTTATGCAAGATTTGGTGATGTTTGTTCTGAGAAAGAGTTTACAAAGGTATGTTCTACTAAACTTGTTATATCTCTTAGTAGAGTTGATATTCTAAGGATCGGGGTTGAGGACATGAAGAAGACATGGATAAGATTGTTTGTCATAATATTGCATGTATGAAAAGTTATTCAAGTTGCAAGGTAGAAGATTTATGTTTTTGCTGAGTGATCCAAGGTTTGGTATTTGGATCTGAGGTTCATGACCTGGTCTACAAGGTATGATAGTGATTGGTTTAGTTGACAGAACTAAGCAAAGAATAACATAACAATAAATTACATATTTAAGTAGTGAGCTCTTCTTGTAGTTAAAAGTGCATGTTTGGGCAGTGGACTTATCTTGCATACATTGTACCACAACTCTTAACAGGGTTGGAATCTCCTAATAGGGATTTAAAGTCTCCTAATAGGGACTCTATGTACTAAGTTTTGTAATAGACTCCTAGGAGGGTCCATCCACTAGTACCTTTCAGCAAATATGTGACTATGTGACTAAAAATTTTAGTTGTGCCACTAAAAATTCTAGTCATGTGACAAAAACTGATCACATTCCACTATTTCTTTACATCTACAAGTATAGGTGACTAAATAAGTGACTTTGTGACTAAAAATTTTAGTCACTCTACTAAAATATTTAGTCACATGATTAAAACTGATCACATTCCACTATTTCTTTATAATTTACAAGTATAGGTGACTAAATAAGTGTGGATAATTTGTCAGTTATAATCAATCACCTAAATACAAGTAACTAATACACTACCAAGTAAATGACTAAATAAGTGAGTGGATAATTAGTCATTAATAATTAGTCTTTTGTACTTTCTCTAATGTTTTTTTAAATCAATAGATTGGGTTAGTTTTATTTTATTCCCTTAATGGTTAGGATTTGTCACAATTTTTTTAAGTGTGGCAATACATTTATATTATGCTTAACATAGACATATTATTTCTTCCATTTGAAAAACATTTTCATGCTTATCAGTTTCCCTTAATATCTATAGTAGAATGAATTAAATCCCTTTATACTTTCATAGATAATTGGAATATTTTGCATTTCTTCTTTTGATTGCATTGATGATTGGGAAAGGTTTTAAGTTGTTTGAAAATATTTAGTGCATTTCATCATTAGAGAATGCAGAGATTTGACATTGATCTTGTGATGACATGAAACATGCCAAACAAGTGACATGTGCTATCATTAGAGGATAAGAAATGACAATGATTTTATTCTCTATAAGGCATGTAATTGAATTTATATAGGCATGATTATATTTCATCACTATAACAAGATAGATCAAATTCTAGATGATAAATATAAGAGTATATGATAGAAATAGATATGTATGAGAACCAAAATTATTCAATCTACATTTCCTTATTTTATTATTTTAGTTTATTAATCAATTTACGTATTGCATGGGTACTCATACCCATACCTCTATACTACATAGTGGGTATTGGTACATGTACCCAAATATTAGGTACTCAATGGAAAGCATCATATCTAAGGACCTTGATTAAGATTTGTGATTTTTGTTTCAATTTGTTTGTTTATTAGTGTGTTTTTTATTAGTCTTAATTTAACACATTATCAGTTTAAAATGTATAATATCCATACCAAAATTATTCTATTTAAACTTCACTAAACTTCCAATTGTAAAACCTCAATCTTTCCTTTAATATTTGTTTGAGATGCATTTAATTTTTATTAGTATCTTTTTCCACCAATATTGAAGGTCTTCTTATTATTTATAATCTTTATTTTCTTCTATGACAATGACCTTCGTGGCTAATTATGTATGAGATTCCATATGACTTTATTTTTCTCTTGTAAATATTATAATATGACTAATTGATATTTGTTTTCCATACATCTAGGTACTGAACCTAACCCCATGGATTGTGATTAGTAGGGTTTGGATTCAAAACAATTCCTGAGTAAAATGTGTCATTCTTCTTGATTTTTTGGGATAATAATCACCTAAAGGGGTTCAAGAGGAAGTTAGTTTCCACCTTTAGGTCTCTCAAGACCTTCAAACACTACAACTTTATTGATCGATTTATATTTCCCTGAATTCCTTACTATCCTTTACTATTGCTCTTAATAATCATGCCAAAGCTTGTGTCAACAATACCAGGTTCACCACAAGTCACTCTTCAACAAACAACCTCACTCCAAACAAAAGGGTTACTCTTTGCAATATTAAGAGCTTAATAATCCCTTCTAATTGATGTAGAGAATCATACAAACCAATCAATTTCTTAGGATCCTATTGATTCAATCACCATTTCATCATGTAAACAACATATTAAAGGCTTTTCCACATAACAACATCCCTCAAACATGAAACCATTTAATCAATAATATATGATAGGTTCCTCAATCTTATCAAATCAGCCATTCAATCTTTGACAAGTCCTTAAATGTTTGGTTTGATTGTAACCCATCTCTCATGAGAATGAATAGAACATCAATTAGCACTCATTATATCTAGGCGATTGTCACAGAGTCATCGATGAAACATCGAGAATTTTTTAAAGGTCAACCATCCCAAAACTACCCCAAAAAATAAAAAAGAAATTCAATCAACCATCCCAAAACTACCCCAAATAAAAAAGAAATTCAAAAATTTAAAACGTTTAAGACAAAATTGACATATTATTTTAAAAACTTAAATTATAATTTTAATTATCTTCAATTTGAAACTAAAACTATTTTCATTTTCTTAAATTAAAAGTAAAAAACAAGATGAATTTACCATCAACTTTAAAAACTTAAATTATTATTTTAATTATCTTCAATTTGAAACTAAAACTATTTTAATTTTCTTAAACTAGAAGTTAAGGACAAGATGAATTTACCATCTTCTAGGCATTAGCTAAAATATATTAGTTAATCAAGTTATTAATTAATTTAAAATTAAAAAAAAAAAAAAAATTATATAATTTTTTATTCATTAATATCAATGATCGAAATAGAGTACTCATACGAGATACTAGGGTGTTGCATACGACAAAACAAATTTAATTTCAATTTTTGATTAAGCGCGGAAGATAGAGGATTGGCGGCAAATTCACCTTCATTGGAGAAAAAATGAGGGTTGAAGAAATTCGCGGTATATTCGGTATGTTTCTTAGAGATTTTCAATTCGATTTCCTTCATTGCTTCTTTGGTTATTTAGCACAAGAAAATCGAGTCAATGTAATTTGTGGCACACAAACAGGTTTTTTCCCATGTTTAGTCAGTTTGAATTGCTTTCAAAACAAGAGTATTATACTCTACACCATGTAATACTCACAGTTATCTTAATTTTGCTTCCAGCGAGAATTCCAAGTCCGTTCATGGAAAATACAGTAGTCGTGAAAGCTCCTGTATTCTTCTTATTTGTGTGCACCAAGAATTCATGAAGGTGGATCAAAAAATGTTCTTTTATCTTATCTCAGTACGTATTATTTTTCTCTTCTCATTATTAGGGTGTTTGAATGTTTTCTTGATGCATATCTCAGGGTTTTAGAAACAAAATTAAACTGTTTAATTTTTATTGTATATCTTAGGGTTTTTTCACACATCTTGGTTCTCTAAGCAAGATGCACTTTGCAAAGTTTTATCAAGGGGGTCATTTTCATTATTAATAAGCTCTTCTTCGCTATCTGAATCTGAATCTAAATCAAAGCCAATATCAAAAGTTCTAAATTTTCCCTTAACTTATCATCGAATTCATCATCATCATATGTATTAAACCCATAAATCCTTTGATGGACTTTTTTTTTCCATCAGCGACATCCACAACTTGAACCATTTCCTCCATGTCAGGTTGATTTCCTAACTCATCTACATCTGAAAATGAGCTTGTCCCATGAGGAAGGCCCATTAGTTTGGCATTGCTTTTGATCATTTCCCCAAATGCTTTTTTTCCGCTTCTTACACAAGAATTCTACCTCCCATTGCCCTATCACAAATAAAAATGTACCACCTGGTGGCAACTACTTGTGAATAGCTAAAACATTTTTGTAAGCCTTTCCAAAATAATCTACCAGTTATGTCTTGACAGAGAAATGCACTATCATTGGAACCAATCTTGTAGGCACTTATATAATAAGTGGTATTACATGAAATAATTTGTCATTTAAAACAAAATCATCAAACCTCAGCGTTGAAGTCATTAAAACAAGTTTCAATGGGTTAACCAAGTTTTCAAGATTTGCTATTTAGAATTTTTCCGCTAGACATTTTTTTCTATTGTTCCTTGTATAGATTCTGAAATAAATATGGAACAAATAAGAGTATGATTTTGTATTGATTTCTTATTTTGGCTATTTAGGCAATAATGCATATATAATTGTAAATGCAAAATAGAAAATCATAAAACCTACCAAACAGGTGTAATTTGTGAAAGATTCTAATAAGGATGTTTGTTTTCAAATTCCTCTCTTGAACCTCATCCAACATAATGATTGAGTAGATCCTCAATATAAAATCATATTGTAGGGAACAAAGCGAAGCATTAGGATTCCATAATATGTACATCATACTAAAGTATGCAAGTCAATGATAAGCATGGCAAAGCATTGGGTTTCATTGTTAGACACGTTATAGGTAAACAAATTTTGTGACGACAAATCAACTAAGTTTACACAACAAAAAATGTCATAACTATTGCAAATTTGTCTTTATTAAATCTTCTACAGAATGGAAGCCACAAGTTTCTCTAGTCATCTTAGATAGATATGACAGATATAAACTCTCTACATGCACTTCACGGAGCAGAATTCCGTCAGTCATAAACTTGATGGAACTGTTCCCTCACATTCTTTAATCATGTCGCATGTGGAATTTAACTTCCTTTCAAAGGTGAAGGGACAATTCGTAAGCCACTCTCTTGAAAGTAGAAAGAACTGCTACATGTTGGGGCTAAGTGACACATATAATTCTTGTCTTTTCTTTGTACTTGCTTGAACCAAATACAACTTCAAGCAAAAACTTAAATAAAAAATCTTTGTTCAGTTGTAAGGCATCATGTACCATTCAATTCAGCTTGGGAAACACAATTAAGGAATTCTAGTAACTCTTCAATAATGAGAAACTGGGAAATTATAATAAGGAATCGTACTTGTAGAACTTGAGTAGTTTTATCGCATCCAGTCTCCCTACATATAATCACAACAGGATGTTGATTCACAACTTCCATAATTTCCTGCTCCATCATAATGATTGGAAGATTTTTTCTTTTTTCTTCAACTTCCTCTGGTCTAGTGACATGAATTACTAAGATATTACTTATAGGATTCCAACTTGAGTCTTTGGAAGCCCTCCCACTATCTTGTGTATCTAGCTTCACTCCCTCCTCTTTAGAAACCTGGAAAATATGACAATGCAATATGTAAACACTAATTAGAATCTGCCAAAGCTGGATTTCTGAAAAAGCTACAGAGAAAAAAGCTATTTGTCAAATAACAACATGATTATGATGATGTGAGCTACATTGAAATTAAAAAATGATAGCTAGAACTAGTAATAAGACACCAAAATCTAATCATAGAATGGAGTATTGTATTTTATTGAAGGGAGATACTATTTTTGCAGGTAGAGGCCCCAACAAATAGACCTTCTTTAGCTATAAGAGAAAATGCTACCGGGCAAAATACTGAGGACCCCTATTAATATTACAACTTGATTTCCACAATATTTGAGCTATATTGAAATTTAAAAAAATGATAGTGCTACTACTAGTAATAAGGCACCAAAATCAGATTACTGAATAAAGAATTATACTCTTGTGAAATAAGGGAGGTAGCCCAATAGATTTAACTGTACCCTCAAGAAGTATATATCTCAATGCAATGAAATATCAATCTCATTGACATTTGATCTGAACATAGTCGAGTACAAATACATGAATATATGTTTCTCTTTTCAAAAGAAGTAAAAAAGACTATAGCTGCAGGCGTTTACAACAAATAGTGGATAGAAAATTTAGATATCAAATTGTATGTCTATGACTCAAAAGCACATGTTATCCCTAAGATTGGTTGGAAATAATTGGTCTTTTCGGTAGCACATGGTAACCATGGATCTAGGTTTTACAAATAACAATCAATGACCAACACATTAGGAATACATGTTAACAATGGCCAAAAAATTCCTTCCGACCTGTTAGAGAGCTCAAGATTAAAAAATTTCTTCATATCTAAAACCATAGGATTATAAGTAAATAAAAAGAAAAGTCCCCTGGTATTAGCTAAAACACATTCTAGAAATCTTACATAGTCTTTTATATATATTAACCTGACATTTTATAAAACAAAACATATTTCTTGCTAAGATTGTAGAAAACCCTATAGACTCACTATTTTCTTTGATTTAGAATATATGATCTGAACAAAAAGGTCTATGCCACCAAAATATAATGTAGTCATACATTTTGGCAACTCCTATAGTGTAAAATTTGTGTCACTTGATTGGCTCCAAACTATAGTTTTTTGGCATACATTTTTTCAGACTGCGCTAACCACATGATAAAAATAATTGGAAGACAATTCTAGATTTGAATATAAAAACAAAAACAATTAAAGATGGGTACCATAGAGGATTAAGTTGAGAATTGCACAATATAAAGCTTAATATCAGAAGTGTAACTAACTTGCATTAATTTAGAGTTAATATCCGCTTTTTTTAAGGATTATTTGTGCCCTAATAATAATAAAAATCACTTACACATAAATGCCCATAGCTATTGATATCAATTTATTACATATATCGCCATCCAGTTATGGTGGGTTTGAAGCCAGTCCTTGCAAATTGCATTGCATTGTTTAATCTGTCATTTAGAATTTTCAAGCTATCCACAAGTTCGAGTATTCTTGATTCTTCTTTACAAATAGTATGCTCTTCACAAAATAGTCTTAATTCCATAGGATTATTTCGTACCAAAAGTTTTTCTTCAAAAGATCAACCATTCCTTTTATCACCATACACAATTTTTGAAGTTATAATTCTTGATGCTAGTGACTCATAGAGTAAATCATGATCTCTTGTGTCCTTGGATTTTTTCAAGGAAGTACCTGTTGGACTAATTGCCAACGTTCCCCTTTGGGATTTGTGACATGGCTTAACCACCTCTTGTGTTCTATAAGTCTAGTGGTTGTATTGGGCATTAACAGGTCGATCTTTTGGTGCAACAACAATTTTAGCTTGTAACAAGTGGTATCAAAGCTTGGTCATAGGTTCAAATCTCCTCGGGTAACACTGAGGAGGGGATTGTTCGACTAACCGTCAACATTCCTCTTCGGGATTCGTGACATGGCTTAACTGCCTCCTATGGTCTATAAGTCTAGTGGTTGTATCAAGCATTGACAGGTTGATCTTTTGGTGCAACGACAACTCTAGCTTGTAACAGTACCCTCTTCATATAGCTTACCAGGTTTTTTGCATGACTCTGCAAGTTCAGGCTTTCTCACTGGACAATAGACTTTGGAAGGATGGCTACTTAAATACAATTTTGTCTTCTAGGCCTCCTGATTCTATTCCAGAATGCAGTCATAAATGCCAGAACCAGGGGATACCCTGTAACTGGTTGTCATCTATGGAAATACTATTTTTCCTGGTGATGTTTGGTGAACATAATTACTCCCTGTACTAAATTCTTCGAGCTTATCAAGATTTTCAAATCCCTCTACAAATTCAGGATCTGTTGATGCCATATTGACTTTTGACAGATCATTATTGCTATGTAACTGTCTTGCAATCTTGTTGACTCTCAAAAAATACATTTTATGAGATTATGGTTCCTGCCACTTGTGAAACATGGAGAGAATCATCCCCTGCAAGTTCATGCATCTGTGGTAGAGCAGCGATGGGGGATCATTTTGGGAATGGGAACAATAGCCATTTTTTAAGGGACAACAAGGGACAATTGTTAAAATATAGTAAACTTTACATAACACAAAGAGGAAGCATATTTTCCATATTCAAAATATAGAAAAATTAAAAATTTTAAACTTTTCTTTTTGTCAAAATGGCAAAGCCTTTTCCCATGTTGTTCCTGTCCTTGGAATGTCTCAAGGATGGGACAGCCCCAAGTTGAAAGGAGATGTTAGACATTAGTGTGACATTATAGTGATTTGAGAGGTATTTCTCATGAATTTTAAATATAGTTTTTGTGCATAGTCAAGACCCACTGCCATTGGATGGTAAAAATTGAAAAAATAACTATTTTCCTTCCTTGAGGATTATATAAGACAGCAATAGACTTGTAAATGCCCAAGAAATATAGTAGATTCTTATCAAGAACAGAGGCAAAACAATTAGATAGCAGATTAGCTATTTTTCATACTCTTTTCCTGAAGCATATATGCAAGATGAAGATCTTCAGATATGCAAACCTAGTTATAAATTTAAATTGTGCATTATGAATTGTTGTCAACTTAATCTAGGTATAACTTGAACATTATAAGTTCTGATTTGAGCACTAGAAAGATTATGATTTGATCTAGGATACATATAATATAATACAAGAACTTTCATAATATAAGCACTTTCATAAGGACAAATGTTCGCCAACATTCTCCATCAGCTGGACAACCACCTCTGATATGAGTTTATCTTATCCTTATATGGATAACCATAACATGAGATTTATCTGATCCTTATCATGTACTGTATCTCACAACCGCCTTACCTTAACTATAAAAACTTAAAAGGTTTGGGTCATGAATATAGAATAAGGATTGTATCAACAACCCAAGTGTGTGTTTTTACTTTGATTTTGGTTTATGTTGCATCTTGGAAGCATTTTCCTTGTCAAAATCTCAAAGATCTTCCAAGGCGGTCAAAGATGGTCAAACAACAAAAACATGGCAAACAGCATGGACATAGGTGGAATATGATGGGAGAAGTCTTAAATATGCATTTTACATCCATTACATGCATTTTACATCCATTTGTGGCAAGGAAGCCAAAAATTGTCATGAAGATGTCAACTTTGCAAGAATTGAAAAATTGCAATGTTGCAACTTAGGCAAATAAGTGATGTGCTTTCACATAACAGTTATCTCTGCCCTTCTAAAACTTTGAATGATCACTAAAACACATATAAACCTTTTCAAAAGGCAGTTGTACGGGGTGGAAGCAAGTTATTGTACAAGATTGAATGCCAAAGCCAAGTTTTTGACTGATTTTATGCTGTTTGTAAACTTCAATCACGCGAACAGTCATTAGTTCTGCAATTTCTTTGTAAATGGGGGTTAGTAATACCTGTTAGCTTTATTTTGCATATGTTTTGATTGCATTTTATTGAGTCTCATATATATTTTCTTCAAGGTCATTGAAGGCTGCCAGTTTTCCTTCATAACTGGGCAGTTTTTACAAAATGCAGTCTATCTCTGTTTCGCACGGCTGAAAATTGATGAAACCTTGGGGAAAAGAAGTAGATTACAATCCAAAAGGTTGGAGCTAAAAACATTCAGTTTGTGAATTTTACCAGCAAGCCCTAGGCAGGTTGATAGTGAATCCGGCTAGAAATGAATGGCAAAATAAGCCTGGTAAATGCATAGGAAGGAAGATTGTGACATGGTTTCTTTTAAAGATGAAAGAGCAATGAGTGGAGGCCCTTACACAGCAAATAGGCATTTCCAACAATTAGTTGAAGAAAGTTGGAAGTCCATTTAGAGCATACAGCCAAGAAAAGTCACAAAACCCTTAGAAACCCTCATTTTTGGGAAATGTGCTGTATAGACAGTATCAGAGGTCCAAACCACCAAAATCCTTTGCAAAGTCCTAATGGGTATCCTGAATGGTGATTTTTCTGGTAGGTTGTTAAGAAAGTTTGCAAGATAATTGTCAAAAACCTAAATAGGAGGGCTAATTGCAAAAATGGCTATTAGGAAGTATACAGCCAGTTTGGAAAGCGATTGGACAAAGAAGTATGGAATTGTTTTGTTTGGTCATTCTAGGCCTGAATAAGTTAGTCAAGAGCATCAGCATCTCCTACAATGCTAGATAAGCACAAGTACAAGACTTGGCAAAACAAAACTTAACAACTATGTATACAAAAGGAGTCAATTTTGGTTTTACCAAACCCTCACTTCAAAGCATGAAAGTAGTATGCTAAATAGGGGTTGTTCATAACCAATAGTGTCCAATAGACCTGACAAGAAGCCTGGAACAGTGTTTGCGAAGTTCCATTGAGATCACATCATCGAGTAGGAGGGTTTTCCCAGGGTATCTCTTGTCTTCTGTGTTCTACGATAATTTGTTCTTTATTATTATGTATTTTTCTTCAAAATTTAACAATATTATTATCCTTATACCAAGATTACAATCTCAAAATTTGAGGACTTTAACAGTCTTACAGGATGAGCAAATTAGAATAATGATCAAATAAGAAGTACAGTCAATTTCGTTTTTAGTCTTCCATCCATGGCTTATCATAAATATTTCTGGGCTTCAATTTTCTGGACTTCTCTATATTCACTAGTTTTTGTTGGAGCGGTGGATGTGAGAAATATGATAATTGATGAATAAGCCAATTACATCATTCCCCGGTGCACTACATAACTGTAAGGTCAAGCATTATATTTTTTCTCCAATGGAACTTATTTTGTTTTACATTTGAATCAGAATTTATTGATATTGAGAGATGCTTTGTTGACTTTATCTATCAAATTTTACAAGGATGTGGTAATGAACCGTAAATTTTGTAGGGAAAACCTATGAAGTGTATATCTTCTTAAAAATGTTCAACAAGTGTCTTGTTGTTCAATAAACTTGGTCCTCAAAAGTTTGTGGAGTAGCTACTTTAAAGTTTTGACCCAATGGAAATAGCTTAATTTATTTCATTGCATTCAAATTTATCATGATTAGATTATAGTGATGCAATTGATCTTAAGATTTAACTTCTGATAAGATTTTAGTGATGGAATTTACCTTGACACTTTGCTTCTTATGAGGTTTTACTGATGGAATTTATGTTGATATTTTTCTCCTGATTAGATTTTGATTGAAATTACCAGTCTTCAAATCAGTTAGATGTCACTTTTAATTAGATATTATCAATTGCTAAGATTATAGAGTTTAAGAGTCATCTATCAATGGTCTTACTCTTAACTAGAAGAATTTTTCTAACACTATCAATGTGATTTTGTTTCACTTAATAGAGAAGAAGTCTCCTGCATTTTCAGGTTGAATGCTAAACATTATATAAATTTTGATGAATGATTCACAAAGTTTTTTATACAACCATTTTATGCAATCGAGAAAATTGTGGTTGGAGAGTTCTTTTCATAATAGAAAATATGAATAGAATATACAATTCTTGAGGTTGAGACTAATATTATGTCTATAGTTATATTTAACGTGTAGAATTCAAATATCAAATATCAAAAACTATGCATAATCAGTAATTGGTGTACTGGTTTATATGAACTGGCAGATGATGTGGGTGTAGAATGAATAGAACTATCATATTGCATTCTATTCATTGGAGTGGTATTTTGGATGTAACCAAACTTTGAGATATTGGATACTAAATCTCTATTAATTGTAGACATATTGGGATTACTTAATCTTTGGGACCCTTTAGTAATTGAACCATAATCTTCTGAATTCCATGAGCTGCTAGATTCCCCCCTTGGAACTGACAACATGCAAACCTAAGGATTTATTTTACAAACAACATGTACATGGAATTTTTTTGTAGATTTAACCATTGCACAACCAACAAAACTCTAAAATATTTGTGGGAGGGCTGAATTAGTTAAGAGCATTGATACAGATATTGATGGAATAATGGTTTGTGTATTTTTTTCTCATTTTTTTCTATCCAATGAAGTGCGGATGGAAGACATTTAGCTTCTTGAGAGAGATTTGACTAAATTTGACTGAATTTAGGATAGCTCTTACAGCCAAGTAATTACTTGAAACTTGTTGAGCTTTGGTCTCAAAGATATATTTTTTGGATCTATTATTTTATAGAGCTTGTGATTTCTTTGTATTTTTTTAGCTTGGTAGCAAGTTTTTGTATATGAAAGAGGATCACTTTAAAAACTTTTTAGCATTTGACTTCATTTCTATGGTATTGGTATTAGCCAGATTTTTAGAAGGAAGGCCAGATAACATAGGCATAGAGATGACAAAGGAACTTGTCACAGTGGGTGTTCCTATTAAGTTTATTGTTGATTCAACTATGGCATATACCATGGAGAAAGTGAATTTGGTAATCTTTAGACCAGATGATGTGGTTGAGAGTGGAGGCATCATAAACATGATGGGAACATATCAAATTGCATTGGTAGCTGATAGCATGAACAAACCTATCTATATGGCAGCTGAGAGTTATAAGGTATGATCTAGTCAACCTTTACTTTCATTGGCATTATGGCTGGTGAGAAAATTATATAGTTTAAGCTTCACGTGGCCTCTTCTAGTTTGAGTGTTATATATGGCTGTAACTATTTATGGCACCTATTTTTTCTGGATGTTGAATAACCATTATGATAAGTGTATTAGATTAAAGAAGGTATTGTGAAATTGTGGGTCTATCTAGTAGTTTCCGTTCTTTTGTTAAAAGATTGACCTGTTGAATGCTTATTGTAAGTTATAGAAGATTGGTTCTTTCATATGTCACAAGTTCACATTGTTTCACAGGTTCACATTGTTTCATGCATTACTACATGAAAAACTTCAGGGAAAGCATTGATGACCTATAGATTTTTGCCATCATAATATTGACAAGACAACCAACCTGCCATGGGTGTCATATATTGTTTTAATTGGGCCCTTCAAAAAACTTCTTGAATACCTCACTAGAGACATGGGGTTTTGGAGCAGGGTAGGATAGGGTTTGGATAACGCATGACCCTGCCCACTATGGATGTATGTTTTTCACTGTACCCTATCGTGTCTCATTCCCTAGCTTATATTCTATTCGAATAAACTATGATGGGGGAAGTTTTGAAACCCTAGGTAACTTTATATAAAACAAATATAAATATCTTGAATTTGATATATTCTGAAAGATGAGGACGAACAATTTATTTTCACATTTTTATTTCAATTTAGTTTAAATTTCAAAAACTAGATTTTTAATGGGTTCCAACAATAATTTCATTACCGATACATCTCACAAACTCAATTAAAATGATTCTAAAGAATTCAAAGTTCTTTTTGTGGTACCCACAATTGAAATCAAGGCTTAATTGTTTTTGAGCATTTTTAGAAGATTTTCTATGTCTTGAATTGATGTTTTGAAATATGATGAGAAGTAAAGAGATAAAGTTTCCAATGCTTTAGGATCCTACTGATGTAACAAACAGTTCATCATATTTTAACAAACTATTAACTTGCCAAGCAATATCCTTTCCTAGGATCTAATCATAAAACAAACAATCAGTCAACATCTCCATTTAAGCATCAGTTCCTCACTCAGTTTCTTCAATTAGTTAGAGTCATATCCTTATCAAATCTCTTCAACCATTTAGAGGCATATCCTCACTCAATCTCTTTAACTAGTTAGAGGCATATTCCATTATCATAGTCACAATAGTCAGTCCATTAAGAACAAGACACTAGGTTGAGCAGTCTATATGAGGCCTTAATCACAGTACTGTTTTAACAGATTACACAGTTGTTACTAATAATATTATTATTCCAGAAATATATCCACCTCCAACTGAATTACTATATCTGTAGCTACTTCCAATATCTTCATTAAGAAATCCTTCATATGAAAATAACAGCTATGAAATCCTTCAACAGTTCAGACACTGAAAATAACAGCTATATTATATAAGCTAAAATACAGTCCTGTAAACTAAATTGGGGAGTAGATCTAAATCTAGGAAACAGTCTGAACTGAATCAAACATGGCACACTTGCTAATTCTGCCAGAATCAGTTGTTATTCAAAATCAATAATTTCCAACCAATTTCCAACCGTGCACCTGACCTTCCATAATTTGAAAGACTGATTTTGAAAATTTGACAGAAATTCTGTAATTTGTTTACAAATTATTAGAACCTCTTAGTAAACGTCCAACTAATCATGATTTTAGGAACATTATTAGAAACTACATATGCAAAAAGCAGATTCACTGTTTTTTCTTATCAGACCTTTTTTCTTCTGGAAACTGTAAACTAAACAGTCTAGAACAACGAAAGGAAAAATGTCTGAATTTTTGAAAGACAACTCTTCATTCATCTTGATAGTGCTATTAGAATTCAACTATGTAGTTTTTGGATCGAACTCATTGAGCCATGTTGATAGTGTTCAGAACTTCAGAAGAACCCATCTTTGAAAATGAATAGAACACTTAGCACTCATTGCATCTAGGCGATGTGCACAGGGGTGAAGCACCTGGCCTTACCAGGAGGTCACCCATTCCAATATTGTTCCAGCTCAAGCATGCCTAGCCGTGGATTTTCCTGCAAGGTTAATCCCACTTAGCTTGCTAGCCCATTTGCAAAAATCTTTAGCAAGTGTTGTGCTTATGAACTGATCATTATAGAGCACTTATCACCTAGATGTAATGAGTGCTTGAACCGGTCATTATAGACCACTTATCACCAAGATGCAATGAGTGCTTAGCATTCTATTCAATCTCATGAGATATGATTCTAATGAGCCACTGCTCATGAAACATGGGTTTAAAAGTTTGACTTGAAAACTACACAGTTGAATCCTGATACCAACAGCAATATCACAATTTAACAAAGATGGATATTTTTTTGCTCTCTATCTAATGCTTCATCTTGATGATCGATCATGTAGTATGATTGGAAACTTTGATGGTGGAAGAACACACACAGCTTAATCAAGAAAAGCAATTATCTAACTGAGAAAAATATCATTACAATCTTTGAATAAAATTTGGATGAACGGGAGATAAGACATTTCATCACATTTTGATCTCCTTGCAACTAGATGAAAGGGCCAGGGGCTGATGAAAATCGATTAGCAAGATTATAATGAACAAGGAGCATGTTACACAAGACAAGCTCCAGTATATTGTTTATAAACAGATTCAGCAAGTCAGTTAGCAGCAGGTCACTCAAACAATGTTTCTTTCTTCATCAAGAGTTTCATATTCAACCATTTTTTATATTGAAAATCATTATACAAACTTTGACCATATATCAAAATTGTTTTGCCTAACACAATCACATGCGAAGGTTGTTACTAATTTCAGTGACTGAGTTAAATCAGGTACTTCAGTCAATTTTTCATGAAGCAACTAATAACAGGCCGTGTATCTGTAGTGCAAGGAATAGTAACATATAGATGTGTCCCCCCACTTCCCTTTGGTTCCACGTCTTGGAGATGGAGATGCACCGGGGACTTGGGGACTCCATCCCCCCATCCCTAGCAGCGCCATCAGATTCTGCCACATCCGCTGAGGAGGGGGGGATGTCTTGGTGTTTTGGTGGTTCGATTATTATGTTTGATGTTCCAATTCGATGCAATGTTCAAGTATTTTCTCTTTTACATTTTTTTATCTTATTTTGCTTACATCTTTTTATAACTAACATTGTAAGTACCATATGCATATTATATACAACCCCCCATCCCTGCCACTGCTCCCTTGTCATCTCCCTGCCATCCCCTAATTAATGCCCTTCTGTCCTCCTGTCCTGGATACTTGTCCCCCTGTTCCACTGCCCCCTGTCCTGCAGGGCGGTTTAACTATGGTGCAAGTTTATGTTGGAGTACTGATATATGTCATTTGTAGTAATTTAATTACTGGCCAAGGACTACGGTAGTAGTGTCACTGGAGCTTGTCTAAGTTGGCATCCATTTGGAAATTATTGTCTTATTCTGAAAACTGTATTGTAATATTGTTTTAATGATGAGTGAAGATAAGTAGGCAGTGTTTGCAACAGAAAATTAAATTATGATATTGCTATTGGTATCAGGATTCAATTGTGTAGTTTTCAAGTCAAACTTTTTGACCCATGTTTCATGAGCAGTGGCTCATTAGAATCATATCTCATGAGATTGAATAGAATGCCAAGCATTCATTGCATCTAGGTGATAAGTGATCTATAATGACCAGTTCAAGCACTCATTGCATCTAGGTGATAAGTACTCTATAATGATCGGTTCATAAGCACAACACTTGCTAAAGATTTTTGCAAATGGGCTAACAAGCTAAGTGGGATTAGCCTTGGAAGAAACTCCACAGTTAGGCATGCTTGAGCTGGAACAATATTGGAATGGGTGACCTCCTGGGAAGGCCAGGTGCTTCACCCCTGTGCACATCGCCTAGATGTAATGAGTGCTAAGTGTTCCGTTCATTTTCAGAGATGCGTTCTTCTGAACCACTATGAAACATGGGTCAATGAGTTTGATTCAAAAACTCTATAGTTGAATTCTAATAGCAATATCAAGATGAATGAAGAGTTGTCTTTCGAAAATTCAGACATTTTTCCTTTCGCTGTTCTAGACTGTTCAGTTTGCATTTTCAGAAATAAAAAGTTCGATAAGAAAAAAACAGTGAATCCACTTTTTGTATATGTAGTTTCTAATAATGTTCCTAAAATCATGATTAGTTGGATGTTTACGAAGAGGTTCTAAGCATTTGTAAACAAATTACAGAATTTCTGTCAAATTTTCAAAATCGGTCTTACAAATTATGGAAGGTCAGGTGCACAGTTGGCAATTGGTTGGAAATTATTGATTTTGAACAACTGATTCTGGTAGGATTAGCAAGTGTGCCATGTTTGATTCAGTTCAGACTGTTTCCTAGATTTAGTTCTACTCCCCGATTCAGTAGTTTAGAGGACTGTTTTTTAGCTTATATAATACAGCTGTTTCCTTGATATTGTTTGTCTAGTTAGCCAAGAGATTGATAACTTTCTTAGGTTTGAAGTTATGTATTGTGGGTTGCAATCATTGAACATAAGTTTCGAGTTCTTCATTCTATCTCATAAGGAGAGAAATGTTGATGCTAAAAATTACACACACAATCGAATCCAGAAACAAATGCTATTAAAAATGGATTGTGGAAACTTCATAAAATTCAAGGACAGAGATTAACCAAAGCCAAGATCTTATGTTGTTCTCTACATTAACTCTCAAGATTTGACGAGCTTTGGCCTGCTTTAACAACTGCCAGGTAGCTCGAGCTTTACCCTGGGTGTTGAAGCTTATACAAAGCCTCGTTTAAAGATGAAGATTTCCATGGCATCGTGACACAACACTCTTGTTCTGATTGGATCCATATATAGAAGACCAAGGATGGTCTGGGTAGACCTGTTTCACTTTGTGAGCTCTTTAGTAGTTCTTTCATTCGGGAAATCACTGGTACATTATTTCAGGGATTTGCTCAATGTTTCATTTCTTTTTTGAAAAGCACTGGTTTCGTATCTTTTGATTTTTAAATAAGTTATGATTTAGTAAATCTGATTCTTAAGAGGTATGCATCTGTGTTGTCTATTTCTTAGTTACAAGGATGTGATGCTGACACATACCTGCTGATGTGTTTAACTATAAATCAAAACACAATTTTAATTCCTTCAATTCCACAGTGGAGTTTCTGCCCCATTTTGATTATTTTTTTATATCTTTAGTGATTGTTGCAGCCACTACTAAGTGGAGGGATGGAGCCATCTACGAAAGTGAAGGATAGGGCGATGTCAATATTGCATCTGAGAATGGCAACTCATGGCTGTCTCCACCATTTTACCTTCACAAAGAAGGTTTCAACTACTTTCTCGAGAGAGCCCTTCCTTAGTGACAAAGAAGAAGAATATGACGAAGAAGAGCATTTCACCTTCAGAAATCACCACAAACAGCATTCCAAGGGTATCAATTATAATAATAATAGTAGAAAGAGGCCTCTAGGAAAGATGTAATACAAGAGCTGCATCTCAATGATTAATGTGACCAACGCTCGAGGTCTCAACAAGATTGCTTTTTTTGGCAGACTCACTCTGATTCCTTCAGGTCTCCACAGGCTTCAAACTCAGGTTAAAGGTTAGTTTTAACTCATAGGTTATGAATTACCACCTTATATTCTCTTTTTATTTTAATTATCATTTCAATTTGATTTCATCATCATGGACTATGGAATGTGATTTATTGGCATTTCAGACTAATTTACTCGTTGATTGTCTTAAAACTTTTCCAGCAGAATTGATTATCAAATGAATTTAACAATTATAACTATTTCCATGTTAATTTGATTTAAACCAAAGTTGAACTAATCTTTTTGTTTTCATGGGTAATTTGGTTTAAACCTTATAGGAAGAGTTCTGTCACTTTACCTTAGTAATGAATAACTACATTTCTAATGTAGAAATAATCTAAATCTCACATTTTTACTATAACATGCTCATGTTGTGTAACCTATGTCTTTCTCACTGCAAGCTGAATGATAATTGTAACAGTTGAAGCAGATATCGTTGCTGCTGGCAGTTTGTTTCAAAGTGTTATATCATCAAAAGCATTATAGGTATGCTCTTTTTATCTGATATTTTACACAATTAGAATAAATATATCTCACTTATATCTTGTCACATTTGCAAAATTTCTACAAATTCATTTTCTGCTTATTACATTACAAAAATTTCTATAGCTAATATCTATCTAGAATTTTTTCCCACTGATAGGATTTTTTTATGGGTTTTTGAGATAAAATTGTTTTGCAAAACTACAATGCTAAATCCTATACAATATCCAAACCCTTGAACCTATAATATTAGGTGGGAAGAAACTAGAAAAATATGTTTTAAAATCAAAATGATTGCAAATTAAGAAGAGAAAAGTGGCCCTTAAATACCAAAGATGTGTTTTTGCATATATTAGTGACTAGAAATGATAACATTGCTTGTCTACATGAACAATGCTCTTTGATAGTGGTTTTAAATGGTTCTCATCTTCATCAGATGTGTATACTTCCATGCCTTCTTTGCTTGTACACTTGTGACTTGGCTCTGGATAATGTTTGCATGATAAGTGAGCTTTTTCTTTTGTTCGTTGGGAGATCTCTTCTCTGGATAACAGACAATATCACCTTGTATTGAACTTTGTGTTCCCCTCTGAATGGAAGTAGGAAAAAGAGGTGTGTGTCTATCAAAAGGTACAACCATGATACGTTATGGGTCTTTTTATTGTTGGCATTATTGGATCCAAAAGAACTTTCCTCATTGTTTAGACTGTTGGAACTTCTATTTTTCTTTTTTGGTTTCCGGTTGCATCATATATAACAATTGCCATCTAACTTCCTTTGAAACATTTTTGTAGTATCTCTTGAAGCATTCTTCTGTTTCTTATTATTTACTTTTTGTCAAGTTTTAGAGGAGTTTTGGTTTCTTTTTTAAGGAAATCAGTAGAGTTTTTTAATAAGTTCTATCCGTTTATATCTGCTGGGTTTGTCACTTAATTTCATAAGATGGAAATCTCACGGGATGACAAGATTTATTTATGATAATGCCAATTTTTTTATATCATTGTGATTTTCATGGAGCGTTTAGCACAAAATCATTCATCATATTGTTTTATTGGGGTTGAATGCATGTCCTTTGTGTTGCTAGATTCTAGAATAAACCTGCCATTATGCCACTAAAAATCTAATTTGATTAGCATGAGACAATTGGTGGGTTTGCTATGAAACCTTAAACTTGTTTAGACCAATTAAACATGCAATGAGCAATAGACCAAAATTATAGTGCCCACATTTTATAGTACCAGGAAGAATATGAAACATTCTACTGGATCAAAAATATTCTTTCGAAACACTTCCAAATTATAAGCACAAGTTTGGATTAGGAATAAGTTGCCACAACGATCAATGCCCTAGCTTTGGCACTAATATTAAAGGGTTATGCATGTTTATTATAGATTTAGATTATTGCTAAGATAATGGTACAAAATTTGTGCCTATGATGTAATGTACCTATAGAAACTAGCAATTAGAAGGAAAATGTTATCATTCTGTCTAATGGCAATGATTTCTATGTTCTAATTTACACGTATTTTTATGCTTTTTGGTTGCGTCATACAAAACAATTTTCATCATGTTAGGATTAACCTTAGACAAAAATAATAGTTACATGCAAATATAACCAATACCAAAAAATAGTAGATCGCATAAAAGAGAACACAAGATACCAAGATTTAATGCGGTTCACCCAATCCTTGGGCTACATCCACTAAAAACAAGTCCAATATTATAATGATTCAGTGATTACAACTTGATTACAATCCATAATCCCTTACAACTCAACACCGTCGCAAGAAGTTACAATATCACCATTCATCATCAAATCCCTAACCCCAAGCCTTTTTATACAAGCTTTTGTACTTACAAAATTAGGGCTAGAACAATAGAAAAATAGTAGCCGACGCCTTTTACAATATAAGGGCATTTTTGGCTTTGGGGGTGCTACCCCTCGACCCCACCTTGTATTGCGACAAGGAGCGTGCTTGGGGCGCTGCCTCAGGACCTCGCAGGACCTTGTCTTGGAACGCTTGTAGAAATAAAACGGGGAAAAAAACTGCGCCGAATAAACTTTCGAGTCTGATTAGGCTCCACATCACAACACATCATATTTAACATAATATCAAAGTTCCTTTCAAACATACTTGCAATATCTTTTGAAGCATTGTTGTCTTTCTCAATATTTACTTCTCAAATTTCAAAGGAGGTTTTGTTTAGATATGTTGGTTTTGTCACTTGTTTGCCTAAGAAGGAAATCTCATTGTTGGCTAGATATAGCTATGATACCATTGGGAAATCTTGAATTCTTATATTCTGATTTACCCAGATCGCTTAGCATAAAATCATTGATCATATAGTTCTATTGAGGTTGAATGCATGTCTTGAGTTGCTAGATTCCGGAATAAATCTGCCATCAAGTCACTTAAAATCTATTGTTATGAGACAATTGTCGGGTCTTAAACTTTTTAAACCCATTAATCATGCAATGAACAACAGGCTAAAACTATGGCACCCACAATTTATGGTACGATGGAAAATATGACATTCTACATAAATAAAAAAATCCTTTGAAACCCTTCCAAGTTGGAAGCTAAAGTTTGGATTAGGAATTAGGTTTCCTAGCTCATCAATTCCCTAGCTTTGGGTTGTGCATGGTTTTTGTAGATTTAGATTGCTGCTATGAGAATGGGTACAAAATTTTTGTCTACGATGTAATGTACCTACATAAACTAGCAATTAGGAGGAAGCAGTTGTCATGTTCTAATGGCAACGAGTTATGTGTTGGATGGTACCCAGAGGTATGGAATAATTATGCTTATATGCAAATTGCAGCCACAAACTTGATATATTTATGTTGTAAAAAGAATGCAAAATCACTTCATTAGTCAATAGTTCTTTTTCAACACAAGTGTAATCTCAATATTAATATGAGATTTCAATGGCTTAACCTAATGGTGACTCTTGTATGAATTACCCAAGGAGTTATGCATTATTGTTTTTTCATCAGGTTAATTAATATGATTTTTGATGATCCAATAAGAGGTAAAAATAAAAACATAAAATTGTTTCCAAGTTTCCTCTTCCTTGCATTGCCTTTTCTTAAAGAGAGTTTGTCTGCAAAAGGCATGATTGTTCTAATGCCCTTGGTTGATACTGAGTGACACTTGTTAAAAATAAACTTAGATTTATTTGATATTTAAAATTTAATTGGGGCCTTGTTGATATTAATTTTGCTCTTGTCTTCTTGGTCCAAAATTCTTGAGACTCGCCAGAAATGTATGATTGGTGTTTTGTGATTTCATTTTGGCTTAATTTTGAATAACAGAACATTACAACTACTTGTGAATTGCACTATTTTTTTGAAACTTCTTTTTTTTGTCAAGGCTTTAGATTTTTGGTTGGTGCTTGTTGATAGTTGCAAATCTCTTTACACTATAATTGATCTCAAGTTTTTTCAAATTCTTTCAGAAACATTGCTTTCTTAAAGATATTTAGAGATTGACAGACTTATGTTCTCCACCTTTGATTCCAATGATGATCGCCCATTTTTTATTGGATATAGTACAACTTGGCAATACAATATCATTGGTAGAGAAAACAAGTTGCCAATTTATTTTCTTTGGATTTGAACAACCAAGCTTACAATCATTATGAAATCTAGTCTGAAATTTTGACATCTTTTGGAAGATGAGTGAAATTCCAATTCACCTAGTGAAGAGAAAGTAAGGAAAGAAAAATTGATAGTAATAACTACAGTTAATACATGACAATTTATAGAGAAACTCAAAACAAAGAACTTCCACTTTTGCCAGAAATTTAGACCATATATATCACAATTGCTTGCTCTGAATACAAATTAAGAATAAGGATAATGTCTATCTCACTTAGAAAAAAATAGACTTACTCTTATTATAAAGGTTGAGCCTAAACTTCAACTTGGAGGTGATGATCATTCTTTAAAGGGTGCTAGCTCAATGGAAGAGCACTTGCTTTACAAGCAGATTGATGGTGGTTCGATTCCATCGTGCCCTATTATGACCAATTACAATATTAAAAATACTATTAAATATTTGATCAAATATACTATTAGATATACTACTAAATATATTGCAAAATATGTGACTAAATATACTAAACATGTGACAAAATATACTAAATATGTGACCAAATATACGATTAAATATGCTACTAAATATACTGCTAAATAGGTAATTAAATCAACTATCAAATATACAACTAAATATGCGATTAAATATATTATTAAATATGTGACTAGCAACAAGATTAAATATACTACTAAATCAATTACAAAACATACTACTAAATATATCACTATATATACTATTAAATATACCACTAAATCAATGATCAAAATTAGTGATCAAATATGACTAAAATTGCTTAGTAGTGTTATAAATGATTGGATATTAACTACTATTAGTCATGTGACTAAGTTTAGTCACACATACAAATTTTAGTGGTTCTTTTAGTCACATATTGCTATTTTTGTACTAGTGATCCTCTAACAAGGAATATTTATATTAGTACATCATCTTGTGGGCATCATTCCTACTAGGGTTTTCCCTTTGTTTAAGGGTTTTCCTATTCAACATATATGATGTAATTGTTTATGTGCATTTTATTATGGTTGTTGTTTACTTTGTTGAATGGTTAAGTTTTTTTAAAGAAGATAAATGTTTTAATTATCAAATAACTAATTCAACCCCTCGCCAGTTATCTTGGTGAACTATTATTTCTAACAAATCTCCCTTTTAACAATCTCCCTCTTTGGCACTGATGGAAAATCAAATTGATCAACCAAACTAACTCAGTCAGAATAGTAAAATTAACACAATACCAAAAAGAAAATGATTCCTTGTATTGAAATCTCTCCTTCCATTAGCAACTTTCATCTTCTGAATAGAGTACAAAATTTTTTGTTAGAATTTTTTAGAATAACTGAGAGGGGGGGGGGGGGGTGAATCAGTTATTCAAGGTCCAATAATGTCCAATCCAAATTTTCTAATAAAACAGAGGTGAATTAGAAGAACTATCTTTTTTACTTTCTCATCATGCATGCAATTAAACATTAAACATTCATGAAAAGTAAACATGCATCACGACATAACACAAAGGATTTTGGTGACCCAGAAACCCTCTAGAAATAAGAAGGTAAAATTGGGGTGGGGATGACACTCACAAAATAACTGTGCAATTGATTTCAACCACTTTTGATGGTTTGCCCTGTTAAAGGCTTTACACACTGTAAAATGTGACCCTGTTAAAGGATTTCTACACCCTGTTAGGAGTGTGCCCTGGTAGAGGACTTAAGAACATTCAACTTAGAATGTCATCCTATTAAAGGATTTACATAGAGCTGTTAGGCCCACCCAAGTCTATGGGATTTACAGTCACCTTCTTAAAAGAATCTTTTATCCCTTTCTAAGGATCTCCTATCCTTCTCCTAAGGATCTCTTATCTTTCTCCTAGGGATCTTCTATCCTTTTCTTGAGGCTTATCCACCTAGCTGTTAAGCTAACTTAGCAATGTAGGATTTCAATGTCTAATACAATGGTAAGAAAGTATTAGAAAGGTTTTGACCTGATAAAAAAAATGGTATTGTTTTCCCTCCAAATTGTTTCTTCCAGAAACTTCATGATAGATCCATCAACATTCACCTTGGATTGGTTTGCATGGTTTACATAAAATTTTGTGACATCTACTCATCATCCTTATCATCCAACTAATTCACAAAATTCAATGTAGCAAACTTATCGCTACTGATCTAGCGAATCTTTTGTCTTAACAAATAATGTAGCAACTCGGCATCATTGGTTTACTGATGCTCGACACCTGAAGTCTTTTTTTGAGTTACTCGACACTTGAACAATTACTCAGCTCTTGAACAATTACTCAACACGCGAACAATTTTCTTGGCACACACTGAAGTTGAACTTGCTCGTCTTCAACTACAAATTTGCTCGGCTCTAACTAGCTTGCTCGAATCTCTCTAATGAACTTAGTTAGGCTTTACAAATGACTTAGTTAAACCTTACATCTTTGATGTGTCTCAATGTGTCCATCCTCTTAGAGTATGTCATCAATACACTATTTCATCAATGGCTTAGTTGATCCTTATACTTCATTACAACATCATAACTTCAACCTTTCTCTAGGTGCTCTAGTTACATCTTATTGATTGCCTCCTCCTTGTCAATCAACCAATTGATAGTATTTGGATTACTTAACCAATTGTCATCCGTGCAAGTAGCAAGTTTGACATCAATGACAAAACAATGATTGAAAACATTCTTTATCAATTCCATTATTCTTCATTCATGATCTTTTCAATCATTTCCAACAATCTCCCTCTTTGGCATTGATGGCAAACCAAACTGATCAATTGATTGAGCTGATCAACTTAGTTACCACCAAAATTATATACCAAATAGAAAACGTGTTGTCATTACATATTTTCCTCTTTGTATCATGTCTTCCTCTTTTGCTAATACTAACTGAATCCTTTGTTCTACTTCTCCCTCTTGACTGTTGCATTCTTACTCTGTATTCCTGATCCTTCCTTCATAGCTACTTGCTGATTAGTTTCTTATTTCTTCTGAATCTCACTCTTTCATCTCTCCTTTCATACATTCTCATACATCTCCATATCTTTACCTTTCATTGACCAATTTCTCATAAATCTCCCTCTTTGACATAAATGCCAAAGATGTAGCATCTTCAACATGCTAAATATAAGCTTTGCATCTCATGTTTTCTCCCTTTGTCACCATGCTTGTGATTGATCTAGAATTTCTGCTCCTGTTGTCATCCTCTGCATCATTCTTCTGTTATTGCACGATTCTACTCCTGTTGATGCAGGGCAACTTCTTTGTTGCTTTAGACTGCTTGAGTTAGGGACATTACCCCCAACTTGCCTCTAAGATATTCATAAGCATCCTTGGGCAATGGTTTGGTGAAGATATCTGCAATTTGTTCATTTGTGTGAATGTACTCCATCTTCACTTGTTTGTCTTCCACTAATTCTTTGACATAATGATACTTGATTGCAATATGCTTGGTCTTTGCATGCATTACTGGATTTTTGGATATGTTTATAGCATTTGTATTATTACAATATAGTATCATAGGTTTGGTTACCTCTTCTTTCATTCCTTTCAATAGATGTTCGAGCCGCACAATGGTTGTGCAATTGACTGCTGCTGCCACATATTCTACTTCTGCAGTGGACTGAGATGTGTAGGTTTGTTTCTTGCTAGTCCAAGTAACTAGCCTTTTACCTAAGAATAATGCTCCTCCACTTGTGCTTTTCCTGTCATCAATGTTGCCTCTCCAATCTGTGTCTGTGTATGCATTGAGCTCAAACTTCTCATTCTTTTTGTAGTATAGGCCAAAATCATCAATTCCTTCGAGATACCTCATTATCTTTTTTACTGCCATGAGATGATTTTCTCTAGGATTAGCAGAGAATCTAGCCACTATTCCAATTGCTAATGCTATGTCTGGTCTGCTATGTACAACATATTGTATTTTTCTAATTATGGATCTATACATTGTTTGATTGACTTCAGCTGATTCATCATTTTTGGATAGCTTGTGTCCTATTGCCATTGGTGTGTTGATAGGTTTGGAGTCTTCCAATCCAAACGTCTTGAGTATCTCTTTGATGTACTTTGATTGTGTCATGAATATACCATGTTTTAGTTGATGTACTTGCAATCCAACAAAGAACTTGATTTCTCCAAACATAGACATCTCAAACTCATGTTTCATTTTGTCAGCAAAACTTTTGCAAAGTGCTTACTTTCCTCCAAAAACTATGTCATCCACAAAGATTTTAGATACAAGGATATCCTTACCTTCTTCTGATTTGATTTACATGTTGTTATCATCAGTTCTTTCAAATCCTATTTGCACTAGATACTTGTGAAGTCTCTCATACAAAGCTCTAGGGGCTTGCTTTAATCCATATAGAGCCTTATGCAATTTACATACCTTGTTTTTGTTATTTTCATCAACAAATCCTTCTATTTGCTCTATGTAGACTTCTTGTTCAAGTATACCATTCAGAAATGCGGACTTAACATCCATTTGATAGACTTTAAATCCTTTGAAGGCTGCACATGCAAGTAAGGTCCTTACTCCTTCCATTCTGGCAACTGGAGCAAAAGTTTCTCCATATTCTAGTCCTTCTTGCGCATACCCTTTACAAACTAGTCTTGCCTTGTTCCTTGTGATTTCACCATTCTCATCTAACTTGTTTCTAAACACCCACTTGATTCCAATTACATTCTTGTCAGCTGGTCTTGAGACTAAAGTCCATGTCTTATTCTTTTCAATTTGTTCTATTTCTTCTTTCATAGCATTGTACCAGTCATCATCTTTTATGGATTCACTTACTGTTTTTGGTTCCATTTCGCTAAGTAGACATGTCTCACTTCTGAGTCTATTCCTTGTCATTGGTCCTATCTCTTTGTTTCCAATAATTTGATCTGTAGGATGATGTCTTTTCACATATTTTGCCAATACTGGTTCTCTCCTTGTTTGTATGTTGTCTCTTTCAAAATTTGAATCTTTATGTGTATTTTCATTGGATATTTCTTTATTTCCTTCATGTTGATAGTTTTAAGAATCTGAATGAACATTCTTTGTAGTCTGTAGCTCAGCTTCTGAATGTGTCTGTTGCTTAGCATTCATTGTCTGTGACTCGGTAGATACTGGATTTTGTTGCTGATTATCATTCTGAGTTGCAACTTCACCATTATTAGGTATACCTTCATTAAAGTATACAAAGGTCTTGTATTCTTCTGCTTTATTGGTGTTCTCAACACTTTGATCTTCTACAAGCTCATCAAATTTCACATTTGTGCTTTCTACTACTTTGTTAGTGTTAACATTCAAACACTTATAAGCTTTGCTTCTAGTAGAATAACCAATAAATGTGCCTTCCTCACTCTTTGCATCAAACTTTCCATTTATAGACTCTTTATATATATAGCATTTGCATCCAAATATTTTGAAATGTTTTACATTAGGAGAATGCCCATACCATAATTCAAAAGGTGTTGCATTTTTACCTTTCTTGACTTGAACTCTGTTGAGTGTGTAGACTGCAGTACTTATAGCTTCTCTCTAGTACTTGAGTGCAACATTTTTCTCCATCATTAAGGTCTTGGCGCAGTCAATAACTGATCTATTCCTTTTTTT
Organism: Cupressus sempervirens; assembly: GCA_028749045.1. Taxonomy (NCBI): domain Eukaryota; kingdom Viridiplantae; phylum Streptophyta; class Pinopsida; order Cupressales; family Cupressaceae; genus Cupressus; species Cupressus sempervirens. The sequence goes on from CM053787.1 coordinate 939,847,130, forward strand.
TGCTATACCATTCTGAGGTGGAATCCTAGGTGGTGATGTTTACCTTTTGATTCCTCTTTCATTGTAGAATTCTTCAAGTTCTCTTGATGTGAATTCACCTCCTCTATCAGATTTGAGACGTTTTAGGCTCTTCCCAGTTTCTTTCTCAACTCTAGCCAAGTACCATTTAAACATTTTGTAGAGTGCAGTTATTTTGTAGGTGTCATCCTTAAATAGTCATCTACAAATAGCATTATGTATCTGTCACCTTTGTAGCTTTTCACTTCAATAGCACCACACAAGTCAGTATGAACTAGCTCTAACACTTCATTAGAAGTATAAGCCTTGCTTTTGAAAGTTGACTTGATCATCTTCCCTAGTTGGCATTGTTAGCACATGGTGTTATCAGGCTTCTTCAACTTTGGTAGACCTCTGACTTTCTTCATTTTGCCAATGCTTATTAGATTTTCAAAATTTACATGACATAGCCTCTTGTGCCATAACCATACATTATCAGTTTGAACAATGAGATAAGAAGCATCTTCCATGTCTAGGTAAAACAAATTACTCCTAGTCTGGTCACCTTTTCCTATTAGACTTCCTTGAGAATCATAAATCTTAGTAACTCCTTTTTCAAATTGAACCTTGCATCCTATGTTGCTTTCAACATAGTATGCATTATCACATGATATCTTTTCAGTAAGCTTGATACTACCTTTCCCTTTGATCTAACATGGTGCATTGTTACCAAATTTAACACTATTTCCTTCATATTGAATAAGGGAAATGAACTTACTTTTATCTCCAGTCATGTGATGAGAGCATCCACTGTCTATGATCCATTTTTTATTCTTGTTCATACAGGTTACTAGGGCAGTTGCTTCATCTTCATCTGATTAATCTTTCATAGCCACATAGACTACTTCATCATCATTCTCGTCAGAGTTTCCTTCAACAATGTAGCATCTTTTGCCTTTACCTTTGTAGTCCTTGTTGTCCTCTTTCTTGTTCTTGAAGTTGCCTCCATCCTTGTAATTTTTCTTTTGTGTGCATCTGGCTGCAACGTGACCAACTTCATTGCAATTGAAACAAATGATTGGAAGCTTACCTTTGAATTTGCCTCTTCCTCTGTGAAATCTTCTTGCTAGTAATGCCTCCAATTGGTCTACATCATCTTCATCAGTCCTGTTGTCACTGGATACATACTTTCCTTTTCCACTCTTTTTCTTTGTTTGCACCTCCTCGTTGTCTTTTATTGTCGTTTTGGCTTTGAATGCAGATTCAAAGTTTTCTGGCTTGTAGTTGTCAAAGTTGGATAGCTCAAAGACAGTGAGTCTTCTAATTATTCCTTCAAATGACAATGTGTTGCCTAGTACACATCTTAGCTCTTGGATGGTTGATACTCTTATAGCATAGATAGGAAGCAAAGTTCTTAAGTATTTGCTACATACTGTTTCTTTTGATAATTGTCCTCCTAGGCTTCTTATGGTACTTACCACTTCTTTCATCCCTGCACCGTATTGAGTAGCATTCTCTCCTTCTTCCATTTTCATGTCATCAAAGTTTCCTCTTAGGCTCTCTCTTTTGGCTCTCTTGACATTATCATCTCCTCCATAGATTCTTGATAATGTTTCCCACATTTGATGTGCAATACCACATTCTTTGATGTCATCATACTCGGCATAGCTTAGTGCTGAAGCAATATCTAACATCGCTTGATTGTGCTCCTTCTTCTTGCTCATGTCATCTGTATTGAGGGGTCCTGCAGGGTGTACATGATCAACAATGATTGAGGTCTGTGCATAGTCACTTATTGATCCAAGGTGCAACTTCATTAGACTTTTCCATGCAACAAAGTTGTCTTTGTTTAGCTTGGGAACTTCTCTCTTGGACATCTTGATCTTCTTGCTACTAGTACCTTGAAACAAATCAGCAGTGAGCTCTAATACCAATTGTTAGAATTCTTTAGAATAACTAAGAGGGGGGGTGAATCAGTTATTCAAGGTCCAATAATGTCCAATCCAAACTTTCTAATTAAATATAGGTGAATCAGAAGTACTAGCCTTTTTACTTTCTCATCATTCATGCAATTAAACATTAAACAATTATGAAAAGTAAACATGCATCACCACATAACACAAAGGATTTTGGTGACCCAGAAACCCTCTAGAAATAAAAAGGTAAAACTAGGGTGGGGATGACACCTACAAAATAACTGCACAATTGATTTCAACCACTTCTGATGGTTTGCTATATTAAAGGTCTGCCCTGTTAAAGGCTTTACACACTGTAAAATGTGACTCTGTTAAAGGATTTCTACACCTTGTTAGGAGTGTGGCTTGTTAGAGGACTTAAGAACATTCAACTTAGAATGTCACCCTATTAAAGGATTTACATAGATTTGTTAGGCCCACCCAAGTCCATGGGATTTACAGTCACCTTCTCAAAAGAATATTTTATCCCTCTCTAAGGATCTCTAAGGATCTCTTATCCTTCTCCTGAGGATCTCTTATCCTTCTCCTGGGGATCTCTTATCCTTTTCCTGAGGCTTATCCACCTAGCTATTAAGATAACCTAGCAATGTAGGATTTCAATGTCTAATACAATGGTAAGAGAGTATTAGAAAGGTTTTGACCTGATAAAGATTGCAACTCTAACCTTGTAGTTTTCAAATCACTCTTTAGTTCTTTTCTTTGCTTGGCTTTTCTTCCTTACAGTGCTGACAGCTTGTCCCCCCTTCAAGATTTGTCTCCTTGAGTTCTTCCACTCGTTATGCCAATGCACTCTATGGTCACTTGATTAACTCAGAGTCTTGATGCTCTGTGCTTACTCCTCACTGTGTCCTCTTCTTAACATTTCACACTAGCCTTCTCTTGGCTTCTTCGCATGACCACACTTATGACCAACTCCCTCTCTCACTCACTTCTGATCTCTGACCTGTAACTCCTTATAAAGAAGTTATGTTCTTCATTTCTCGCTCTAGTCTTCCTGCTTATCAATTTGATTTAATCTTGAGAAAATGGTATTGTTTTCCCTCCAAATTGTTTCTTCCAGAAACTTCATGATAGATCCATTAGCATTCGCCTTGAATTGGTTTGCATGGTTTACATAAAATTCTATGACATCTACTCATCATCCTTATCATCCAACTAATTCACAAAATTCAATGTAGCAAACTTATCGTTACTGATCTGGCGAATCTTTTGTCTTAACAAATAATGCAACAACTCGGCATCATTGGTTTACTGATGCTCGGTGTAGACACCGAAATTTGATTACATTGCTTTGGTAATCTAATTTAGCCATCTCTCTAAAGGCATCATTAATTAAATTCTTATTTAATTAATCCTTTGCCATCCCTAGTTGATTAATTTAATTAATCATCTATAGTCCTAATTGATAAATCAAATAATCTATTATTTATCAATTAAATCCTTTTCTCCTATCTAATTCCAAAAATCTCCATTTATTAAATAAATCTATTTGATAAATGAAATCCTCAAATTCAAAAACCCCTAACCTATCTCTAAACCTCCATTTAGCCTAATCCACCCCATCCACCCATACTAACCAAGCTTAGCCACTAACTCATCCACCTTCATTAATGCCATCCACTTGCACATCTCTAACATCCCTAATCTAATCCTAAACCCAAGCCTAATCCACCCCCTAATGTTGTCACATTCCTTAAACAAGTTTAAGACTTTCCTAATCCAAATCAAAGTCTCCCCTCAAAAAAGCCCAACCACTAAGTCATGAGTGCTCTTACAAAACATAAAAGACTCTTACAAGCCCACTCATGACTCTTACACCCATCTTCCACACTCTTCCCTCTTCCACACTCATTCCTCTTACATCCCTCTTACATACTCAACCCCACTCATCATGACTTTAACCAACCCTTTACCCTACCCTCTCACACTCATCCTCCTTGTGACAAGTGTCACCTTCCCATTGGCGCTAAACAAGCACAATCCATGTGCTCCCCTTTGAGTGCATCTTAGCCCTCCTTAAGCCTTCATCCATCCTTGCATCTAAGCCCTCCATCTCTCTACCCCTTAGCCTATAAATTGAATCCCATCCCAAGCCATTTCATCAACAATCTTTGAGCTAAAGTTACCATGCTATTTTGAGAACCAAAGCCATCAACCATACCCTTATAATGCCAAATTGAGAGCTCACAAAGCTACCAATTTGCCATTACCCATCTCCATTGAAGCAGCTTTTGAGCATCTTGAGCATACATCCACAGCAAAAGGACACATCTACAGAATCAAGAAAGCATGGAGTGCTTTTTCTTGTGAGGTTTGCACTTCTTGTTTTCTTCCTTTGTCTAAGCATATATGTGAATTTAGTTTTTGGTTTGTGAATGTTTACTTTATTTGTTAATGTTCTTTGCATACTGATTCTGGTTCTACATTTTGGCACGCCCGGTGGGACCCCACTATGGGTCATTTAATCATCTATTTTCATCTATATGTCATTTTTCTAACCATCTAATGTTTGTTGTTGTTTGAGTGTGTTGTGAGGGTGTTTTGCTTGTTTTTGTAGGTTAAGGAACGCACTTAGGAAGAAAAAATACCATCTAAAAAAAAATTCGCATTTTTTCAACTTTTTTTGGCGCAGTTTTGGCGTCTGCAACCTATTCTGTCTGCGAAAATCGACATCTGCGAAAATCCGCGTCTGCGCAAATCGACATCTGTAAAAATTCGCGTCTGCGAAAATCGACGTCTGCGAAAATCCGTGTCTGCGAAAATCGACATCTGCGAAAATCCACGTCTGCGAAAATCGTCGTCTGCGAAAATTCGCATCTGCGCAAATCGGCGTCTCTGCTTGTCACCTGTGTTCTGTGCTGCAAATCTGTTTTGTCCTCTTCGTATTTTGGCATTTTTGTATTTCAGCGTCTTCGTATTTTGATAGACTGTCTTCTCTGCTTGCTTATGTTCCATTTCTGCTTTATTATTTCTGCACTTTGTAGCTTAAAAAAAAAAAAAAAAAAAAAAAAAACAAAAAAAGAGTATAAATCAAAATTTGACTTTTAGTGGTTCCGTAGGATTTAGACCATTTTAAGCATTTTTACGCGTAGAAAAAATAACAAAAAAAGTTAAATTTTTTTTTCCCATAGTTAAGCTCTCATTTTTGAAGATTTTGGCTAACTAACTAAATTGCTTTTTTTTTGGTCTCATTGCAGGTTGGAGCACATATGGAACCACTAACCATGTTTCTTGCAGGTTTTCATGTTGCTAAAAAATGAACTTGAATGTTTAACCATTTGTCTTTGAATGCATGTTGGTAAAAAAAAAATGAACTTGAATGGTTAAACACATTTTCCATTGAATGAATGTTGCTCAAAACACACTTTTGAATGTCATGGATTAAAATCAACTTTCTTTGGAATGCATGCTTAAAATAAAAAATCCAATCTTAAATGCCAAGGATCAATTAACCATTACAATATCAAACACTTCATTTGGAGCTTCTAAAATTGAACAAAACAAATCTCTTTTTCACATGCAATCTAGGTAAAGTTTGATTTTTGGACATTTAAGAAATTTTGTTAAGTTAAAATACAAATTTACAAAAATCAATTTGAGTAGTTCCTTGGACTCACCTCTTTTCTAATCACCCATCAAATATTAACCATTGGTTGCAATCTCAGCGCCATTTATGAGGATGGGTCTACTTGAAAAAGGTGTTAAATGTTCCACAATCTAACTCACTCACTTGGTCTTTGAACGTTTGCTTTAACTTTATCAAAATTCTTAAATGGCCAAAACTCTAGATTAAATCGATCACACTTCAAGTTTGGGCACTAAAATTGAACAACAACTGACGTGGAGAGCCTCCGGGCGCGCGCTTGAAATCGAATCTCACACACTTTTGTTTTGGGCTTAAAACAAACTCACACTCAATCTTGAATGCCTTAAAGAAAATTAATCGATACTTGACGTGGAGGGCCTCCGGGCGCGCGAGTTTGCTTTTGTTGACCCTAACTCTTCTTATTGTTTGCATTCTTCGATCGATTTACTTTTGTTGGCGCTTCAAGTTGGAATTGAACATTGTCTCTTAAACATGAGTGCTTGCAAAGTCTAGATTAACACACATAAGAGTCAGTTGGTAAAAGAACAAGCGTGTTTTTTAGCCCAAGGTCATCTGAGTCTTCTCTCCCCTTGTCGTCTTTTGAGGCCATCTTGGGTGCATAAGATTAGGATCCAAAACTTTGTTTCTTTTTAGGAGGCCTGCTTGGGGATTTCATCACCCCTTGGACGACCTCAACTTCAGCGCTCCGGCGGAGTATAAGAATCGGGAGGTGAATCGAAAGACACCTCTCTTGGGATCAAGATTTTGTCATTCGGGCTAAGCCTCAAGGAACTTTATACCCTTGAGAAGTGAAAGAGGAGAAGTGGGTTACCGCTCCTCTCGGCTGTGTGACATCCTTTTGGTCTCATCTACGGATTTGGGCCTCACGTACCTTGCGTATATCGAGGACTCCCTAGCTAAGCCAATTGTCAGCCTTGCAGAAAACCATCTAGGATGTTAATGTGTTTGGAGTGACTGATCGAAACATTTGTAGAACATACACACTCCTTGGCGCAAGTATCACATTCTGAGAACCATAAACTTCTATCTGGGTGTTCCTATCTATTGCTTGTTTTTATTTTACTTGTTGAATGAATGTTTGCCAAACTTGGTCAATCCTAGCTTAGGGCACACTTAGCGTAGTCACTGCCTATTTTGGAAGTTGAACAAGTTGAAGCAAAACAACTGAGTTTTTTCTCAAAGCCAAGCAAATTCAGGAATTTATGTCGGAACAACCCAAACCCAAACAGAAGTTTCACAAGGTCAAACTCAAGCCATCTCTAGCATACCAAGAACTTTCAGCCAAGAGAAAAGAAATAACACCAAGCCCACGAATTTCCAAACTCCACAAAGCAGAGGACAAAGCTACCGACGAAGCACTTCAAGAGGCTTGGTTAGAGCGCACCATCAAATTTAGCCAACATCCAGGAGTTAATCCTGCTTATGCCTTACCAACTAGGCATGATTTCTATGATTAGAAACCCTTGTTTCTCCACATCTTCTTGGATAAGCTTCACTCTAGAGTCATCTTTGTAGAAAAGCCAGCCATCTTAGCTTATCCCCTTAAGCATTATTAGCTCATCCATATCATTTAGAATCATACCATCTAGCCAGTAATCGAAATTTTGCATATCTAAGCTTTCAAAATTGTTGTCACCTTGCTAAAAGTTTGCCATTCCTAAAATCTTCCAAATCCACCAATCTCACTAAGGTTATCCCTTTGACATAGCTTTGTCTAGGGTAATCTAGCTTTGTCACTTGTTATCCCTCATCACCTTGAGCTAAAGGTTGAGATTCACAAGTGGTCAATCTCGTGTTCTTCCTAAAGGATCATCAGTCTATCCTTAAGTTGACACAATCACCACCAAGCTTGCACATAGGAAAGCAGACCTTTTGTGCTTTGACAACATATCTTTGAAGTTAGAATCCCCAACCCAATCCTCCTTAGGTTTTGTCATATAGCTTTGCCTCAACCTATGAAATCATTTGCTTAGAAAAGCCTTCCCCCTTTTTGCATCCATCAGCATTATTGCATCTCATCCCTAGGAGCATTTTTCATGCCACCCGTCACTCGCTTAGCCAAGAAGAAAGAAACAATGGAGCCCTATCATTTGGATCGAACAGCCTCACCCCCCTTGAGCACTCAGCCATCCTTCAGCCCAGAGCCAGCTATGCCATCACCTACTGACATTGAAGCTTTCATGAACCAACCAGGAAATGCAGTATTGGTAAATGCTATTATAGACAAAAAAAAAGAGACAATCATGGCTAATTTTCGAAGGGACAATGTAGGAACCTTTGACTTTGGAAGACCCCCTCCATTATCAGATCCATCTCACCCATTGTTTGGGCAGCTGCCACCACCCATAGGCTCTTATGATCCAAATTATCCTCAATTTATTCCAAAAGAAGAGCCTCCAGCCAATCCATATGACCCAACAGACCCAAATATACCATCATCCACCCAAGTTGAAATCTCCATGCCGCAAGCCAACCCAGCCACCACCACTCCATCCTTGGTTCATACCTCTCCGCTCCAAACCCCCTTTACCCAAAACACCTCACCGTTCACCCCCTTCACTATTGCTGTTGCTCCCCAACCTAGCCTTCTCAATCCACCCATCTCCCAAATCAGTGCTAGCATCTTTGGCCAACCCCAGCAATATACAACAGGGATGCCACCCATGGGGCCAAGTAATCAACCTTTCATCGCCCCCAGCTTGTTCACCACAGCCCAAAGCACAATCCCATCATTTCCATTAGGTCTTGGGAGCTCAATACCACCAGCCACAAATCCACAAGCTACTACCTTCACTCCACAAAGCTATCAAATCCCACAAGCTACTACCAATCTTCTACCAAGCTCCCAAGTGACCCCAGCTCCCACCACCACTATACCAAGCTTCCAAATCCAGCCACAAAGCTATCAAACCCCATCAGTTCCATTCCCAAGCTTTCAATTCCCACCACCTCCACCACCAACTAATCCATTACCTCCAATTACCAACTACTTTTCAATGCCACTTCTAGGAGGTAATCCACCACCCCAGCCAACCACCAATTATTTGCAGATGCCATCCCAAATGGGGGCACAACCCACATATATTGGTCAAACCCCACAAACCCTCCGATCCTTTCCTCAAGCCTCACAACCATCTTATACCTTACCTCCACAAAGCAATCCATTTACCCCACAGCCAGCTTATGTTCCTCAATCCCAACCTCAAATCCCATATCAACAGCAAGCCTCGCAGCACATGCAGCAATATGCGCCACCTCCCCCTCAACAACCCGTCATCCACCATGCAGCTGCCCAAACAATGTACAATCCCTATCAGCAAATCCATCATAACCATCCATATTCAATGGCCCCATCCAGCACATACCTACCTCAAGGCACTCCTACATTGGGGGCACCCCAACCATCACCTATCAATTCAGAGTGGGAGCAAATGAAGGCAGCTCTGAAAGCCATCCAAGAAGGGAATGATCCAAAGACATTCAAGTTTGAGAATGTGTGTCCTTACCCATTTGACAGAGCCATTACCACGACACCATTTCCCAAACACTTTGAGGTACCTAAATTTGACAAATTCAGAGGAAAAGGAGACCCTGTCACACATATCAAAGAATTTTACATGCATTTCCAGGACGTGGCATACAATGATGTCTTCCTCTTGCACCTTTTTCCCAAAAGCTTGGCTGGACCAGCTCTTGAATGGTTTTATAGAATCCCCTATGGCACAATTAAAAACTTTGCTGAATTATCTGAGGCATTTGTAGCCCAATATGCCCATCTTGTTGAAACAAAGCTATCAATAGTTGATCTTGTCCACAACAAGCAAAAAGGTGGAGAAAGCCTTGCCGAATACCTGCAAAGATGGCAAACCCTTACCACCCGCATATCCTGCACCTTGCCAGAACGCCATGTGGTGAAAATGTTTATTGATAATGCACATCCCAGCTTGGCTCACCACATGACCATGAACTGTTTGCAGACCTATAAGGATATCAAAGAGAAAGGAATGATCCTTGAGCAAGGACTCATCAAAGATGGTGTGGTAAAGATTTACAAAGAGACCAACCAAAATCAATCACATTCCAATGACAAGTCTAGGTATTGGAACAAAAACAAGCATGTTGCAACAGATGGGGTTACTGACACCAGACATGTGAATATCGTTGGTCCTTCTCAAAACCAGTCTAACCCACCATATCAAACAAACAACCAACAAGCTATCAATTACCAACAACGAAATAACCAAAGCTCTCAAAACCACAATACAAGACCCAACTTTCAAGGGTCTAACAATCAAGCTAATGCCATCAATGTAGCTGCAGGGCAAAAGCCCAGATTCCAACCTGCACCTAGAAACTATACACCCCTTGGTGAGCCATTGGATGTTATTTTTGAGAAATTGGCTAAGGAAAACCTCATCAAATTTCCTCCTACCCAGCAAATTGATCCAAGCCAATCCAAAGCTGCATGGTACAAGGACAAGGTAAATGGTCACACCACCCTTAGATGCATGAAACTGAAAGACTATGTGCAGGACCTCATTGATCGGAAGGAAATCACTGTTGGTGCCCAAACCTCTCCCAATGCAGGCTTACAGATTTATCAAAATGCTATTCCTCCACACAACAACCAAAATCCTGGAAAAGCACCTATCCAAAACAACACCAACAACCGCCAGCCAAACCAACAGCATGGGAAGAACAATGACCACACTTCATCCTATATAGACTATGGTAGCCTTATAGGTTGTATATCTGAGAAAGAGCCTTCTGTCAATGTTATCAATATCCGAGGACCAGACAATGAGTGTGCGGTCACCACTCGAAGAGCGCGATTTAACATCGCAGGCCCACTAGTTTCATCAACACCATCAGCTCCATCAAAAAGCCGGTACAATATCTTGGAACACCTTGGGAACATGCCAGCCCAAATATCCATTTTAGACCTTCTCCGCACTAGTCCTGTGTACAAAGACATCCTTGACAGTGCTCTCATAGAATCCCGTGTCCCTTCTGATATCAATGCTACTGATTTTCGTAATCTTGTTGGACACCTTTCATCCTCATGTGCCCTATCTTTCAAACCCACCGACATACCCGCGGTTGAGCCAGATCACACCCTTCCGCTTCGCATAGCCATCATGGTATCCAATTTTGCCGTGAAAAGAGTAATGATAGATAATGGATCAGCCTTGAACATTTGCACCCTAAAATTCATAAAACAAGTTGGGTATACTGAGGCAGATATGATCAGTGAGGTTATCACCATCAAAGCTTATGACAACTTGGAAAGGACCACAGAAGGGACTATTTTGCTACCAATCAAGGTTGGGCCAGTCATTCAAGAGACAATTTGCCATGTTGTTGATCTAAACCTACCATTTAACATCCTCCTCGGTCGCCCATGGATTCATGCTATGAAGGCCGTTCCATCCACCTACCATCAGTGCATCAGATTTTCGCATCAGGGCACTGAGGTAACCATCCATGCCGATCCAGAACCCTTTGCTTACTGTAATGCGGTTGAAGCTTCATATACAAACCATTTCCCTAGAATAGACATCGGCACAGCCATCGCCAGCTCATCCCACACTTGTAATGACGCAGAAACCATCCTTGCCTCCACCCTATCTACTGTAAAGATCAACAACAAAGGTTGTGGAGAATATAGTCTATCAGATGCATTTGCTGTCGGAGCAATCCCACTTGATCCACATACCCATGGACGACCAACATATCACAAAGCTAGGGAGATTCCACCTCCTCGATACAAACAGTTTGGCCCAACCACCTTTATGTCCTCAAAAACCCCTCTTCATGAGGAGCTCACTCCAGATATCAACAATTGGCTACATAAGGATGCACCTCCAAGAAATCAAGCACGCCTTGATCACTTCAGCCAGAAGTATCCCCAACAACATAAGCTCATCACTGAAAAATTGAACTATCAAGGAGGTGGACTAGGACCATAAGAAAGGGGCATGCAATGTCCCATCGAAGCACATAATTGGGAAACGAATTCAGGACTTGGCTTTGGCATACCCACAACTGGGGGCACCAACGAGAACGGTCACGCTTTTTCGAACATCCACCGCGACCTTGTCAAAATCGAAGACATTCCTGAGGAAGTTGAAAAGAGAGCCTACGACGATATCCCAGACCAAATCTTCCTAGGAGACTCTGTTCTCCGAGAACTATCCATCCATCTCATTGACCTACCACTTGCTCATCCACAACTCATAGATTGGGACCAACCAAGTGTCATACATATTGATGAGTTCGCATCAGAGGAAGCGCTTCTAAGATTCATAGGAGCCGAAACTCCTCATAAGAAGACAAAGCCACATTCTGCCTACATCTACAAGCTAGATCCCAAGGGGTATTTTGGAGAAAATCCCCAACCTAGTTTTGATATACCCAAAACTGAAACTAAGGTAAATCTGGGACTAGCTAAGGCAGCGAAGAGAACCCCTTAGCAAGAAAATCCAGAGCCACAAGCAGAACATGAGGATTTAGTATTGCCTCCTCAAGATAATCGACCAGAGGTGTCTTCTATTCTAATAGAGGATACTAGAGAAGTCAACATTGGTTCTTCAGAGATCCCTAGAATTGTTCACATTGTTGCATCCCTATCACAAGACCAAGCTGACCTCCTCTTTGAGGTTTTACGAGAGAACATTGGCCGATTTGCATGGTCATATCAGGACATGCCAGGACTTGATCCAAAGCTTGTAGTTCATCATCTTGCAGTCGATCCAAAGATCAAGCCCGTCAGACAAAAGCTTAGAAAAATGCACCCCAAGGTGGCATTACTAGTCAAAGCTGAACTAGAAAGAATGTTAGCTGCTAAGGTTATCCGACCTATCGACTACTCAGAATGGATCTCCAACATGGTCCCTGTCACTAAGCCTTCCGGTGACATCAGAATCTGTACTAATTTTAGAGATCTTAACAAAGCTTGTCCAAAGGATGATTTTCCCTTGCCCAACATAGATATGATTGTAGATCTTACAGCTGGACATGAAATCCTATCCCTTATGGATGGATTTTCTGGGTATAATCAGATCAAGATTGCAGAAGAGGATCAGCATAAGACAACATTCACTACCCCCTGGGGAATCTTTTGCTACACCATGATGCCTTTTGGCCTAAAGAATGCTGGGGCTACCTATCAAAGAGCTATGACAGCCATTTTCCATGATCTTATCCATAGCATTTTGGAAGATTATGTGGACGATATCCTGGTCAAATCTCACACCTTCATGGATCATCTTGCTGACCTGGAAAAAGTATTTGATAGGTTGGCCCAATATCATCTCATGCTAAATCCCAAGAAGTGTGTCTTTGGGGTCACATATGGCAAGCTTCTAGGCTTCATAGTTTCTAAACGAGGTATAGAGATTGACCCCAAAAAGGTCAAGGCTATCTTAGACATGCCTCCTCCCCAGACACTGCGACAGCTTCGCTCTCTTAAGGGAAAACTTCAATTTGTCCGGCGCTTCATCTCCCAACTTGCAGATAAGTGTACACCATTTTCACACTTGCTAAAGAAGAATGAGAACTTCAAGTGGGATCTTTTATGTCAGCGCAGCTTCGATCAGCTCAAGCAGTATCTCACCAATCCCCCTATCTTGGTTCCACCAGTTCCTGGTCGTCCCTTGATCTTGTATTTATCAGCAACACCTACTGCTCTAGGGGCACTTCTAGCACAACATGATGATTATAGCAGAGAGAGAGCCATCTACTATATTAGTAGAACCCTAGTTGGTTATGAACTCAATTACACTCCTATGGAAAAAGCTTGTTTGGCAGTTGTTTTCTCAACTCAAAAGCTTCGCCACTACATGCTAAGTCATACCATCCAACTAGTCTCTAAGATTGATCCTCTCAAGTATATGCTCTCTAGAACATCACTCACAGGTCGGCTAGCGAAATGGGTTATGCTACTAAGTGAGTTTGACATCCAGTATGTGGACAGAAAGGCAATCAAAGGGCAAGCTATAGCAGATCACCTAGCTGATGCACCTCTAGTAGATGCATATCCTTTGCTCACAGAATTCCCAGACGAGCATATCTGCCTAATTGAAGAACAACCCCCATGGAAGCTTTATTTTGATGGCTCATACACCTCTCATGGATCAGGGGCAGGAATATTATTAGTTACACCTCAAGGAGATTACATTCCAAAAGCCTTCAAGCTACAATTCCCTAGCACCAACAATATAGCAGAATATGAAGCTCTTGTAGCAGGATTAAAGATAGCTGTAGAATGGAATATCACTGAGTTACAAGTCTTTGGTGATTCCCAGCTCATCATCAAACAATTCTTAAATGAATATCAAACCAAAGATGAAAAGCTATTACCTTACAAAGAGCTAGTTGATCAGCTGACCCAGCATTTTACAAAGCTTCAGTTTACACAAGTGCCTCGAATGCAGAACAAGGCAGCAGATGCCATGGCCACTATCGGCTCGCTCTTGGAAATTCTCCAAGAAGCAACGCAGTATGAGTTTTTAGTTGAGCAGCTCCTCACACCTGCCTATGCGAATGAGGGTTCAAACCGTGTTTGTATCTTGGTTGGTCCCCAATCCCCTTGGTACCATGAAATTCACGCTTACCTTAACGATGGTATCATATCCCCTCACCTCACACGTACCCAACGCCAGAACCTCATCCGAAAATCATCCTGCTATGTTATCATAGCCAATACCCTATATCGTCGGGGTTATCACGATACTCTCTCTCGATGTTTAGATGAAAATGAGGCCGCGATGGCGTTAAAAGAAGTACATTCTGGACTTTGCGGTGCCCACACGAGTGGTATTGTCCTAGCACGACAAATCCTTAGAGCAGGCTACTATTGGCCTACCATTGAAGAAGACTCTTGTGACTTTGTCAGAAAGTGTCTCCCATGTCAGCAGCATGCAAATCTTGTGCACGCTCCAGCACAGGATCTACAGCCTATTGCACCACCTTGGCCTTTTGCTTGTTGGGGCCTTGATCTAGTTGGAACTATCACACCTCTCTCATCTGATGGACATAAATGGATAATAACAGCTACAGACTATTTCACTAAGTGGGTGGAAGCAGTCCCCCTAGTCTCAGCTACAGGAGTTCAAGTCTCCAAGTTCATCTTGTACCACATTGTTTGCTGCTTCGGCATCCCATCCACCATCTTCACTGACCACGGAGGTAACTTTGAAAATCTCAACATGGAAGAACTATGCACTTCCCTCCACATCCATCACCGCTTTTCTAGCCCATATTTCCCACAAGGTAACGGCCAAGCAGAGGCAACTAATAAAACCCTCCTCAAAATCCTAAAGAAAGTTGTCAATGATTTCGGCCGTGATTGGCACCTTCAAATAAATCCGGCTCTATGGGCCTATCGAACTTCCTTCCGTACATCCACAGGCACAACTCCATACTCCCTAGTCTATGGTGCAGAAGCGGTATTACCTATAGAAGTTGAACTTCCCTCACTACGCATATCTTTGCGAGGGCAAATCTCAGATGAAGAATACAGAGTAGCTCGACTCACCCAGCTAGATCTCTTAGACGAGAAGAGACAACAAGCCTATGACCATCTCACAGTCTACCAAACTCGTCTCAAAAGGAATTTCAACAAGAAGGTGCTCCCATGACACTTTCAGCCAGGTGACATGGTCCTCAAAGAAAATATGAAAGTCCAAGCAGATCGAGAAAAGAAAGGCAAGTTTGAACCTACATGGCTTGGTCCCTATGTGGTTACTGCCTCCTTTAGCTCCGGAGCCTATCAATTATCTACACCAGAAGGAGAACTCTTGAATGATCCCACTAACATCATTCATCTCAAGAAGTTCTATGCTTGAAGATCCTTGGTATACCCAACTTTTGAAAAATACAAAAAAAAAAAAAAAATAGTAAAGAGAAATAAGCGTCCAACGGTGAAAACTTGGCAATTCAAGCGCCTTGGATAGGTACCTTGGTGAAAACCTGGTAATTCAGGTGCCTTGTGTGCTAAAGACTAATCCATTATCTATCACTATCCTATCCCTCATCCATCCACCCACCATCCCATAAAACACCTGCTTGTTCCCTTGGTGTTCCAATCAAATATCCAAAATCTGATGGAGCTTGTCAATACCTCCTGTACAGCTTGTAAATCTTGTACCAAAGCTTGTATTATACCTTGTAAATCTTGTACCATACCTTGTATATATTCGAATCTTGTCCAAAGCTTGTACCATATTCTAGCTTGTAAATAATCTTGTATCCTAGCCTGTATCCTATCACATGCACACACAGAATCCCATTTTACTTAAGCTTTTCACAAACCATCTACCTATCCACCTATCAACTATTATAGACATCCCATCCTTCACAAACATTTCCATCTCACAAAAAACCAAAACATGAACAAACTTGTACATTTGTAACATATCTTGGTCTGTCAGCTTGTACATCCTCTTTAGCTTAGTATCATTGTATCTATCCGACTTTAGTGTTAGTTCATCCTTGGTCAACATCTTGCACACATCGCACACCTTGGTTAGATATTCCAATGCATCCTTTAGCTAGATCTCCTATCACCAAAGTGTTATCCTTCTTAGTTCAGCTTGCCAGACGCATCACTCATCCAGATCCATCAGCTTAGGTTCTCTCTGATAGATCCTTGCAGGATATAGCTTTCCTCATGTCTGATCTTGGTCTGTTAGTACCTCGTCCTACCCATCTCGTTGGCAAACAGTTCTCTTTTGGATTTTCGCTTTCTTTTGATTTGGGATCTTCCCTTTTGGGTCTTGAAATATCTTTTCCAAGCAATCTCCTTGTTCCCTCCTCAAGGTTGCCACGATCTTCCATATCATGGTATGCTGCGAATGGGGCAATTAGAGCGTAAGGTCTTGATCAGGTCTTTTGCTTGTTTTCTTTTTCTGCTTGTGGGTTACCTAGTGTCGTTTCCACGCTGCTTCCTCTGGGATTCATGTGTGATACTGGGGCAATCCTTGCATGTTTGTTTCGAGTCAGTTCGTCAGTCCTCTGGACAGTTGGTGAAAAGGCCTTGATGTTCTTGGTAACCTTGGCAATTAACCAACAGTCCTATAGCAAATCTAGTGCTCAACTACATGGTGGTACTTCTCTTTGAAGTATCCCCCCGCTCAAAAAGCTTCAATGGATTCCCTTCATCTCCATTATCCCCCATCCATATCCTACATCTGTCGCTCCTACCCCAGCTTATGCATCAGTATCTCTTTAAATCACTCCACCAAGCCTCATCTTTCGAGATCCACAATCCTAGTCCTAGGGATCCCCAAAACCCATCTTCCACCAATCTGACTCTTTGAAATCTTGTTGCATCAGCTTTATCATTCTATCATCCATCTCCCTACCATGGATTCCTTTTATAGAGCTTCGCTCCTCCGTCTCCCCCCCCCAATCCTGGAAAGTATTAAGCTTGCTTTACTATTGTGCCTTTGATTTCCTTTTATCATTCTCCCATAGTGAGAGTTTGAGCTAATTCAGCCTCTTCTCTTTGCCAACTTGCGTCTCAGCTCGTCTCAACTTCTTGTATTTTTCAAGAAGTCGTCGAGCCTCATTTCTCTCCCTGCCGCCTTCTTGAGGGGGCATCATCTAAGTCTAGTCTCTCCTCTTCTTATCCAAGACTGGGGCAACCTTGTTGCTAAAACATCTTCCTCGTGTCATCTTCATTCGAACTTCTTTGAAATAGTGTTGTCTCAACACTATGTCAAAGAGGGGCAAAATGTAGACACCGAAATTTGATTACACTGCTTTGGTAATCTAATTTAGCCATCTCTCTAAAGGCATCATTAATTAAGTTCTTATTTAATTAATCCTTTGCCATCCCTAGTTGATTAATTTAATTAATCATCTATAGTCCTAATTGATAAATCAAATAATCTATTATTTATCAATTAAATCCTTTTCTCCTATCTAATTCCAAAAATCTCCATTTATTAAATAAATCTATTTGATAAATGAAATCCTCAAATTCAAAAACCCCTAACCTATCTCTAAACCTCCATTTAGCCTAATCCACCCCATCCACCCATACTAACCAAGCTTAGCCACTAACTCATCCACCTTCATTAATGCCATCCACTTGCACATCTCTAACATCCCTAATCTAATCCTAAACCCAAGCCTAATCCACCCCCTAATGTTGTCACATTCCTTAAACAAGTTTAAGACTTTCCTAATCCAAACCAAAGTCTCCCCTCAAAAAAGCCCAACCACTAAGTCATGAGTGCTCTTACAAAACATAAAAGACTCTTACAATCCCACTCATGACTCTTACACCCATCTTCCACACTCTTCCCTCTTCCACACTCATTCCTCTTACATCCCTCTTACATACTCAACCCCACTCATCATGACTTTAACCAACCCTTTACCCTACCCTCTCACACTCATCCTCCTTGTGACAAGTGTCACCTTCCCATTGGTGCTAAACAAGCACAATCCATGTGCTCCCCTTTGAGTGCATCTTAGCCCTCCTTAAGCCTTCATCCATCCTTGCATCTAAGCCCTCCATCTCTCTACCCCTTAGCCTATAAATTGAATCCCATCCCAAGCCATTTCATCAACAATCTTTGAGCTAAAGTTACTATGCTATTTTGAGAACCAAAGCCATCAACCATACCCTTATAATGCCAAATTGAGAGCTCACAAAGCTACCAATTTGCCATTACCCATCTCCATTGAAGCAGCTTTTGAGCATCTTGAGCATACATCCACAGCAAAAGGACACATCTATAGAATCAAGAAAGCATGGAGTGCTTTTTCTTGTGAGGTTTGCACTTCTTGTTTTCTTCCTTTGTCTAAGCATATATGTGAATTTAGTTTTTGGTTTGTGAATGTTTACTTTATTTGTTAATGTTCTTTGCATACTGATTCTGGTTCTACACTCGGCACCTGAAGTCTATTCCTAAGTTACTCGGCACACTAACAATTACTTGGCTCCTGAACAATTACTCGGCACCTGAACAATTTTCTCAGCACACAGTGAAGTTGAACTTGCTCGGCTTCAACTACGAATTCGCTTGGCTCTAACTAGCTTGCTCAACTCTCTCTAATGAACTTAGTTAGGCTTTACAAATGACTTAGTTAAACCTTACATCTTTGATGTGTCTCAGTGTGTCCATCCTCTTAGAGTATGTCATCAATACACTATTTCATCAATGGCTTAGTTGATCCTTATACTTCATTACAACATCATAACTCCAACATTTCTCTAGGTGCTCTAGTTACATCTTATTGATTTCCTCCTCCTTGTCAATCAACCAATTGATAGTATTTGGATTACTTAAGCAATTATCATCCCTACAAGTAGCAAGTTTGATATCAATGACAAAATAATGATTGAAAACAGTCTTTACCAGTTCCATTATTCTTCATTCATGATCTTTTCAATCATTTCCAACATTTTGTTCTATTTTGATCAACGGATAATCAACTCATCCTTATGACTCCCTTTAAATTACTTCTTATATCTCCCTTCTACAATATCTTCCTTTTACTAGGTGGATGTTATTAGCAGATACACTTTCTTTCTCAATAGTCAACATTTCTCCCTCATACTATGTATTAGGATTTCTCTCTCTTTGTTCAATGTCTATCTTACTCATATCTCCCAATCTCGTGTATTTTGCCCTTTAGTTATGTGTCTTCTTCTAATTAGTTCCAATCTCTATTCTTCAGATAAGTTCCAATCTTTGTATTGCTCCCTCTTTGACTACAATGCCAAAGACTTATCATGTTAATATGCAGATATGAACTTCTTCAGTTTCTCTTTAGTCACCTTGTTTGTGACTGATTTGTAGTTTTAGCTCTTTGATTACTTTAGGTAGCTTCTAAAGTAAGATCCATTGCATCAATGTGTAACATATGTCAACCAACTTGTTTGATGTAAGGCACTCTTTTTGTTTCTTAGATAGCCTTTGATAGGGGTATTACCCCTAGTTTACCTCTTAGATACTCATGAGCATCCTTAGTTAATGCTTTTGTGAAGATATCAACAATTTTCTCTTTTGTGTTAACATATTCTATCTTCACCTCTTTATCTTGAACTAATTCTCTCAAGTAATAATACTTGATTGCAATGTGCTTAGTATTGGTGTGCATCATAGGATTTTTTGATATATTTACAACACTTTTATTATCACAATAAAGTATCACTAGTTCAGTGATCTCTTCCTTCATACCTTTGAGTAGCTATTTGATCCATGTATCCAGCCTCTTACCTAAGAAAAGTACTCCTTCAATGGTGTTCTTTCTATCATCAATGTTTCCAGTCCAATTAGCATCATTATAGGCTCTTAATTTAAATTTTTTATTTTTCTTGTAGTATAGACCATATTCTTCTATTCTTTTTAGATATCTAATTATTCTCTTTTCAACCATCAAATGATTCTCCCTGGGATTAGCAGAGAATATTGCAATGATCCCTATAGATAATGCAATATCACGTCTCCTATGTACTACATATTATAATTTCCCAATCATAGACTTGTATAATATTTGAGTCGCCTTAGTTGAATCATCATTATTTAAAAATTTATGTCTTGTCAACGTAGGTGTACTTACTGGCTTGGAATCCTCCAATCCAAAAGTTTTCAGTATCTCCTTGACATACTTTGACTGAGTGATGTATATACCATACTTCATCTAATTTACTTGCAAACCCACAAAGAAATTAATCTCTTCAAACATAGACATCTTAAATTCTTACTTCATTTCATTTGCAAAAGCCTTACATAAAGTATCTTGTCCTCTAAATATGATATCATCAAAAAAATCTCAGATAAAAAATATCTTTTCCTCTTTCTATCTTCAAGTACAGATTGCTATTATCATTAGTCCTTTTAAATCCAATCTTCACAAGATAATTATAAAGTCTCTCATACCATGCTCTTAGTGCTTGTTTCAAACCATATAAAGCTTTGTGTAATCTACATACCAAGTTTTTATTATTGACATTAAAAAATCCTTTTGGTTGTTCTATATAAACTTCTTCCTCTAATATGCCATTTAGAAATGTATATTTAACATCCATTTGATAAAATTTGAAACCTTTATGTGAAGAATAAGCAAATAGAGTTCTTACTCCTTCCAATTTAGCAAAAGGAGTTGTAGATGCTCAAAAATGGTTCGCACCTATGGTTTCATCACTTCTTCATACTAACTCATTCCATTTTCTAATTTTCCTAATTTTGATCTTTTGGCCAACTTGATCACCATTTGATTATATCTCAACAATATTCTGCATCATTTGTATTCTCTTTAAAATCATATCAAATCAACTTGGAATCATATCAAATCAATCTAGAGTCACCCCAAATCTACCCAGAATCACCCAAAATTAATCTTAATCAGCTTGAAATGTGTCAAAAATCACAAAGCTATCATCATTTGTCCAATCCTAGGCATTTTTGTGGCTTTCAATGCCTTAGAAACCTATCAATATGACCTTAGTACTATTATAGCTCTTAGTGCTAGGTCAATCATAGACATTGTCAAGTCCCTCAGTGTCAGATCATGACTTCATCAAACCATCTTAATAACATTGACATCTTCATTGATGTTATTATGATCAACCATATTAATCAATTTTGATCTTGTAGCATTTACTATATCGATTAAGTGTTACATGTCCTTAATTCATGTCGTGTGTCCTTGGCATGTTATCAATTTTAATCAATCAATCAATTTGACCATGGCTTTGGCCTACCCATCATCATCCTTGTCAATCTAAATAATCATCACATTTTCATCAAAGGATACGATTGGCCAATCATTTACTAATTTTCTCTATAGGATTAAATAACCCATAATTTAATCCTATGTCATTTTACTAATTATTCTTCCTAATTATCATCCTTAATTAATTAATTTTTTTAATTAATTGATTCATCATTCAAAAACCATAAAAATTCACAATTTCCTAAGTCATATTTTCCACCATTAATTCCATTTTTACTAACTTCTATTTGTGTGGAATAATGAATTTTTAATTCAAATATTTTACATAATATTGACATCATTGTGACACATGGGTATGACACATCGTGGATTCTCCATTTACACTTGGCTAAGATATGTCATAATCCATATATTCCTATTCCTTATGCATGCCCATATTTGGCTTCCATTGTCATAGATTTTTGGCTTTAAGTGGGTTTGAGGTGTCACATGATGTGTCATAGATCCTCAACCATTTTTAGCCATATTTGACTTCCAAGCATCATACAGTCCTACATTTGGCATCTTGTGTCATATGCATCATGGATTCTCAATGGAATCTCTTTCCAAGTCATATATCCAAGATGACAAGTCCAATGCTCTCATCTTGCATGTTGATTATAAATTGAGCATTCTTCCTCTCATTTCCAGTCCTAAGTCCCTAGGTCCTTGGTCTTTTGCTCTCTCAAGCTCAAATCACTTCTTCTAGTACTCTCATATCATTATCATATGCTTTTGCTTCCTAATTTCGTGTATTATAGGCAATTGGAGCTACACCATATGGAGAAGAAAGAAGGACATGTGAGCTACAAATGAAAGAGGGGGTTTCTATAAGAATTTTCCTTAGGGAAAAATGACACCAAGATCAAGAAGCTCAAACACTTAGCACAATATGGACCTATAATGTGTGATCATAATAATGATAATGATAATGAATAACTTATGAATACACACTAGAAGTTCCTATATATAAAGGCATCTAGAATGACTAGGAGCTAGCAAAGTGATAACCCTCACAACTAAGCACATGTGCACCAAGAGTGGATTATCCTCCATTGAGCACAAGAGTTTGTGCGATGATGAGAGGATAACCTTACGTAAGTTTATCTCATAAAGAGATGTTGTAGATACCATGTGCTTAATTAGAGTGCAAACAACTATGTTGTCTACACGACAACTTAGATGAATATGCAAACTCCTGTGTTGTCAACAAGACAACTCATATGACTATGCATACTCCTATGTGTCTACATGACAACTAATATAATAAAGTATTAACCTAAGAAAAATTCATTAAAGTGTAATAATAATTAATTATTTACACTAATAGCTTCTAACTTTATGTTACTTCTTTTTCTTATTTGGCTTTCATGGTGATGAGGCATATTAATGTCTCAAATTTGATATAGTTTTTATAGTTTGAACTTACTCTTTGGGCATTGTGAAAAACATTTGTTTTAAATATCTTGTGAACCTATGTTGGACATAGCTGGAACTTATTAAACCTATGGATAGTGGGTATGACATACTTTGCTTAATATTATACATAGAATGTAGTATTTCATATAGATATTTTAACCTATGTTCTAATATTTGAATAAGAGTAGGAATGTTATCGTGCATATGTGTTCCAAATATTTCTAACTTTCAAGAAATGGAGAAGTGGCACAAAGAGTGATGATTACTATATTAAAGGAAGAAGATAATGAAAACTGAATATGGCAAAGGAAGTGCAGATTAGTTCCTATGGATAGGTCACACTTGCAAAGGAGTTATTGTTCGAGAAAAACTAGGAAGACCTGACTTGCTATATTTCCTACGAGCTATTATTTTTTTGCTTAATCAATGTTCTATGTCATGGTTGACATTTTGCCTTCTTTTTTGATGATTTTTGTTCACAACTTTTATGTCATGTTTTTAATAAGTATCCAATCCTCTATATAATTGATTTGGGATCATCTTAGTAAAAAAGTAATAAAGAAATAGACAACATTGGTTTAAGATTCAGAAGTGTGTTTTTTGTTCTTCATGAATTATTCAGTGATGTAATCAAAGAAGGATTTTAATAAGAGAGTGATTTTGGAATACCTGTTGTGTTCTTAGTTAGTTGAAGCCAACTAAGAGGGCCCACTTAGGAGGTGGAATATATTTAGGTAGAGTAGATTCATTCATTA